>OX578143.1:138975827-139575827 GCA_951213105.1 Amaurobius ferox | reverse complement strand
AAAACTAAAGAGTGTAAATTGAGTATGTGATAAATAAATGTTTGTTCCTTTACTATTAACCTTAATTTTTACTTTGTTAACTTAGTATCCCGTTAAGCACAGAAATAGGTGGGTTTTGCGGCCACCAACGCAATGTACACAGCAGTAAGTTAGAACAGATTACATGTATAATTAATATACTAATAAATAATTAATTTAATGTAAAATGCATTTTTGACAATATTAATTTTAATCAACAAAAATAATAATCGGCACAACCTCCATGGATTTAAGTTTTTAAATAAAATAAATCATTGTAGTTCTGTGATATTGAAAAAATAACACCACTGAATGTATCGCATTTTATAGACGTTTAAATAAAATTGCAGTGCAGTTTGAAAGTATTTCATAATCAATGTTTTATGTATGATTGATTCATCTTCTTTTTATCATCCGACTATTTATATTTACCTTATTAATAATTTTATACTTTTTATTTTATAGCGTTTATTATTTTTTCCACCATTGAGTTTCTTTCGTCTAATATTTTGGAATTGAACTGATTCCATTCTACCGTTTTTTTCACTCTTACACGCTATTCTTTCATCATTTCATAACGATAACTTCATTAATATACTACTTCTGTCTTCACACAATGAACTCGGTCCTGATTTCTCTGATTAAATTTTAATCACCTCTGAAATATCTTTTAAAATTCAAAATCCAAATTCTCCATTGTGTTAATCGATCACTTTAAAACCTTAAAAATTTCATTTTTTTACTCAATTACAAGAAATATGGCAAGTTGTACATTTTTTAAAGGCTTTTGCACATTATCTCGGAACACCGGATACAGGCTGGTGCAACACTAGTGTTCCGCGAAGCTCTAGTCTAGAATCATTGTGTTAGAGTGTCGTTTGACCAATTTGAATGAGTGAGTTTCAAACCTCAGGTGGCCGACCGGGGTTCAAGTTGCCTAACCGTTTTGGCAAATCTTCCAGTCTGGACTGTGGAAATTTCAGATGGAAGGGGTGAGATACCCCAATGATTAAGGCACGGTGTTTACACTTGAACGATCTGAGTTTGATTCCCGATTCTGCCCAAGCTGTACCCTTATTCAAACGAAATACGGGCCCATAAAACAAGTGGGTCCGTTAGTCCTTCGGAGAGGTTAATGGCAGGGGACGGATTTGTACGGTCGCTGTGGATGCTACCCCCCACTGGGTTCAGGTCTAAATTGAGTGGTACTGTCCTGGCCGTCCCAAAAGTACCTTACACCTTCTGGTAGATCGAACGGTGTGGGTCGAACAAACAAACAAATCTCAGTTAGGACTTGAGATATTTATAAAGACTGCCGAAAAGCCCAAACCTGCAGGTTATATGCTGTGATCATTGAGGTCTGGAAACGCCAACTATTCGATTCTTCGGAGACCTTTACGATCTTCGGCAGCAATATGCGTCGTATTGCGACTACTAGAACGCTAGCCCGTATTTCAAAAGCAGAAAGTAAGATGAACAGGGTGGTAGTCTGTACGTAAATAGCAGTTAAAGGAGAGGACAGGATGCTCACTTGTTAAGAAATAATAGCTGACTAGGAAGTCATTCAATACGGATGTTTAACTCCCATCTGAAATCTGAAGAAGGAGAATGTTGGATCCATCTCCACTAGAACAGATAAGATTTTCGTCCCAGTGGCTTAATGAATAGAGCGTCGTCCGGTCAGTTTGAAGTTCCATAGCTGGACATGAATTCTTCACAAGTTGGATTTATCCATTTTACGCATCCGAAAAAGCAGGAAAACCCTCGCAATTTAATGGCACCATCGTAAAGTATGCTCAAGTTTGATTTTATCGTCTTAACAGATAACACTTAAGTGGTCATCTAGTAATTCATTGGTCGCAGATCAAACAAAAAATATGAATTGTTTCCATTGTAGATTCAGATATCTTTCGTGTTTATAGAGCTTTTTTTTATAATTTCAATGATTGTAAGAAAACTTACTATATATTTGTCGGGTATTTTTTTTCTCACCTATTAACTGGTTCTGTGAGTGCCAAAGACTTGTATGCAGGGCATATCATATTCTGTCTCACATCAAACATTTTAAACGTTTTATAACACGAAAACAAGTTAAAATAGGGTAGCCAATTTATATTTATAAAATTGCCTCATTTTTTTAAGCAGCACGTTTTGAAGTGAAAACGGGATCACAGACATTTTGTGAAGTAATTCTAGTTCCACCATTCTTATCGCTTAAAAGCCAGGTCCTTCTTTGAATTTTTAAAGGGAAAAGAAGTGGGAATATCGTTCTTCGCCCAAAACGTAATGAAAAGTAAAATAATAGACACAATGTTATCTAAATAGACAAATGTTGCTCTTTTGTTTGTTTGTAGATGAGCGTGACGCGCATGAAGTTCTGTGATACGCGATTTATTTCTGTGGAGAAACATTCTGTTATTTTTTACCATCCAGTCATGTTTCAAAAATAATCTGATGTGGGCAGCACTTGATTTTCCTTATATAATGCAGTCAATTTACTACTTTTACAGTAAAAAAAAATAGATAATTTTTATACTAGTTATTTATATTCTTTCCAAGATATTGAATTTTCGTCCATGACTCGTCATTTTCAATGTCATCATCCTCAATGAGTCGTCATTGATTTAGCGTCATTTTTATCCATTTGGCGAGTTTTTGTTAATTTAGCAACATTTAAAAAGTCGCCAAGATGGCGACATTCCATCAAATTCGTCGCCAAAATCTCGCCAAGCGTTGTGGACGAAGAAATAAGTTATTCTTACAGCAGATAAATGACTATTGGCGTTCAAATACAAAAGTATTACTCAAAGTATCTTTTTTCATGAATGGAACAAGCTAGATCCACGGGAATGATGTCACCCAATTTATCGCAGGGTATTACATATCAAAAGTGAACATATTTCTCAATGGGAAATATTTTTTTTATTTTATATGACTTTGTGATATTTTTTTTTGAAAAATGTGCAATATCTCAAGAACGGTTCACGTTAGCGTTCTAAAATTTATGTCAATCGTTTTCTAATAAAAAATTTCATACGAAATGTTTTTTTGAACTTTATTAGCGGTTTTGATTTTTTAACGATTTTTTCAAAAATTCACTCGACAATTTAGGGAAGTTCTGGACATTCGATTGCGTATAAAAACAATAGGCTTCCAGTGTTTACGGATTCTGATTTTTGTATCAAATTTCGTTCGAATCGGTCCATTCGTTCGTCAGTTATCGTCTCTACAGACTCACTGACACACACACATACATACTTTCACACACACAGACACAGACACACACACACACACGCACACACACACACACGCACACACACACACACACACACACATCACTTCAAAAATGTTTGATTCGTGATCAGGGATGCTTGAAACGTGCTCTCCCGTCGAAAACTCGAATTCGAATTTTCGACCCCGTCACAGTACTTTCCTTATACATTATGTATATAAGGAAAGTAAAAAATATTTAAAAACATTAAAAGTGTAGTAAAAAAAATGTTTTCGCTCTTGAAAAAGCATGAAATCGTACTTATACATAGGCTATTTACACATTTTTAGAACAAAAACAAATTTCAAGCAATATAATTAAGATTTAAAGTAATAATGTTTATTTCTTAAATGTTCTAACTGATGGCTCTTTCTCTGTACTATCAATCTACATCTTTATTTACAAGATATGAGAGATTTTCTTAATAAGAAGCTTGGTAGATTTGTGACTGGTAGCTTTATCCTGATAAAGTGTTGCTCTATTAAGGCTGTAGATAAGCGGATGGTATTCCTTCTTTAAAAATTCTGATGTGGGAAGCACATGACTTTCCTTATATAATGCAATGAATTTACTACTTTTACAGTTAAAAAAAAATGTTATTCTTATACTAGATACTTATATTCTTTCCAAGATATTGAATTTTCTTCAATGAGTCGTCATTTTCATTGATTTAGCGTCATTTTTATCTATTTGGCGAGATTTTCTTTAATTTGACAACATGTAAAAATGTCGCCAAGTTGACGACATTTCACTAAATTCGTCGCCAAAATCTCGCCAAGCGTTATGGATGGAGAAATAAGTTATTCTTACAGCTGATAAATGACTATTGGCGTTCAAATACAAAAGTATATTCAAAGTATCTTTTCTCGTGAATGAAACGAGTTAGATCCACGAGAATGATGTCACCAAATTTATCGCATGAAATTAAATATGAAAAGTGAAATCTTTATTTTAGAGTTATTATTTTATTTTGTAATTTATGGGACTTTTTGATAAATTTATTTGAAAAATGTGCAATATCTCGAAAACGGTTCATGCTAGCGTTCTAAAGCTTATGCCAATCGTTTTCTAATGAAAAATTACATAAGACATGTCTATTTGCGTAACTTTATTAAAGGTTTTGATGTTTTGATGATTTTTTCAGTATTTCAATCGAAAATTTAGGGGGATTCTGAATATTTGATTGTGTTTTAATACAGTAGGCTTCCAGTATTCACAGATTGTGATTTGTGTATCAAATTTCATTCAAATCGCTCTATTCGTTCATGAGATATCGTATCCACAGACTCACACACACACACACACACAGACATCACTTCAAAAATATTCGATTCGTGATCAGGGATGCCTGAAAAGTGCTCTCCCGTCTAAAACTCGAATTCGAATTTTCGACCCCGTCACAATACTTTCGTTATACATTATGTATATAAGGAAAGTAATAAAGGACTCGAAACATTATCTTGGAAATATGTTGAATTGACCTTGACATTTTTTTGACTTCTCTTAACATGTATTTATAATTGCACGAAACGCCAGCAATAATCACGAATCCATTACTGAAACCTTATTTTGAGTCTTGGAACTAGGTCTTTTTTTCTTTTTTGGGGATAGTAAATCCATCCTTTTTTATTACACTCATTTACATAGATCCCTGTTTTATCAATTGCTGCAATATATTTCCATCTGTCACCGGCTAAATGATTTTCATCGATTATCATAAATGATCTACAACGTGTTCAGCGTTAAGGTGAAAGGCTTTGATCATTATGTTTTATATCTCTGCAAGATTTACATTTTTATTTATTGTCTTTTTTACAGTCGCTACAGAGGTAGTTAACGATACTGCAATTGTTCTTTGAGTAGGTGGATTTTCTTTTAAGAGTATTTTTGAAATAGTTGTATATGTACGTACCTTCTATGGGTATTCATTCGTTGTTTTCCGTTAAAAGAAATGCTTTAGGATTTCACCTTTTCTTATTATTAATATTGCTTATTTTGCATTTAGAAAAGCGAATTCCATGGTTTTCAGAGTCATGGTGCTTTAATTGCAGAGTAAGAGTATTTCTCTTCGGAGAGAACAGAAACATAGATTTCAATCGAATGTATGTTTATATGTATCACTTTTAAAATAGACAAAATTTAATTATAGCAAACGATAATATAACTTTTATGAAATGATTTGTTGCCAGAAATTTATTTTTATATATTATTCAAGTTCCGTAATTATTTGCAATAAAATCATTCTAAATATGTGTAAATAATCTCTGTAAAATCGCCTATTCAATGAGTCTATACGTGAAAAAAATCTGATGCGTTCATCCCATGATTTAACAAATTTACAAATTTTGATAATGTATGAAAACAATAATATATGAGCTTTTTTAATTCCGAATTTAATTTTGGAAATCAAGATATCGATCGAAAAGTAAATTTCCAAATTTTATGTTATTCGTTTAATGAGGTTAAAATATACCATACTGTCTGTGCAAAATTCAAATGTATAATGTTTCGAGAACGAATCGTGTTAATGAGCAAAAATACTTTTTTGCATTCCTGATTAAAAGTTCGTACAAAGCCTTCATCAATACGAAAATAGTGAACGTATTGGATGGAGCAGTATTGGTTTTGTGTTAATGATATGTTAATTTTTGTAAAATAAATCTTAAGTAAAGTTTAATAAGTTATCCGATTTTTTCAGAATCATTTTCTTGTTTACAGGCTTCCGAAGGGTTACAAATTAATCGCTAACTGTTTATAGCTAGCTAGCACTTTCAGTTTTCGTTCCGACATTATCTGAACGTTTCGGCCAGACCTCACGCCAAAATATCAAATGGCTTTACTAACTTGCTTGGCGGTATATAAATTAAACTTATATATCTGACTTGATTATAGATTTGAGTGATCTGGAAATAAAAACATAGTATAATCAAATAAAAACAACGTACTTGACGACCAAGAATTACTCCCTCCCCCCCCCCACTCCGAAATAAAAGGAAAAAATAATATTGGAGATAAATTAAAAATGCAAAGTGTGATTCAATAAAACACAGTTTTAACCAAAAACAAAAATTAAAAAAAGTCAATGCAGTGCGATTCCATAAAATGCTATTAAAAAAAAATAATAAATGTCCCCCAAAATTTTTAAATAAAAATGTTTTAGTTGCTTCGTTTTAATAGAATTTGATTACTATTGTCGCACAGTAATTAATGTTGCGTTTGGTTTATATAACGTAGGTGTGCCAACTCGCGTTTTATACTTACCACGAACAGATGCTTAGAAGCACATTCATTTCCTAAATTACAACACGATTCCTCCGGTTAAAGATATCATGTGACACCTAGATGTACCAAGAAATTCCGCTCCATTGTTTAGGAAACAAGGTGACGACTGCTAGTCCAGATACAAATCAAGATCTGTCTGTCTCATCTACACCGTTGCAAACATACTGCGCTACGCTTAAGAGGTCCCGCATTGGTCGAAAAAATTGAAGAATACGACAACAATGGTATAGCACACACACAAAGGAAATCCGCATTCACATAACATCACATTGATATTTTTTTCTAATTCTTAGTTGTTCCAACAGACAAGCTAAATTTACGACTTATTCTTTCGGAATAAACAAACGTAAAATATATGAACACAAAATGTGTCGTAAAATTCAGACGTAAATACGGCGAACGTAAAAAAAAATGTCTATTTCAGGTAAGATAGATAGATATCTGGATTCTGGAAACTTAAAGGGTTTTACAACAATATGATACGGGCAGCATAAATTTCTCTACATAATGTGATGCTTGTATATCTTCCATACAGGAAACATTGTGTACCAGATCTAGAAAATATTAATTTTAGCATTGAATTAATTAACAGCAAGTAAATTGAAATTGGGCACGTGTAGTACAGAGTGACTTATTCATATTCACGCGCTAAAATTTAATAAGCAATTCTTCGCCAAAATTTAATAGACAATTAATATTCCATGAAATAAGTGACTATTGGCCAATTCTTTGGAATTAAAATACACAACTATTAAAAATGCATCTTCCTTCGTGAATGGAACGAAAAAATATATTTTATTTGCAACATATTTTTTTTTCATCATTGGGTATAGCTTGATTTTAGATAATGCCTGATAGGAATTCCGCATTGCATTTTAGAAGTTTTACAACTTTTTTCGGAGTTTTACTAAGTATTTCAACCTTTGGTTCTAAAAATGTCACTTTTGGTGTTTTCGAAAATGCGTATGCGTGAACGAAATAATTGTTATATAAAAGGGTATCAAAATGCTTAATAGTTCCGACGAAAATAAAATGTACATATGCTTTTCCACAATATGAAGGCTCCTTTATAAAATTTTTGCTTTTCTTGTCTTGTTTTTACTTTTGTTAAATATTTTTATTAAAATGATTAGTTTGCATTTACAGTTTTTAAAAAATACTTAGACCTTCAAATTTCCCCAGCCATTCTAAAATGTTCTCGATATATTCTACAAAGGCCCTTTTAAAGTCTGACACACTGGAATTAAAACTTTGAATCCACGTAATTTAACTTTGCACTAATTCCAGCACTCCTAAAGAAAGCAGATTCACCTCCTGTTTAAATAATGGCGTAAACTGATTACTACTTACTGGTGGAAGCTTTATAAAGCTTAAATTTAAATACCAATGCTTTTAAAATAAAACTTTTCTGGTAGGTACGAGTTAATTTTTAAATGTTTACGTCAAATTCAACATCTAGTTGCTTAAAGATTAGAACAGTTTCACCTGTTCTTAATAGTATAAATATTTTACATATTCTATAAATGATTCTAATGCTGTAGATCAGAGTTCGGCAAAGTGGTCGATATCGACCCCCAGAGGTCGATAAGACTATCCAGGGATTAGAAAAAGGGGCAATAAATGTTTGGGGGTATGCTTTGCTTTGTGTATATATTATTTACATTGTATATGCTATCTTTTAAATAACATTTTGCATATATTCATATATTCAATTATTTTGTATATATTCATCCATTTTGCATATTGAAATCAGTAAACACTAAAACCCTATTGATCTTAAACGGGATTGAATGTTCGGAAAACACCTCTCTCCCCCAAATTTTAGTATGCATTTTTAAAAAAATCTTTTATAAATCAAGATCATTAATAACCTTAAATATATAATCATTTCTAATATAATTTATCCTTGAAAACGAATGACATTCATTTTAGAACGTTAGCATACATCATTTTCGAACAAATTAATCAAAACAGTTATATAAAATTAAAATAAGTAGCAGGAATCCTTAAATATGCTGGCATTGGCGATAGATTCGGCAAATTATCACCAATCTGGCAACTTTCCGTAAAAGGTTGCCATTTTGATGATCATACGCCAAATTGGCAAAAATGACGCCTGTTTAGCAAAAATGATACCAAAATAGATGAAAATTCAATGTCGTGAAAACCGAAGTTCAACTTCTTTAATAATTCCTTTAATTTTAGGAGAATTAATATTCTGAATTCGGAATATAATGAGTTTCACTGTTTACGGAGAAAGCAAGTTTTGTTAGAGGTGTCTAACTTGTCGTAAATTAACTGTGTTTGATTAAGGAGTAACACAGGGTGATAGTAAATTTTTTCAACAAAAAAGGGGTGATAGCACAAATCAAGACGAACAACTTTGCAATGGAACCTAGAGCCAAATTCCACTCTCACAGCGCCCCCCCCCAAAAAAAAGAGTAAAGTTGCATATCCACGCTGATCCTTCAACATTGATAAAAATATACTTAACTAATTTAGGAGTTTTACATTTACATTCGCATTAGAGAAATCACTCAAAGTATCTATTCAAAATGGCGTCCGAGGGCATCGTTTTACAACCAATATCTGCGAATGAAAGGCTGTATCACTCTCGCAGACTCCTCGTGTGGTGTTGATCATGCCCACAGCAACAACGATTCTCGCAAAGAAATGTTCCAGGGAATCCACAGGTGTCTCCTACAATGTTTTTATGTACCCCCAGAGGAAGAAGTGCAGTGGATTAAGGCCCGGGGAGCGTGGAGGCCAAGACACAGGTTCGCCACGTCCAATCCACTGCCCGATATATGTAGCATTTAGGAAGTAACGGACCTCGGTAAGAAAGTGTGCTGGGGCTCCATCATGCATAAAGCTATGTTGTAAGCGGAACACCCTGCAACAGACCTTCTCCTTTTTTACAGTCTCTTTTTTATCACTGTTGAAAGAATAACATGGATATTTAATTTTACTCTTTTCTGGTACTCTAAATGGAATGCTATCCTAGGTTCCATTACATTAGGCAAATATTGTTCGTCTTGATGTGTGCTGTCAACCCTCTGTTTTGAAAAAGTTTGCGGTCACCCTGTATAATAATTATGTTTCGATAGGGAGTCGAACAAAACAATGTGCTCTAGGTCTTAAATATCGTTTGCTGTTAAATAAGTGATGCCATTGGCTTATCTAGGGAAAGTCATGGTGCCGCCACAATTTTTTTATAATTGTAAATATCTAATTGTACCGCTCATTCCTGATATTGCTATACTATTACTCCTCCTATACACAGACTATAATGTGCAAGGAAAAGCATTGTGGCTGGATTTGAAAATTCAAATTCGAGATTTTGAAGGAAGATCAAGTCTCAAGTACTATCCCTGAACTGGAAGCGAATGTTTTTGAGGAGATGTCTGCATGTGTGTGTGTTTGTGTGTGTGTGTGTGTGTGTGTGTGTGTGTGTGTGTGCGCAGGCGCTTGTGTGTGCGTGTGTGTGTGTGTGTGTGTGCGCGCGCGCGCTTGTGTGTGTGCGTGTGTCCGTGTGTGTGTGTGTGTGTGTGTGTGTGTCAGTGTAATTAAATGTTCGGAAGACCTCCAAATTTAAAATTTTGACAAAATCATAAAATCAGAACTTTCAGTAATTTCACGTGAACAATCATTTCCTATGTAAGTTTTCATTATAAAATGATTGACAAACTTTTAATCACTAGTAGGAACACTGTTCCCGAGATGTCGCATATTTTCAAATAAATTTATTAAAAAATCAGACAAAATTGACAAACGTATTAACTATTATAAAATATGTTCACTTTTTATATGTAATAATATGCGATGAGTTTGTTAATATCATTGTCTTGGATCTAGTTCATTCTCGTCACAAGAGAAGATACTTTACGTAATAGTTTTGTATTTTGACGTCTCACAATTGGTCAACAGTCAGTTATATATATAACTTTGGCAACTCATTTAGCGAAATATAGCTAACTGGGCGATATTTCGCCCACAATTTAAGAAAATATCGTAAATATAACACTAACTTAACAAAATAATTTCAAATTGATGAAATAATTAATAAAATATTTTAATACATGGACCATCCATATTACTTACTGCGGATACTATCGATATTAATAATTGTCATTTTAGAGTTACGTGATATATAAGTTAATTGAGTACTTCGAAAGAGGTTTACATGTTGCCATCTGGAAAAGCACCTAATGTACAATTCAACGTTAAAATCAATATGCGGTATATCATATACGTCATTTTTTTAAATTCATCATTTTATCATTTTTTCATTGTGAAAAGTGTAAATTCATTACATTATATAGGGAAAGTCATGTGCTGCCCACACCAGATTTTCTTTACCGTGTCTATATTTCTAATAGTAGTAAATCACGGCCCAGTAGCGTGCATTGATAGCAAATATGTCTATTACCCCGTTATTATTATCTCCAATCTCAAGCTATTGCTTCCCATAAATAAGCATTAACGTCTAGACAAAACTTCCGGGCGATGCTCATAAAAAATCACCCCGACAAAAGAGGGAATCTATATAAAGTTCCCGACATAATTCATTGAAGCTGTAAAGGAGCGTAAGACCCGTTACAGCTGTTTGACTATAATCGTCGCTTAGAGTGGATGTATAAGGGCCATTTTGCATATTTTGTTTCGTAAAGGGATAAGGAAGATACATTATCTCCAGGTGTAGGATGAATAGACAAATATTGTATGGAATATTAGTTTTATGTTTTACTGGAATTCTTACTGGGGTAAAAGCAGGAGTAAATTGAATGCATTAATCTAAAATAGTAACAAAGTAAATAAACTTTATTAATATAAATAACAGTGAAAATTGCGTACAATCCATGTACTCCGGTGCAACGGACGTGATACGAACACATTAACCCTTTTCCTCCAACGAACCTATTTATACCTGCTATAAAAACGCGATAAAAATTAATTGGAATGTGGCTCAAGTCGACGTTTTCGAACCAAAATCTATTTTCAAGCAGTTTGTAATTTTTTTTTTGTGAGAAAAAATTTTGTAAGAAAAAATTTGAAAGACATGTTTTGTGGGTTCAAATGTGTGCTATTACGGCATGTTACACCTAATTTTAAAGGTTTGAAAACAATATGGCGACTGATATCAAGTTTGACAATGTAATACCTCGTTGGTGGGGGCGGGTGTAACTTGCGACTCCAAGGGAGGTAAATCAAGTCACGTACACACAAAAAATTGTATCGCTAAATTTACCTGCTAATAATTTTCATATTTATCCATTGTTCATATCTATAGTTACCTAGGTTAAAATATTACCTTAAGATCTATGCTGGAGTTGGGTTATTAGTCATTACGGTTGTTAATGCGTAGATTTCAATTATCCACATCATTATATATATATATATATATATATATATATATATATATATATATATATATATATATACTCAAAGGGGAATACACAAAAACAAACACTCATTAACTTAGACTTTAAGTCTCAACTAAATAATCTCAATTCACTATTTGAATCTGACTATGAATGGAAAAATATCAGAAACACTGGGTATTTTCCACCAAAAAGCAACATTAAAATAAACTTTATATTTCACTCATAGATCTTAACAAAAAAAAATTCGGATACCTAGTTTTTGATCTATTATTAACAAGAGCAAGCCAACTAGGTGTTAAAAACACGCTTTCACACCCAAAAGAGATAATCAACCTATCTTATTGGGTTCTTAATTGCACAAATCCTATTTTTAATTATTTCAACTTTACACAAATTTTTGAAAGATTCAAATCATTATTAACAATTAAAATGTTAATATAATAAAAGCATAAAAGTATCCTGTACCATTAGGACGTAAAATATATACAACTACAATCTTTTATCAATATAGTTGAACAATTTTGCATCTTGTTCGTCTTCTGAATCACGCTATCAACTCTTTATTGACCAACATCATGGGTATGTAATCACTGGAAATCTCAATTTAATTAAGGAACCTAATCTCAAACAGTTTTTAAGCTATGGATACAAATACAGACTTCCATTACTATATCATAAAAATAAAATAAATCAAGCTTTTTCTATTGATATAGAGAAATATATATATAAACTATCGGGTAAATACAACTACCCTATTGAAGCCTTTAAGAGCTGGCAAGTACAAACCACCTGGCTTGTAAAACAATTGCTTCAACAAATTCTTATACAAAAATATACGCATAATTACTAAGACATCTTAAAATAGATCAAGTTACTACATGACAAATTTGTAATCACTTATGTTGATAAGGCATCAAGTAATTCTGAATTTATTTGCAAAATATTTTATTTGGACGAACTCAAACTACAACTCAATTCTTCAATTTCATTAACGCCTATACACACTAATATCTCTATTATCACTAAACAAATTATTGCTTACTACACACTACTTAAACAAAAACGCAATCTTAATTTTCCTTACCTGATACTTATACAAAATTCCATAAATCACCAATTATTTTAGAACTGTTACTATAGGATTTAATTCATATACCAATGCTGCGGACAAACAGCTACTATTTATACTAAATAAAATTTATGATTATTTTACTATACAATGAACACATATAATCAAAAATAGTTTATAACTGATTAATAACTTAAAACAACAACCTTACATAAATGATATTAAAACTTTTGATTTGAGAAATATCTTTGAAAGATATTTTTAATAACATTGATATTCATGATTTATTTAAAGTCATACTAAATTTATATGAACAATTTACTCAGTCAAAAAACATCACTATTCCAAAATTCAAAGCATTGTTGAAATTTATTCTGTTCAACCAGTATCTCTCTCAGGGTAATTGCATGTACAAATTAAATAAGGGAATTCCACAGGGAGAAATCTCATCCTCAATACTGGCCAACCTTTATCTGCATTTTTACAAGAAGTCAGTACCCTTTCAACAGTCATCTCATGTACAGATTCATTGATGATCTAATTAAAATTACTAATGATGCTACAATGTTAAACTTTCAGTGTTATCCTCCCAATCTACAACTAATTGAAAATGTATGTACATCACACTGGATCCATTACCCAGACGTCAGTTCAAAAATTCAAAATAAAGACACATTAAAATTTAAAATATATGACAAAACTGAATCATATAACTTCAAAGTAAATAAACTTCAACATTATTCATCCAATCTATCAAAATCGGTATATAAAAATATTATTAATGAGCAGTTATTAAGAATAAAATTGTTAAGTACACCATGTTACTACAAAGAACATTTTATTATATTCATAAACACCACTATACAAAATACATACCCGCCAAACCTCATTTTTTTCATTTATTAAAACACAATTTAATTTTAACTTCAAAACCTTGCTCCAATTACAGCAACATATTGATAGGTCAATCTTAACCATTAAAAGAAAATGAAACAAATTATCATCTCCATGTTTCACTTCCAACAGCTGCACTCTTAGTCTATCAACTTAACTGTAACCTGTTTTGAGTTGGAAAAAACTTAGATTCCTCCCTGTGGAGTACCTTAGTCAGTATCAATTACTCTCCAATGTTAGCAGCAAAATAAATAAGGTATAAATTGAGGTAACTCAATTTATGTTATTTTATTATTATTATTATTATTATTATTATTATTATTATTATTCCTTCTTATCTTATACATAACATTGTATTCTCATATAAATAGACATCCATAAGCTGCTATATTTGATTATTTTATTTGATTATTTTTATATTTATATCTGATCCATTTTATACTTTCGTCAACGTCAGGCCATGTGCATTATTTCTGTAATACAATTTACAGTAATGTACATAGAAACGTAGAATCCGCATTAACGAACCAGATATGGCCCTTGATAACGTAAATGGTTTCGGAAACGCTTTTCACTTTTTTTCAATTTATTCATTTTCAAAAAAAAATTTGGAAGCCAGAAAGACCTAGCTCCGCGTGCAAATAATTTATATGTTTTGCAACTTTTAATCTTATACACTATTTATGCTTTTACTCCCCCTAGTATGTTTATGCAGGGAGTAAGGGATTAGTACCTAACGTACTTGTATTACATATATGATTTATAACAAAAAAAGTTAATCTAAGGGTGTAGTTAAGGGATTATATTCGCCTACCTTTACCACAAGTAATTATCTTTCAATTTCATAACTTATATATAGAACAGGAAAAAAGGGATATTTTATATCAATTTAGTACCTGTTTTATTTAAATTGTTGTATTTATAATGTTCTCTTTATCATGTCCACAAGCTTGTCGTATAGTCATTATTGATATCAAATATACACTTCAGACCATCTTTTTTCATTTTTCTAATCTGTAAGGAACATCGTGTGTAGGACATAATAGACAGAATCTACAAGTGTTTCAGATTCTCTGTGGCGTAACTCAAACCTGAATTATCACCCGTAAATATGCATGAGTAAATCTTACATACCATACTCTCAATAAACGCTTTTACGAAGAAACCAATCTTCAAAACCTACTTATATTTCGTTACAGTTGTAAAAGGAGTTGATAGTCTCTGGGGGGTCAACATGAATACATCAGTGCTGAGAGTGAATGTAAGATGGTCATTAAACAGATTCAGCCTTGTAATAGGCGAAGAAATATAATTTATTACAAGACGAAGATTTGATAGGAGAGATAATATGTCAAGTCACAATGTACTAATGAAGTGTACAGAAAAGTCGCATTATTTGTGGCATAAAATTTCTGTCGAAAAAGGGAGAATAACCGAAAGGGGGGGGAGAGGGACAATAAACCGTAATTAACTATAGCGTGATTCAACTCCAAGGTCTACTAAAAAGAAAACTTGGCCAAAGATTGTACTCGAACAGCTGGAGTTATTCCTTCAACTTCGCAACTGACGTCACTGGTCCCAAAGACAGGTCAGTAGTCCATAGCTGTCATCAGAAATGCATTGAATACATTGCAGCAATAACTTAATTTAAAGGTGCAATATATAGTATATTGAAATTTCTACAGAGTAAAATGATAGATTAGATTTCATTATTCCTATATAAAAATATAATATTAAATAAAACTAGTTATGGTAAATTTGATTTAGGACTGTATCGTTAGAGATGTTTTTTAGCATCTCTAAAGATGACAGTAGCAATTGAGCTGTTTAAACTATGTTAAATATTTTCTGCATATTAAAATTATTATTAGATTTACTTTAATAGATGCATAGTAAAATGTCGGTAGTTTTAGGTAAAATACAAGCAATATCTGACACTGAAATAATAAGTCAACGGAAGTTGTTAAATTTTGTCGAGCTGCTTTGAAATATAAGACTTGTAGACTTCGATGATAAAATAAATGAAAAGACAGTGAATGACTTGTTGAATGGGTTTAAAAAATTGTTTTCAGAATTATAGAAATAAATAAAAATGGGATGTCCTTAAAGATTTCAGGCAGAAAAATGCTTGTATTAATTTTTATTTTCAAAATAAAATTGATATGTGTACGAAATCCAATTATATAAAGCCTTCTCATCCGAATTCGAACAAATATAGAAATCATATTTTGAATGATACAAAAGAGAAGTGCATGGATGCTCTTTAATTATGTATTATTATTTTTAACACTTTACAGCAAAGTTGAAAAGTGTTTATGACTTTTTAACACTTTACAACAAAGATGAAAAGTGTTTATGATTTTGTTCATTCTGTCTGTCTGTCTGTCTGTCTGTTATCACGATAACTGCCGTAAAAATGACTTAATCAAAATGAAATTTTAGAATGTTCCTTAGACGGTCTGTAGGACCTATGGGAATATAAATTAATAGTATCATCCAATAAGTTTTGGATTGAACCCGAGTTGAAAAAATGAAATACATTAAGCTCTATGGGACCTAATTTTTCAAACATTTTTTAAGCGGATTTAAAATTCACAAATTGCTTCGAAAATTTTAGGTAATATTCAAATTGTTCCATAAAATACATAAAAAAAATCAGCGAAATATAGTCAGTAGTTTTTTAAAATAAAAATTAAAATAATAGTAACGCATCTTACATGAAGCAATCATGTGACCATGATATGCAAAAATCACGTGACCCACTTCAAAATGATATATGACATTCATCTTGTCTCAAAATCGTGATTTTTAAAGTTCTTTTTAATTCATATTGAGTTTTGCATAAATTCTGTGCATCTACATACTGAAACAACGCAATTACAATATATTTGAGTCGAAAGCCCAGGCCGACCGACTCATCCGAAGACTGAGAGCAGCAATTTGGGCGGCCGAGTTTAAATGCTCATCCAAATTTGATTATTTCTGCAACGAAGTCTATTTTTCACCTATGTAAAATGTAAACAGCAAAATATGTAGAATGAGTTTATTAGAATTGCTGTATTTCTTTAACACAAAATCATTTAGTTCATGGAGTCTGCATAGCTGATATGAATGAAATATTAACTGATTTTACAAAGAGAAGGACGATTTTTTTCGATGAAGTTTTACTCATTGAGTTTAATTACTTGTAGCTCCATGGTCTTAATTTTTAAATAAAATAAATTATTATAGTATTGTGATGAATGACATGAATGGGAAATTATTTATGAATGAAATGCTGCTTTTATAGAGAGAGAGCCAAGCGTGTTATTTTTTCTATGACGTCATTTGAATGAATTTCAGTTGTTTTCGATGAAGTTTTCAAATATAATAAATTATAATAGCATTATGACAATTCTAAAATTATTACCGAGGAATGTATCACATTTTAAAGATGTTTAAACCAGGCAATTTATATTTCAATGCCGTCATTTGAATGAAGTTCATTTTTTTCAATGAAGGTTTAAGTTTTCAAATATAATAAATTAATGTAGTATTGTGATAAGTTTTAAAATAATATCGAGGAATGTATTGCATTTTAGACATGTTTAAATAAATGTACATTGAAGTTGGAAAGTGTTTCAGAATAAATGCTTTAATCATGATTGATCGATCTTTCTTGTTTTATTATACTTAAAATATTGAATTATTCAAGAAATTAAACGTCCATTGAATTTCATATGACGATAGGCGATCTTTGAATATGTGTGCTTCACGATGAAAAAAAAATTAAAACATATTAAAGAGATAAGAGGAGAAATTGATTCGATAAGTCCAGTTCTGACCAGATTCTGAAAATGCCTTCTATAAAGGAACATTTACGAAAATTGTGCCTTATTTACTCTATATGTTTGAAAAACAATGAAAATGTAACACGTCCAGCCAGTCAGTAGGTTTTAATCAGTTGCGTCGATAGAAAAAATGAGGGAGCTGGTGGGCGATAACCAAATAAGTTGTTTGCCATTTATCCAAATATCCAAATATTAGCCTTTCTAACTTCAGTAGGTTTCGATAGGTTCCTGGGGGAAGGTATATTTCCCAACACCTCTTTAGTGATTTTACTAAGTTTGTTTGATTTCACGATCTCTCAGCTAATTCTGGCGTTACAAAGGTCAGTGATCAAATGGCTGGGTTAACGGATGTTCTCCTAAGGGTGTGTAGAATAATTTAAAAAAATACCATTTTATAAAGGAGGAATGCCTTCATAGAGGACTTTTTAAGGGCAGCTGCGTCACATTTATGTTACATGTTAAGAAAACCATGAAACCTAATACACGTAGACCGTCAATATACCTTTGGTACGGAGGCTTGAATTCGCGAGCAAGGCACTGATTTCCCATGAGTCAGTGGTCAGATTCCTAACCACTAGGTCATGGATAAACTTCAAAATTGCAAACTCTCTTTCTATTACTTATTTTTCATTCCTTCACGTGAATGACCAGAAATCCTTTCAGCTTTTCTTTTCATGGCACTTCTTTTCATCTGTCAATTTATGTACTTTATTCGAAAGAAGGTTCTGGTTCTGGTATATCTTCTTCCAACATCAGGAGCTATTTCAAGAAATTGTTCTTTTATTTTAATTTGGAAGTTCTCTAAAATATTTTTTAATTAAAAAATACATTTCCGTGGAGTTTTAAAAAATGTCTTCTAATTTGATAACTATTTCTACCCAGGTATCATGTAGAACGATTAAACTACCTCTTGATAAATATTTAATCTATTTTTTATCATTTTAGGATGTTGATTCCGCTAGATATGAATAAATTCCTAACTGCGCTTCCTTGTAACCATATGCCAAATATCCTGCAAACAAACAAAAAAAAACCGCAATGATTCTTTTCTATTTACATCAGTACTGAAATAAATCTCATGTTGATGTTCAATATCTGAAGTGATGCTGACGTCATCGTTTTTTATTTCTAATTTGAAAAACAAAGTCGTAGTTAGTGTTTGGTATTGGTCATTTTCCAGATTTGTATTTATTGGCATAGGAAGCTTAGACCCAAGCAGTAATGTTTTAAGTCGAGATTTGAAATCAGTAGCAAGAGGATAGTTATAAAATCGTCCAAGATTTCTTATTTGGGAAAATATATTTCTCATCTAGATTCACTCCACTTATCATTATGTATTTACTATTATTCTCTTTCATGTCAATTCCTTTTAAGCTTGCTATTGAAACAAGAATGCATATTTGGGAAGGCAGTATTGAAGTTTTAGAAATGACTCTCAGTTCCGTAATATCCTCTTGCATTTGACTCAGAATTTGTGTTTGTCCTTTACATTATATCCAAAATCTGAGCGTCATTAGGAACACAAGAGTTAAAAACATCGAAAAAACATTTACTCTTTCAAAAAAAGTAGATATAATCGTTTCTACGAGAAAATATATTTTCAGAGCAAAATAGATGTACTGTATAACACACTCTTTGCCTTTCACTTTTGGCTATTATGTGTTTGGTGGCTAATTTACGGCAAAGTCGAAATTATTTACTATCAATTTTTATTAATTCTTCTATTTTTTCTTTTTTGATAAGAGAAGTGCCAATTTTTAAATATGACCAAGAAAGTGATTGCGCAATAGTTTCATCATATGTGGCATGGCTGCAAAGTTCCAACATTTTATTTTTATATCATGTGGATTTTCAAAGTTGAATTTTGAAGATGAAATACCTAGTTGTTTCCATAGGATTAGGTTTGCATATATACAGGGTGAGTCAGAACTCTTGGGTCAATCTTTAAGGCGTGATAAATCACATCTAAACAAGCAATTTTTGTCATGAAAAGCAGGGTCGCAACGCAAGAGGTGAACCGCTAGACGTCGCTGACACTGAACGCAGTGACGACTGCGTCAGAACTAGCCAGGGTCTAAGCTGAGTTTAAAATTTCTTTATAGATCCTTTGATTGGCCCATATCTTCTACCATGCCGACTGGGCGGCAAAACATACCTCTTATTTTTAATGGAGGTATTGCCACAGTTACTGTAACATGTTCCTGCCAACATTAAAGCATGTATGTGGTTCCGACACAACGGAGCACCACCCCGTTTGAGCGTGGATGTGCGACACACCTTAGATGCTACATTCCCAGGGCAATGGATTGGTCGGAGTGGTCCCACAGCTTGGCCGGCACAATTGCCTGATCTCTCCTGTCTCGACTTTTTCATATGGGGCCATATGGAAAGTCTCATCTACGATAGCCCCATCGACTCTGACGAGGACCTTGTTGCTAGTTGATTGCTGTTGCTGCCGGCGTTGTCCAAGATATGGCGGGTGTTTTTGCTAACATGCGCCGCTCGCTACGTCGCAGGTGTGAAGCTTGCATTTTTGCTGGTGGTTGCACTTTTGAGCAGTGTATTTAACTTTGCCCATGCATTCTGCAATTGTCAGTGAAACGTACTTCATGCCTACTCTGTCATTTTTGTGTTTCCTCTTTTCATGAGAGAGTCATCACTTCCTCATTTCATGAGCTATCACCTAGCAGTTCACCTCTTGCGTTACGACCCTGCTTTGTATGATAAAAATTGCTTGTTCATATGTGATTTATTACCCCTTAAAGTTTGGTCCAAACGTTCTGACTCACCCTGTATATATATATCATACAACTCTAATTTATATTATTAAACGTGTTAATCGACAGTAAAGGTTATGTGTTAAGTACATCAAATTATTTTTACTGGACCTGTATATAATATGAATTATACAAGGAAATGTGTATATACATTATACTAGGAAAAGCAACGAATGAAATTAAAGCAAAAATCCCTTCGGTTGTACAAAAGAACTGAATAGCGTAGAAATATCCCAGCTAAACAAACACCTGTTTTGATTATTTTACCTTCTATTTCTAAACTAATTAGATAGTTGGCAGATTGTCGCGCATTGACAAATTTAAATTTTGGAATATGGAAATAGAAACGACTTTGCTTTAACTAAATAAACTCCACTGCCAGACCGAAAACTATTTACTATGCATCGGTAAAGTCAACGGAGCGGATATAATAATGTTGATTCACTAACAAGAGGATCGGACTTGTTTGGAGATGCATAGGTAAATATATTACATGACAGACAATTTAAACTGCGAGAGAATTATTAGTACAGGAGCAGCTGGTTTACGAATAATTTACGTATGACAATTTGGAGGAATGAGGGGGATATTTAGCAACCTCGCTTCCCATTAAATTAAAAGCGTTTGAAATATTAAAAATAAATATGTTTCGTTTATGTGAAACAATTAATTATTGTTGGCATACATGTATTAAAATATGATTGCAATCGAAAAATGCTGCGAGATAGCTTCTATTAAAATGGATGTAAAGAAAAGAGTTATGGTGGAGAGAAACTGAAAGTTTTATTTTCTTTAAATGCAGAAATTATTTGATAAAATGATTCTCTCTGTAAGCCAGTTTCTTCAAAATGAAAAAAACCCAACATTCTCAGTCGAAACTAGAGAATTTTCTATCACTAGAGAGTTACAAACTTGATGCAAGTAGTATGACTTTGTCGCCCAGAAGAAAAAATAGAAACCAAGAAGATAGCCTTCCATTATGCCTTTCATTATCAAATCAAAGTCAGTGTCGAAATAAAAATTCATAAGTCGAAATAAACCAATACATTCGAATCAGTGGTAACTTAGTAGTAAGTGATAAACTTCTATTGCTTTGACTGTGATGGTAGTTTTCATCTTGAGAAACAGTAACAATTGAACAAACTGGGATTTAACATATAAGGTTAACTCATATGGATACAATAACAGGTTATTTCCATAATTTTTGTATATATTCTTATTTTCGGTATCATGCAGAATTTTTAGGACTAGGAATTAACAAGGAAGTTTAATTTATTCAAACTTTGATAATATTTTTATTGATAAATATGCAGTATATCTTTTTAATTAGAAAAATATTCTTTATAAACATCTTTGACTTTAAAAGTCAGCTCATATAGCATGGGAATCTAGGTTTGTTTTTCAATGCTGTTATATCCTATTTAATTCCAGTCTTATGCACAGATACTTTTTAATAAACTATTTTATTGATATTTCCTGTTAGTTGATGTAGTTGGCTCATATAGCTCCTGTAACTGGTTTTCTCCTACTTTCTCTGTTATATTTTTTTGCCTAGTCTCAATCACTGTTTATTTTATTGTAGTTGGATTGCTAAAATTAACTTTTGAAATCCTTTACTTCCTTTTGTTATTTTCTTCTTGCCTACTGCCTCATCCCTCTGTCATTATTATTTTTCTTCCTTTACAGAGGTTTGAATATTTTTCCTCCTTTAAACTTTTTCATTTTTACCCATCATTCAACAGTTCATATATTTTTTCTCTCAGTTTTATTTTAAAACTTATTTCAATGCTTAGGATTTCATTTCCAGATGCTGCTTCCTTCGTCTTTGCGTTTGCTGGGAGAGGGGACCCTTTTACGTCCCATAGTAATGTGTTTATGGTTGTTTTGTTTTTCGATGTTGATATCACCCACATGCAAACTTTTTCAGTGTGTGTTTGAGTTCTATTTTGAGTTGCTTATCACCTGCCTCGCTGCAGATCGTTCTTAGTGCTTTTTAAGTGCGCATATTGTTCTACTTATTATTTTGGTCTGAAGAAGGAAGCTTATATTGTCCTCGAAATAATTATAGTCACGTTACTGCCATATGCCTGCTTTAATCAAATAAGATCTGAAAGTGTTTATCTTACAAGAAGCCGTTTGATTTTTGTAAATAGTTATATGTATAAGGTTCATGTTATATGTATATATGTTATGTTATAGTTATATGTATAGTTATATGTTATATGTAATCGTCTCCCAGTCTTTTTGACTATCTGTTACGTTTAGCGACAACTTTGGTGACCTTGGCGACAAATGGGGTGCAATATTGCAAACGTTACGACTTTGGAGAATTGTTGAACGACCTTGGCTGATGTTACTCTGAAAAGTGAAATTTGATTTCTATGATAGTCCTTTTCGGTTTGTGGAAATTAATAAAAACATCCCTGATTGAAAATAAAGCGAGTTTCAGATATCCGGGTAATTTAGCAACTAGTCATTTAGCAACTGGTAATTTAGCAACTGGTTAACCGAAGACACTTTTAATTAATCGTTTAGCCTTTTTCATGTGCGACCACTAATTTAAAACGTTGTGAGATAATTTGTCCCATAGCAAAATTTTATATTTTTTTAAAGATTTGGCTAAAACGTAAAACCCCTTTTATAAATACAGCTTAATCAAATTAGTAACGGTAATTACTGGTTTAGTAGACATAAAACAGCTTTATTCTTCATTACATAAGGACAGAGAGAACACTAACGAATGTAAGAAGTCGTCTGTCAGCTAGCGTTTGACAGGCACCTGCTCGCCTTTGTTGGAATAGCTACTCTTTCATTATATCCACAGTTTGAGCCCTTACAGTAATTTGAGTAATTTATTTTTATTTTAAAAACTCAATGACGACTAATATACATTTAAAAAAGTTTCCTACCCCTCTGAAGACTTGGCGTAAAATTAGAAGTACGATAATCACATTTGGATAAGATTTTGAAGTTCCCTTAAATATGGACAATTTTCTGTGACAAAGAATTTTTATAACGAGAACATTTCTTCAAAATATAAAACTTTATATTTGTGCTTAGGAAAAACTCTCAAAAGTCAATTTCATTATATTGAAAATAAAAAAGAGAATGATTTGTAATTTCTATAAGAGATAGATCTTCATTTGGTCAAAGCAAAATTTTAGGTGCAGCCAATTGCGTTCTATTTGACTGCACAATACCGTTTATCAAATTTGTACAAGTTTCTGTGACAGTGAAATTCTAATCCAAAATGTTCCTTTATGTTGTTTTTGTTGTCACGAAGAATTTTCAAAAAATTAATTTCATTATAAAAATACTTTGTAATTTTTAAGAATATAGGTCAAGATAATTTTACACTCAAGATAATTTTAGACCACAATTCTATGTTTAAAAAAATCCACCTTTTCGTGCATTTCATCAACAGTGCATTGTGACTTGACACATTATCTCCCCTATTAATCTTTGTCTTGTAATAAACTATTTTTTATCTCCTACTACATGGTTACATCTGCTTAATGACCATCTTAAATTCCCTCTCAGCACTGATGCTCTCCTAAAGGCCATCAAGCAGGCTATTAGCTTATTTTATACCTGTAAGGAAATATGTGGAGGTTTGTAGACTGGCTTCGAAGTAAAAGCGTTTATTGAGAGTACAGTATCTAAGTTCTTTTCTTATGCATATTTATGACTAGCAATTATTTAAGATTGAGTTACCCTACGGAAGACTTGAAACAATTGCACGGTTATACTATTCTTGGAGTTACATCCGTGATTTCTTGTGTACACTATAGCTATCGCAAATACTACTAGAATTTAATGAAACTTTATATCCGGATTTGTTATTGAAAAATCTAGAACTAGAAATAATTCTTTTTAAATTCGAGTGAAATTTATTTGAAATTTTATATTCTTTAACATGGTATTATTTATGGCTCAATGATCACGAGACATAACAGTTTCAATCAATGTTGCAAAAAATAGCTGCTATACGATGTTTGTGTTCGTGATGTCATTAGCCCCCTTGAGGGAAAGTTGCTCCCCCTGTAGGGTGCATTGCCAATAATGGTATCAAGTATCAATCGGACAATTTTTTCAAGTCCTTTAAAGTGAAGGGTACCACGCTACAATTGTAATCATTTGGACCAACGATACAGAATTTTCAAACATTATCTTGTAAAATTTGGAACCCTCCCCCCCCCCCCACAAGCTACTTAACAAGAAAGATCAATCATGCTTAAAGCATTGATTATGCAACACTTTCCAACTTCAATGCAATTTTATTTAAACATGTCAAAAATGCAATACATTCCTCGGTAATATTTTAAAACTTATCACAATACTACATTAATTTATTATATTTAAAAACTTAAACCTTCATCGAAAACAATGAACTTTATTCAAATGATGGCATTGAAATATAAATTGCCTGGTTTAAACATCTCTAAAATGTGATACATTCCTCGGTAATAATTTTAGAATTATCATAATACTACGATAATTTATTATATTTGAAAACTTCATCGAAAACAACTGAAATGCATTCAAATGACGTCATAGAAAAAATAACACACCTCGCTCTCTCTATAAACGCAGCATTTCATTCATAAATAATTTCCCATTCATGTCATTCATCACAATACTATAATAATTTATTTTATTTAAAAATTAAGACCATGGAGCTACAAGTAATTAAACTCTATGCGTAAAACTTCATCGAAAAAAATCGTCCTTCTCTTTGTAAAATCAATGAATATTTCATTCATATCAGCTATGCAGACTCCATGAACTAAATGATTTTGTGTTAAAGAAATACAGCAATTCTAATACAACTCATTCTACATATTTTCCTGTTTATATTTTACATAGGTGAGAAATAGGCTTCGTTTCAGAAATAATCAAATTTGGATGAGCAATTAAACCAAAATATATTGTAATTGCGTTGTTTCAGTATGTAGATACACGGAATTTAAGCAAAAATAAAGTGGTTTTAGGACGGATACAACACTCAATATGAATTAAAAAGAACTTTAAAAATCACGATGTTGAGACAAGGTGGATGCCATACATCATTTTGAAGTGGGTCAAGTGATCTTTTCATATCATGGTCACGTGATCGCTTCATATAAGAGGTGTTATTATTATTTTAATTTTTATTTAAAAAACTACTGAATATATTTCGTTGACTTTTTTTATATATTTTATGGAACAATTTAAATATTACCTAAAATTTTCGAAGCAATTTGTGAATTTTAAATCCGCTTAAAAAATGTTTTAAAAATTAGTTTCCATAGAGCTCAATGTATTTCATTTTTTCAACCCGGGTTCAATCCAAAACTAATTGGGTGATATTATTCATTTATATTTCCATAGGTCCTACGGATTGTCTGAATAACATACTAAAATTTCATTTTGATTAAGTCATTTTTACGGCAGTTATCGTGCTAACGGACAGACAGACAGACAGACAGACAGAATGAACAAAGTCATAAACACTTTTTAACTTTGTTGTAAAGTGTTAAAAACGGATTCTGGTCTGAGAACGTCGAGTAAAGTCACACTCCAGCTAATTTTACTACAAGCTATATACTTGTAATGAAATTCTACGAAGTTGGGATGAACTTAGTACAATAAATTTCTTTAAACATTTCTATTCGCTTAATGATATAGAAAATTTGTAAATACAGCATAAACACAAAATTGGGATGGTCAACGAATTCGAAAACAGAAAACAACCTTAATTTTCAGGACCAAACTAGAAGAGAGACTTTGTTTGGCAATTGAGGTAGATTGTCACACGTGCCTGAAGAAGTCGTCGAATCACACGTCAGCCACCTTTTATGTTTTATTATACCTCTATTGCCTAAATAACTTAAATAAGTGAAGTCTTCTTATTGGTTTTGAAGAAGAAGGCTGTTTTCTGATTTAAAAACTAGTTGACCAGAATGAGTTTGTGTGTATACAGCATTTACGGAATTTTTATAATTATTTTTACAACATTTTTGGGGCGCTTTATGAGGGTTTCTAGTTCCTTCGTTGTACTCGTATATATACATTCGCCATTTCTATCTTCGATGTAAACTGTTTACGCTACAGAAATGTTCATTTTTAGTAGTAAACATAAACTGATTTTATAATAAAAATATACTTCGATAGTTTAACATCATAAAAATGTTGATTAACTTATCAACCGAAGGCAAAGAACAGTTTCTTTCTTCAGGAAATATTACTTTTTTTTTTCTATCGCGTGATGGAAATTGGTGTTCTTTCCTCCGAAACTGACTGATTAATCAACATTTCATGCTTTTGGACTATTTTTACAGTGTGATCCAGACAGCAACATAAGCGAAATTTTATTTGATCTTATGATATGTAACCATACTGAAATACCATTAAATGAGAATAAATCGTAGAATATCACCGCAGGCCAATAATAACTTTCTACCGACAGTTTGCACGGATGTCGCGTGAATGCCAAATTAAGTTCGAAATTTTAATTAGTTTCCGGCATGCATTGTAAAAGTGTAATAATCACACTAGGAATTGAAAGCGGTAAACGGCAATTTGTATGCTATAACTATACTTTTAAATGTATAAATGGAGTTACACTGTTAACTCACTCACGGGTAACAATACAATCATAAATGGATAAAAAAATATTTTGCATGACACTTTGAAGCTATGGTCAGGGAAATATTCAAAACCTTGACCCACTTCTACGATAAGAGCTTATAATTACGCCCCAGTAGCTCAACGGTAGAGCCTTAGCTGGCCAGTTCGAAGATCCAGGGTTCGATTCCCGTTTGAGACAGCAAGGTTCTTTACACATTCAGTTTATATTTGAAATGTTTATTTAATATTCAGAACTTTTATTAACTTCGTTGGTGTCACATTGAGTGACTATAAGCCATTGAGAACGCGCGAAGCACGGGTGACATGGCTTGTTAGAATACATGTGTATTTAAAATTTTAATATGTTTAACATTATAATTATAATATAATTAAAATCAAGCATACGTTCAGTGGGAAATCTATTGTATTTTCAGTTTACCGGGTACAGATTTTAGCAACCGATTTAATGTCCGATTACCATTTTCACTTTTTCTATTTCTATTTTGTTTCCAAAAGACAAATGCCGTTTTTTCAAGTTATAGCCTTTTATGCGCTACCTCAGTTTTTTTTAACGTGTGTCATCGGACAAGTCACTCATGCTGTAACAGCTTCTCTAACTTCCTCATTAACCTCGGGTGTGGAGAGATTACTTCCTCAAAATCAGTGCGATTCTGGTGATTTCTCTACATAGGGGAGAATGGAGAGTATAGGACTAAATAAGGCGATTCTGGTGATTTCTTTACATAGGGGAGAACTATATAAGGCATAGGACTAAATAAGGCATGCCAATTTATATCTCTCAAATACAAACAGCAGGGACAGTCAAATGAAATTAGAATGCAAAACTTCGTTATATTACCTTTACCATAAAATATTTTTTTATATATATATTCTTCTTATTTCTTTGCAAAATAAATAAATAAATAAAATCTGAATTTACGTAAATTACATTAAAAATTTAAACACTTTAGAATAAAGTCTTTATCTATCTATAAGACGTTAAAACACACATTATCACACTATAAGACGTTAAAACACACATTAAAATCACACGCGTTTCCGAACGTGAAACGTCCTTCATCAGGGGCATATGCCATGAAAAATATATATTGGTCTTTTATACCCAGTCAAAAGCTAATGACTGTTGAAAGACAATTACTGTTAAAATTCAATGCTTGCCAAAATCCAACTCGATGACTTTTTCTCTGTTTATAACTTTGGTTTTCGTGACGTGCCCTGCCTTGACACTTTGAGGTTCATTATTCGCAACATTTTATCATGAAGATTAAATGTATGGCTTTTCACAAATCAAATAAATACTTTTATTCTTTCTTTATTTAAAAAAAATTTATACTTTATACGTGTTGTTGTAATATTATTATTACGTAAATGGTCTTACCTGCCTCATGAGGTGGCGAACAAAGGACGAGCAAATCCTCGAGCATTTGAGTTGAAGCTAACAGGGAGCGAGCCACAAGTGCTTGAGGCTGACAAATGGACACTCTAGTAAGATGACTAACCAGAAGTTAGGGGCCAAGATGTGACATTAACCCCTCTCCCCAACATGAGTATAAAAACCTTTCTCGAGCTACACTTGTTGAATTTTTCTGATGATGTGTGCCGGGATATGGTTTCCCTGGTCCAAAACAAGGACGAAAAGTTCCTATAAAAGCATACGTAAGTTCACCTACTCAGTGGTGTCAACAGACGCAAGGCTGAACTTCTTATGATACAGAGAGCATTAAAAGTGGATTAGATAAAAGTGGATTAATAATAAGCATTAACTGGCTCAGCTGGAATCTCGGAAAGAAGTAGATATAATGACCCCAAGAGAATATGTTTAAACTGATAAATTTAATTTTCCAATATGGACAATATGGACCTTATATTTTAATATGATGATTCGGCCAATGTTGAAAAGGGGTTACCCCCCCCCCCCTCTCCTAATCTACACCATTGTCCCACACAAATTTTTGCTCATGACCTGTTTAAGGCGGTCCCTTCGTGGAAGAATGGATAATTTATTCACTTCTAGGTGTATGTCACTGACATTTCTGCATGCATACGTAGGGTTGCCCTTATTTTTAAATTTCTGAATTTCTTTTGCCTGCCATCTTAAATTTGTTACATTGGTGATATTAGTGAATGGTGCATTTTTTAAAAATCGGTGAATGTTAGTCCGTGCTGCGAAAGTCCCCAAATTTCATATAATTTAGAAAATTTTAGAATTTTTGTAAAAAATAATATTTTTTAAATGTTTAATAGTATTTATTAAAATTCCCTGGAAATAGTTGCCATCACTTAATTTTTATAAGCTTTTTTTCTTTAATAAAGTAATGAAAGTGCTATTCTCACAACTTTTATTTTTGTGATATTGGGCAATACTTACTACTTTTTTATTTTACCTTTTTTTTTTAATAAATTTATTTAAAAAAAACGTACAGCATTTCAAAAACGATGAATGCTATGCTAATGTTCTAAAATTTATGTCATTTGCTTCCTAATGAAAAATTATGCATGGGATGGTTATGTAGTTAATTATATTAAATGCTCCGATGTTTTAATGATTTTTCAAAAGTTTATTCGAAAATCCTGTAATAAGCCGAGTGCTAACGCTTGTAGGTTGGTATCATTCTTTTCTTTAAGAAAAAATTACGTCTGAAATGATTATTTATATATGATTATTGTTGGCTCTAATTTATTTTAAACTAGCCGCCTTTGGCGACCAGCCTGTTCGCTACCCTTGAAAATTCTGACCGTGGCAAATTGTAACCGTGGCACACTCGCTGGCGCGACCTTACCAGAAGGTGTAAGGTAACTGTTTGGACGGCCAGGAAGTGCCACCCAATTTAGACCGGGACTCAGTGGGGGAGACATCCACAGGGACCGTACCCTCCTTCCCCTACCACCAACCTTTCGGAAGGACTTACGATCCCGCATGCTTAACGTGATCGTACACCGCGTGAACGCGGCTGCAGTTTTGGCAGTGGCGGGAATCGAACCCGGGCCTACCCAGTAAAATTCCCGCGCGCTAACCACTGGTGTACTTCGCCCTCCGCGACATTTTCCATAACTTTCTTTTTATTCACCGAATTTAGACCGGAACCCAGTGGGAGAGGCACCCACGGGGACCGTACCCTCCTTCCCCAACCACCAACCTCTCGAAAGGACTTACAGACACACATGTTTATTCCGCGTGATCGTACTCCGCGTGAACACGGCGGCAATTTTGGAAATCGAACCCGGGCCTACCGCGTGCAATTCCCGCGCGCTAACCACTGGGCTACTTCGCCCTCCGCGACAATCTCCATAACTTTCTTTTTATTCACCCAATTTAGGCCGTACCCTCCTTCCCCTACCACCAACCTCTCGGAAGGACTTACGGGCCCACATGTTTAACGTGATCGTATTCCGCGTGAACACTTCGGCAGTTTTGGCAGTGGCGGGAATCGTACCCGGGCCTACCGCTAACTTCCCGCGCGCTAATTTACAATTTAAAATGACCATATGCTCTCTAAGCTCTTAATTCCATCATCCTCATTCCATTGTTCCATCATTTAAAATATCCATAAAATTTAAATATCCATCGTTCCATCATTTAAAATATCCATAAAATTAAAATATCCATCGTTCCATCATTTAAAATATCCATAAAATTAAAATATCCATTTAAAAATCCATATCGTTCCATCATTTAAAATATAAATATAATAATTTCTACAGTGCATATGTTAAGCTCTTATTTCATTTAAAATCGGAAGCGCGGGAAACGGAAAGTAAAAACTAATTCGGTTTCTTATTGTCCCACCCATCGCTATTCATATACAGAACCGTGACGTCACCTCCACCTTGACGTCCCCACCCACCACCTTCCTTCCTTCAGCGGTGGAGAAATGAAGCGGCACGCCGAGCGGAAAGCCGAGAAATCGCAATTCGGAAACTTTTAAAATCCCGATCCTGTGGGCAATACGGAATATTTCCTGACCAGATTGGACTTGTAAGAATGCCAGATGTTTGACCTTTCTGAAAATGTAAATTATTAGTCGAAATTATGAGTACTTTTCACGATGCGAGAATTTAAAAACCAAAAATCGTTTTCTTGAGCAAAAAGTGACTTTTGTTTTAAAATCTTTAAAAAATATTAGAAATCGAAATTCAGATTTGAAATTGATATATTTTTACTCGCAATTGTCTGCTCTTTCCGATGGTGTGAGTTGTTTTTTTCTACGACGTCTGGATCGTGGAGAAAAAAGGGCAAAAAAGGCAAAAAAAGGTCGAAATCGCATAAAACATTAAATAAATAAAAAAATAATTAGAATTTTGAAAATCGGTTTTCACGTGTCCCCTTCCCTCCCCCCCGGGTCTCCGATTGCCAAATTTCGTAGCTCTCCGACGCGCGGTCGCGAAACGTATAGTGTATAAGACAGACAGACAGACAGACAGACACACACACACACACACAGACATTGCCTTTTATTATTTAAGATTAATTCGAAACTCACTTCTTAAAATTTAACAGTAATTTTAGAACATTTTGGAAAATTGTGTGTGTATTTGTGTGTACATATCATTTTTAATTTTCAACCATTTTAGATAAATTCTCTTTATTGTACTAAATAGTTTCTTAATTAAACTCCCTATCTGAATATAACTTTTTCTCATTTACCTAAGCATTTACACATTCGTTTAATTAATTTCTCCTTTGCTTGTTTTAGCGTCCATGAGTTTGAAACCTAGAATTCCTCTGAGATGAATTTTATACAAGAACTTGCGTTTAGAAACTGTTGGAATATCCCTCGCTAATTAAGAAGTAAATACTCATTACTTCTTGAATTTCGTTGACTTAGAATTCCATGCGTTCTAAATCCTTTTAACAGTCAAAATTGCGAATTTTAAGAATAGGAGTCAATGGAAATAGTTTATAAATCAATAAGGCACTGCTTGAATAGCCTGAAGTTCTTAGTCTGACGAAAAAGTCTTTGATAGATTCCTTTAAATAAATATTTAAGTTGTGCGTAATATGAATTTTATGGCCATATTCAGGTTCACTTGAATGAATTTTCTATATTTAGAATATGCAATTCTGTATTTGTGTGTGGTGTAAAGAAAATTCTTAAACGAACATTGGAGATGGAATGGGGTTTTCATGCAACGAAGTGTAAGTTCTGTTCTCAGATTATTAGAGCATCTAATATAGGAATTCCTCGCCATGTTTTTGCATTCTGAATGACTGCAGCCTTTAAGGCATTTATAACTTTAAACAACAAGTGCGAGAATATATTAATAAACTTTGTAAGCGTCAAACAATGAACGCAGTCAGATGGTCGCCAGTGGTTGACAATTTATGTGGGATAATAAATAATTCTCACACGCATCGTAAGGTCCGGCTGCTCACTTTGATGCTCATAACTTCGGGTAAGTCGAGCGGCTTGGGTTTTCTACACATCGCAAGGTCACCTGGTGCTTATGACCTTAAGCGTTTACGCACCGTATATCTGAGGCCACCTCTGTTGATTCTTCTTCTACAATTAATGCTTATCGTTTGGAAATTATGTTTATTTATAGATCGACGCCGGACTGCAGAATAGGTGAGTTACATGTTGGACGGACATTGTACACACTATTACGATCACGAGCCCAAACCAAATAAATTATATTCAATTAAATTGATGAATATTTCTGTAGCTGCTTAGTATTAATAATTTTCTTCACACTGCCCAAAAATGTATTTTGGTCAAATTTTATCGGTGTTTTGATACCATTAATTAAATAAACTATCAATACCTCGGTATTACTAACATGTCATATTTATCAAATTTTTAAATTAGAAATATTCTTTGTTCTCTACGGTTTTTATTTTTCCTACATACATAGTATATTGTATAGGGAAAGTATTGTGATGGGGTCAAAAATTCGAATTCTAGTTTTCGACGGAGCTACGAACGTCAGATTTAGAGAGTGGCCTAAGGGAAGTTGGTTGGTCAATATAATGACAGGCATATCAGTCACCATCTTGATCGCAGCGATATGGTAGTTGCTCGGTTTCGGCAAAAGTGGACAAGAGAAGGCGCATGTAATCGTCACAGAGGCTCAGAACACCTCAAACAGACAACTGCTCGAGAGGATCGTGCAGTCATGAGAGGAGCCATGTCCGCACCAATGGTATCGCTATCATTCATTCGAAGGCATTACTGTATCAAGGAATACTATCTGTATACGACTGGTAGAAGGTGGGATTAGGTGTCGAAATCAAATAAGGTACCTACCACTGACCACCTCAACATAGACAGAGCAGTGTGGATTGGTGCTAAGTTCGATCGACCTGGACAGTGTTCGATTGGAGGCATATTGTCTTCAGTGACTAATATCGTTTCTTCATGTGGGTTCATAAGTCCTTCCGAAAGGTTGGTGATAGGGGAAGGAGGGTCGGTCCCTGTGGAATCCTCCTCACTGTGGTACGGTCTAAATTAGGTGGCACTTCACGATCTTCCAAACAAATGCCCTACACCTTCGGGTGGATTGGACGATATGGGTCGAAGAAGAGGAAGATCTTCCCTACTTGAGCTACAAGACAATCTGACTGCTCGCGTATATGTCAACGACATTCTGCAGCCGATTATTCTTCATCAAGCCACCCAAGTTCAATTTATCTACAAGACAAAGTTCGACCACATACTGCATGACTTTCTGAAAAATGTCTTAGGGATTTAATACCCTCCCATGGTCATCCAGGTCCTCAGACCTATCATCAATCGAACACGTCTGGGATGGTAATTGTAGCCTTCTCAGAATACAGCTGAATTAGCTGACCAGTCGCAACATTTGTGGTAGAATCCTTAGGAGAGGGACATACACAACTTATTTGATTCTACATTGCACCGAATATCAACTTGTATAGCTGCCAGAGGAGGATTTACCACTTATTAAAATGCCACCTTCTTGTTGCCACCATTTCTTAATAAAACTTTTTCTACCAAATTCTAACCATTTGCATATCTCTTCAAACGATACATGCATGCCGAGTTTCGAGGCTGAACCTTAATTTCTTATGTGTGCATATATTTTTAGCAACAGAGTGTATAAAGAGATCTCTAATAATTTCACTTTCAAACTATATCTTACACGAATAAATCCGTGTTTAATAAATAATCGGTGAATACCTTTTCCAATAATGTATATCCATTAATTTATATCTGTTATTGCCGATGTTGGAAATGTTTTGGTTTCAAAATATTCTACCAACAAATGCTAAATATTTCAAAAAGTGTACTTGGTAGCAAAACCAAACTGGTTACATTGGATTCCTCGTGAAAAATTTTACAACAGCTGACTCGTCTCTCAACTTTATTATGCGAATTGCATTTTTAACGAATTTTTGAAAACGAAATACGGATTTTCGACCAAATTTTCTACATAGGCTAAAACTCGTTATTTTTATGCATCCTTCTTGACTCAATGGTTCAGAATCTATTATCTGTTATCTTCTGCAACGACCGGTTTTGTGTATTATTTAGTTGATAAAAATCCATCTAGCTTTTTCAAAGTGTATACAATTAGCGAAAAGTTTGCACATATATATGTGAAATATTTTGCTTATATTTCCTAACCCAGTAGCATTACACTTTATAAATAGCTTTCGAAAATACTACCTTTCTCAAATTTTAATCTAATTTCAAGCATGTAGATTAAAACTATTTATTGCGCTATCATCATCTCTCTCTTAATTAAACTTCCTTTCTAAATATAACCCTTTTTAATGAACCTGAAGTAGAACAGGCTGTTTTCATTAACTTCTCATTTGCTTATTTAAGCGTCTGGGAGTAGAAATTAATCATACACCTGCAGCTAACAATATATGAGAACTTGAGTTGAAAATTCCGAGACTTTATGTGCTAATTAAGAAATGAATGCACAGAAGTCGTAGAATTTGGCTGTTTATTCAGAAAAATTTAATACTTTAAGCACTTTGCAATTTAATTTATTTTACGAATACAAAATTATGAAATGGCTGAGAGAATGTTGTAAGGTAAATGCTCAACACGAATGTCAAATTTTGAACACATTAAAATTGTTCCTTACTAAACCATTTAAAGAAGAAAAGTCAAATTAATTAGTTAAATTCAACTGTTGATACTGTTGATAGTGTTCGTACAGTACTCGTTGGCCTGTGATATTCTATTCTCGCCGAGGATAAAAGTTGTAACTGAGAGCATTAAAGGACTAGAGCAGTGTTCTTCAACCTTTGTTATCTCGCGGAACCCTTTTTTTGAGATATTTTTTTTATGGAACCCTTCGTTCAGTAGCACACCCAGATTTGATTTTAGGGGGGATGTGTCATATTACGTATTACATGTTATGAACAAGGTGTGTATCTGCCTTTGTTATAAAAACTTTATATAAGATATAAATTTGCATTAATTCAAACAAGAAGATAAATATTTCATATAAAGTATTTGTATTATACATATATATATCATATGAAATTGAAAACAAAGAAAAACAAAACAAAAACAACGCATTGTAGTATCGACTCGCGGAACCCCTAAAGCGTTTGAGTGGAACTCTAGGGTTCTGCGGAACACAGGTTGAGCAACACTGGACTAGAGCATTGCCCTTCTGACTACAATACACGTACAGATTCACCTCCGGATGACGTCATCACACAATAAAATATTTATCTGTTAGAGGGTATTGAAAATCTATATATTTAAGGCGTCACATACACATTTAAGTGACTATTCAATAATCAGAGTTTGGCGTACACCAGTGGCGGCCCGTGACGTAAAGCAGGTGACGCAGGATAAGAGCTGCTCCAGTTAAAATTATCGGCTGAATGGGTTATTATTATTATTTGGCAATTTTTACAGACTCATTTGGTTATTTTTAGACACTATGTAACAGCATTTATGTCAGTAGCGTGATGTGTTTTGAAGATGTTCTTTGTCGAGGTGGAGGGGGAGTCCCACCACTGAATCTGCTTCACCCATTTCTGAAGTCGCGAGACGCCACTGATGTACACGGCTTCTTGAATAAAATATATTCAACATGTAATACTAAGATTCTCATCAGATGGGATTCTCCGATTTTAACGACTCTCTGGCGCATAATCCTTAGCATGATTCTCCCCACACAGCTCTTTTGGCGTAACACCTAACCTAAAACAGACTTGCAGTAACGAATTTTCTCTCTCTCTTATTACCTTTGTAACTCGCGTAAATCATTCTATTTCTTAATATCGTTCATCAATTCGCAGTAAAGGAAGTTCAGTAGAGCATCATGAGGGTATATTAAATGTCTTGATCAAAATATACAATATGACCGGTAAAGTTGTAAGTAGACCAAATACGTTTGGAACAATGATAGCTGGAATCAAGGGGCGGTCTTAAGAAACGTATAATCCTATTGGAAGCTGCATTTTCGGCATCTGTGCTAAATTTTCATTTTTTCATACTATAGAATACAAGCTAGAGAAAGTATTGTTTCCACGAAAATATTCGATTTCGAGATATGGTTGCCAATATATGTTTGAGGACATCCTGAACACTTTTTGACTAATTTTATAATGATGTCCGCCTGCTTGTGATAGATTTCTTGTGAACACGATACCTGCCATAAATGTTACACGATTTTCACGAAACTTTATATTAGAGTTTGTTATCGAAAAATCTAGAACTAGATAGAATATTTTGAAATTCAAGCGAAAACTTCGAAATTTATTCGAAATTATATATTTTTTTAGCATACATAGAACAAAATGCGACAACCAATTATGCATAAAATGGATTATTATGGATCAATGAATATGAAACTCAGCAGTTTCAAGCGCTGAAGGGGAAAATAGCCGAGATACAATTTTGTGTTCGTGGCATCATTAGGCCCCTTTGGGGGTCGTTCTAGTCAGCTGACGATATCCCAAATGAGCTACTGCATCGGAATCAACAAGTTCTTATCCTTTCTCGAAGTGGACTCTTCAATCTCCTCCCCTAATGTCAGATTGACAATCTGATTAACTAACTTCTACTATTTTTACTTTAGGATAGCCCCTTGATTTGAAATCCACTGAATCCGAGCAAATCGTTATAAAGTCACATTTAGATCGACCCGACTTCATTGCGCAAATCTGTAGGGCTAATTTATGCTGGTACCATTGTAGAGAAACTTGCTGGCACAGCCGGGGCTTAAACTGAAGATATTCGTACTAGTCAGCAGATGATCTCCCAATTGAGCAACTGAAATGGAAATGCAAGACTCTTATCGTCGATGTGGACTCTGTATTGTAATCTAAAACATTATTTCATTCACTTAAAATAAAAATTCCTTTCGAATATAAATGGTTTAATGGAATATGATGATTAACACTTTTAATTAAGTTCTTTGCGCAATTTAGTGCACTTGAGCATTAATGTATGATTCCTATAGGGTCACCTTAATACAAAGAATTGAAATGAATATATTGGAAATCCATTTGCTGATTAAGAATTGAATGAGTAATTGGTATTGCTATTTAATTTGGAATTTGGAATTCTTTAGGATTATTTCCTTTAATCGGCAAAGAATTTTGCGAATGTTTCGAATTGTGAGGAATGTTTTGAATAAGCTCATTAAGTCGACGATCAAGTACTTATTGTATGTAGATGTGTCATAATATGAATACTGAGATGTGATTTAAATAAAACATTTTAATAGTCAAAGATAAATTTCTGAAGGAGTTTTTATATGGTGGAAATTGATCCTTCAATTTCGACGGAACTGTTCAGCAGTTTCATACTCTTTTGTACACTTAATTCGTACACTCATATAAACTTTCGGAAAAATGGAAGTTACACATCTCTAGAATAGCAAATGAAAACACTTAGTGAACCCACTCTAGTTCCTCCAGAATTTGATGAAGAATCCATGCTAGTCATCTTCCAAGATTTATCTGTAACACATTCTGAAAAATGAAATAGTTTTTTTAAGGACATTTTTAAATTGGAAGTGCAAAGAAAGAGAAAAAAAATCTAACCGGAGGTTAAAATGCTTACATAATTCCTCTACACCCTATGAAATATGAGACTGAATCCATATCAGTCACCATCTAAAGTCTGTCCGTAGCTAATTATGATAAATACACATTTCAAGAAAATTAAAACATTGGAAGTTACTTCTTTAGAACCAAAAGTGGAAATCCTTAGTTAACCTCCAACCCCTTCAGAATTTGATATTGAATTCATATTATGTATCATTTAAGTATTGTCTATAACCAATCTTGAGAAATATAAGTTGCCTGGAAGCACTTTGAACAGAAAACGGAAAGTCTTAGTGAACCCCATAACTTTTTTCAGAATTTGATGCTAGATCCATATCAGTCAACATCTAAGATCTATTTGTAGCCAGATTTGAGAGAGAAATGTTTCAAAGAAAATGAAAAATGATTGAACCAAAAATGGAAAAAGAACCGGAAATGGATATGGTTTGGGAATCCCCACATCTCCTACAGATTTTGAAGAGGATTCCATATCAGTCATCATCTAACTGTAGAGATAGCGGATTCGGTGGAAAAAAGGCTTCCATAAATAACAACATTTGTGCCCCCAATAAGTGTTCCAAATTTCCTGAAGATCGCTTCATGTTTTCAGGAAACTTTGTGCTGCCTATAGGAGAGTGAAATTTCTAATATCTCGAAAGAGAGCAGTGATAATAACTAAGCAATGACATCCATTTATTGCTGGTTCAAAGTACTTTATAAAGTACTATTCTACTTCAACCCAAGATCATGATTATTGTATTGACTCCTAAATTGTTTTCAATCTAATATAAAACTTCAATTGACCTCATGACTAGAATTTGACACAAGAATCACGACATTTAACAAATAAAAAACTTTATTTATAGAACTCTCTTGGAACTCAACACACACACACACACACATATATGGGCGCGATAGCCCAGTGGTTAGCGCGCGGGAGTTGCACTCGGTAGCCCCGAGTTCGATTCATACCGCTGCCAAAACTGTCGCCGTGTTCACGCGGAGTACGATCACGTTAAACATGTGGGTCCGTAAGTTCTTCCGAGAGGTTGGTGGTAGGGGAAGATGGGTACGGTCCCTGTGGATGCCTCCCCCACTGGGTTCCGGTTTAATCTGAGTGGCACTTCCCAGTCGTCCAAACAGTTACCTTACACCTTTCTGGTAGGTCGTACGGTCTGGGTCTCAACAACGACAATAACACATACATACACACACACACACACACACACACACACAGATATATATATATATATATATATATATATATATATATATATTTGTTTTTTCGATAGGTAATGGACTGTAATTTTATCTATTCGTAATGCACAGAAGCATACAGGTAAAAAACTAAACTATATTTATTTACACTAGTATACATTCAACTCCTACTACATAACATTCTTGCCCCATGGCAAGTAAACTACAGATCTAGATATTACTAATAAGTAGCCGATGATACGGCAGTTGCCTTGACGGAGGTTCTAAGCAGACTAACTATTTTTTCACTGGCGCTCGCCAAACTGGCGAGCTCTACTACTGAGGACTTCAAGGCGCAACAATATTATAAAGCTATATACAAAGTATTTACAACACTAGCAGTACAAATTATACCCGGGACATCTTAATCAACAATGCAATTCGAACCTCACTCATAACTAAATTGAATCTCACATGAACCGAATATACTGTAACCAACATACAAAACGCTCACTTTGAAATATCTATGCTATACTCCCAATTCTTCCTTCTACGAACAAGAGACACACACGCGAGAAATCGCCAGAATAACAGAGTCGTCATTCTAAAGTCCGCCATTTAATAGATCTGGTCAATCATGAGTACGCGATTCTTCGGAATGAAAGTTGAGAAGTTTAGGCCATAAATTAAAATCAGGGAAAAGAAGAATTAGAATTAAATGATAATTGATAATAAAATCCTCACCACTTACAAGCATCTACTCATTTGATAATACCGAACATATTTAGTGGTAAAGGAAAACGTAAGCAACGAATTTAAGCACAATTAAAATAATAATTCAGAATGCAGATGGTTCGAGGATGCGCTCGATATCCCTCTTCAGTGCAAAAGAACCAACAAACCTGAAATCTAAGAGTCGAAATGGGAAATTATTATTACTTTCCCTACACACATGAATAGGGATTGTATTCTGATCGAAAATTTGAATTCGAGTTTTCAACTGAACGACGCGTTTCTAGCATTCCTGAACTCGAATCGAACGTTTTTGAGGTGATATCTGTGTGTGTGTGTGGGGGGGGGGGACAGTGAGTCTGTGGATGCGATAGCTCAAGAACGAATAGGGCGTTTCGAGCATAATTTGACACGGTTATTACGATCCGTAAGTACTGGAACTGTTTTTATCTATTTTTTTATGGTTTAGTACATATTTTGAGAAAAGTTAAGAAGCAAGTTAAGAAGCAAACTCGCTCGAACAAAAATGCTATCCGAAAATGGCATTTAAGAATATTAAAATAGTCAAATTATTGTAGTGCATTCATAAATGGTATACTATTTCAGACATGGTGTGTCTGTGTATGTGGTCTGTGTGTTGGTACAAAAATTACAACCCGTAAACACTCGAAGTCTATTGTTTTTATAAGCAATCGAATGTTCAGAACCCCCCCCCCCCCCCCTAAATTTTCGAGTGACATTTTGAAAAAATTGTCTAAAAATTCAAAACTTCTAATAAAGTTACGCAAACAGACATTTCCTATGTAAATTTTCATCAGAAAACGATTGACATAAATTTTAGAACGCTAACGTGAACCGTTCTCGAGATATTGCACATTTTTCAAAAAATTTATCAAAAAATCATATAAAATAAAAAAAATATTTTCTATTGAGAAACATGCTCACTTTTCATATGTAATACCATGCGATAAATTTGATGACATCATTCCCGTGGATCTAGCTCGTGCCATTCATGAAAAAAGGCACTTTGAGTAATACTTTTGTATTTGAACGCCAATAGTCATTTATCTGCTGTAAGAATAACTTATTTTGCCGTCCATAACGCTTGGCGAGATTTTGATGACGAATTTGGGTGGAATGTCGCCAACTTACCGACAATTTTAAATGTTGCTAAATTAACGAAAAACTGGCCTAATGATTAAAAATGACGACTCACTGACAAAAATACAATATCGGGGAAAGAATATAAGTATCTACTATAAGAATAACCTTATTTCTTTTACTGTAAAAGTAGTAAATTCATTGCATTTTATAAGGACATTCATGTGCTGCCCACATCAGATTTTTTAGGAGATATAATCGTCCAACGTGTCTACAGTTTTTTTAATGCATCGATTTCAGTCTCATACCCCGATCACAGACTTATCCACGTCCAAAGGTACCCATCAAAGATAAGAGCTTAAGCTTAAATCCCTGCAGCAAGGGCACATTTTAGTTGGAAAACATGGTACTCTGTTGAAAATACCTGATACTAACATTCCTTATATTGCTAAATTGAACAAACATTTCTATTTTAGGATTAAATCTCATAGGAATCAAGATAAGCTGTAACATGTATGTTTTTATCATGAAAACATCGTCGGGGACTGGTATGGTAAAAATTCAATGGATTTTGCAGAAATAATGTATGATGAGACAGGTAAGAAATTGGAAGAAGAAGAAGAAGCAAAACATGAATGTATTGACAACTCCAAATAAGTGCAACATTAAGTACAGTTTATACTTAATGGGAATGGTAAATGTAATATATATATAACCTTCAAGACTTCTCAATTATTGTGGCTAATTTGATTTAAAAAAATAAAAACTAATTATTATAATTTTTTATGATTATATAAAAATTTTATATTTATATAAAATTTATATTATCATTTTATATGATTATATTGATTATATAAAAATTATTTTATTGATTATATAAAAATTATTTTATTGATTATATAAAAATGTAAAGTAAGAAATAAACTAAAATAAAAAATGTAATGTGGGCAGCACACGACTTTCCCTGCAGACTTAAATTCATATGTTCTTTATTTCTTTAATAATTCATTAGACTGAGATTAATTGAACCAATTAACACTAAATTTGCATTTTTACTTCAATTTCTGTTTTTATTTGGTAATTGGACATTTTCTCGATAGCGGCGTAACAAAAATGCAAGAAATCTCATATCTTGAGAACGGTTAGTCCTAAAGTATAACGGAGTGTGTTATATTCTTTCTCATCAAAAATTACGTATAAAACAAGAATTTAATTGATACATTTCAGCATGCGCAGACTTTTTCTTTTCTTTTAGATTTTGTTGATTTTTGCGGGCCATTTCGTAAAAAAGGCAGGTCGTTATTTACCGAATCGTACAAAAATCGAATCAGCACTAGAGTGTCTCACAAGTAACTTATTTACCAAATATTGTGAAATTTGGTCAATTAGCAGTTTAGCTAGGGTGGATACATTAAATTTTTCGGGTCATTTCGTAAAAAAGGCGGGTTCTTCTTTTCCGAATCGTACCAAATTCTAATCAGCACCAGAGTATCCAACAAGTAACTTATTTACCAAATTTTGTGAAATTTGGTCAATTAGTGTTTTAGCTAGAGCTGATAAATGACATTTTTACTGACCATTTCGCAAAAAAAGGAGGGTTCTGTTTTTACGAATCGAACCGAAAACTAATCAGCACCAGAGTCACATCCAAGTGACTTACTTACCAAATTTTATGAAATTCGGTCCATTAGTTTTTGAGTTAGAGTGGATACATACATTGCACAGACACACAGACAGACAGACACACACACAGACGTCACGCTAAAAATAGGTTTTACGTATTCTAGAGGTCTCGAAACGTGTAGATCCGTCGAAAACTCGAGTTGCGATTTTCGACATGATTCCAATTCTTTCCCTATACATTACCATATATTGCAGGGAAAGTAAAAATTAAAAAACAATAAATTTGAAAATATAAATAAATATTTAATATTGTGAAAATTATTTTCGCTAAAAATATGTAACTTTAAGAATCACTTGTCTGTTCATCCAGCTTTACTTATATGGGAAATTGTTCTATATCGTACGCACTGGACGGGTTTTAGAGAATGTCACTGTAACCGACAGTCCCCCCCTCCCTCCCACTTTGATCTTATTCGTCATACTTGTTCAGGATGCTTCTAGACCATTTTCATTCTGGCTCTGCTCGTACTTCACGTACAGTTTAGGATTCTTGCCTCATGATAATGGTAATTCTTCATTTCCTGTTTTTTTCTTTTTTTTTTTCAATTCTTCCTTTTTTAATGCTTGTAGTCTGTTGCATTGGTATTTTAAGTAACTTACTATTTCGAATTCTAAAACAAGCATATGTCTGGGTTAATTAGAGCTAGATGCACAGACTTGAAAATGAGTCTAGTCTAATTAATCTTAAAAATTAAGCCAGTGTTGAATATTTCACTTTTCGACATTGTGGTTGTTTTAATATTTCGTTATTATTTGATTTGGTTAACATATCTTTCTAGTATATATTAATATTCTAATATATTTAATATAAAATTTAAAAAAATTCATTAACATCAATACAAAACAATACAAAATATTTGAGTCTGCTGGTTTAGTTAGCAAGAAACATATTTCTTCACTAGGATGCACAAGAAGCGTAATCTTCATCTGTGTGAGGTAAATCGGTAGCTGATATTAGACCAGCAAGCGGGACTGAAACAGTGAAAGTTGGTTACCAATAGCGAAAGAAAAAATAGGTAAAAAACCAAGGAGGAAGGAACAATAGTTATGACATTATGAATGAATGGTTAAATACCAAGAAGAAAAATGGACGTCCAACAAATTATTTATAACTTTATTTCAGTAAGTGAAACTACGAACATAAGGTTCTGATTAGATTAAAAAAACTAATCGGTTTCGGAAGCTACATGACTCGTCAAAACCAGATGAAAAATATAGTTGCTAAACTAATACGAAAAATAAGTGTAGTAGATAATAAAGAAACTAACTGCTTTTCGAAGCTAAGAGAGCTAACATTGTCAAATAAATGCTTCGGATAAACAAACAAACAAAAAATCAAGAAACAAAAAGAATGCAATTACTGATAATTTGTCCTAACTTACAGTTAAGCGTGAAGTATGCTCAATATACACACCTTTTGCCACAAGACATGTTTGTATGCAGGAAATAACTTCCTGTTGCATGTTCACCACCATTATAGATGAACATAGAGCAGTATGAAACCCTAAGGGATACTTTCCATGTACTTTTCTATTCGTTTCTATTGAATCAACCGTAAAATACCACCGAAATAGTAATTTGAATAATAGCCTATCATGATCCCTTTTGACACGATACTCATTGAAGTACACACATTTCATGAGAGACGATTGCTTGCAAATAGTATTCCAAATTTTACTTGCATGAGGGACTTTTGTGTGACGCAGCCATCCTTTGCATACAATACTGATGGTAATGCTTATAGATTTCTATCTGCACCATTTGCTTCTGTAAAATGTCACTACTTATTCATTTTATGACTAAGTAGTGATTTGTAACTTTCTAATTGACATTTTTTCTGTATCTCATATAGTTTTCGATATAAGTGTGCTAACTTTCAAATTTTGTCGCTAAGGGGGCGCTGTGTCAATCTCATCTGGTAGCACAGTCACTTTACGATATATGACTTTCATATTCCTTTCTACCACCACTCAGAACTTATTTGGCTTACTTATAACTTTACTAAGTACCCTGATAATGCCTTGAAAATCTTCAGTATCTAACTATTCTAGTTTAATTTATGTAAATATAAACATCTAAAAATACTGTCTAGTTCTAGACTTGTAATATATAGACTTGTAATGTATAGACTTGTAATATAAGTCTATGTATCTAGTTTAATTTATGTTCTAGACTTGTATAATGTATTTATTTATATATCACATTTCATAGGGTTACATACATCACTTTTTGAGTCGTCGTATATCACCTCAGAAATATGCACATATCCCCCACATGCATACACATACAGACATATGCACATATCCACATATGCATACACATACAGACATATGCATATAGTCACACATGAATACACATACACATATAGATACATAAACATGCAGAGATACACACGAAGAATCTCTAGCCGTCCTAACAGTTACCTTACACCTTTCTGGTAGGTCAAACAGTCTGGGTCAACAAACAGACGTATTCGTAATGTGTTCAGGTTATCTTAAAACGTGGTTAGACGTCAAAATATCATATTTGAAAAATTTCGGCAGAAATAATACTTTTATCTGTGCAATAGTTTTATAAAGTCAAAAATTTTATATGTCATATATCCTTTTTCCTTAACACATGTTTTAGTAATCATTTTTGTTGTATTTGCCTGAAATATATGGAATGTATATCATCTACTTTGAACGTGTGTATTTCATTTTCCCTTTAATACTGGTAATATATATGAATGGAAGAAATTGTGATGAGGCAAAAATCCAGATCGTGGATTTGGATTGATTTTCCTGTTTCTCTATTACTGGCCCTATGGAAGTAAACGGAAGGTGTTAAAGCTCCTTGTTGAAAAGAAAACTCAAAATCCTTTAAGATAATAGCTCAGGTGGCGTTGGGGTAAGATAATTTCCGCTGCATTGTATATATTTTTATGGGAAAAGGCTAAAATTGAATAAAATAATATATATTTTAACTGTTAATTTTGCAGTAAAAAGGTATAAGTGCAATATAAATTAAAACTTACAAAAAATATTTTAAGTATTCACATTTATTTTAGCTTTCAAATTATGTTGCATTTAGAATTACACTTTAATTTCACAACTTCTTCTTTTTTAATATTTATATAGGTAGTGTAATATATTTTGAAGTAGAATATATTTGGGCACATTTACAAAATTGGGATAACTATACCATTCTTCAGAAACGTCTTGTGCGCCAGTCCTTGCACAGTCCTTGAAGAATTACTACATTTGTATAATGCGAAGTTTACAGCACTGTAAACAGGTGCTGTAAACAGGTCCAAAAGTTCTGCTACTAAACATCGCAAATATATTGCATTCCTTTATTGATATAAAGAGAACAATATATTAGTAAAGAAAATTAAGAGGTAGAACAGTAGAACAATTTAAGTGAACAATAGATGAATTCAAAAATTTTCTTATTGAATAAAATTACGAACTAAAGTGCTTTTTGATAAAAAATGATAGAAAAAATGCAATATGTTTCGAGAGCTACAATAAGTAGTTACCAATCAATTACGACTTTCAAAAAACGTGGGTAAAAGTTATCATAAAAATGCGTGTGAATAGGATTATAGAAACTATAAAATAAATAAATTAACGAAGTAAATAAGCTTATTTCTTATTTGTAGTACTACGCAATCCCGGTGTATTTCTTTTCTGAAATTTGAATAGTATATTTTTGATATATCATGCTTTTAAAAATGTAAAAAAAATGGTTTTTCAGATCATCTAATCCAAGTTACATATAGTCATAAAAAGAAGACTACCAATGCACATAAGAAAATATTGATTGGAAATCAAAGAAAATACGTATGCATCATTCAAAACACTAGAATCTCATGGAGGAAGCACAGAATATTATTTTTCATACAGATGTATTTTCTTTCTTTATATTGATTTTTATGTACGACTCAAACTGTTGCTGAAGTAATAAAACTCAAATAACTTTGTTAAAAGCAGCATGCAATACAAATATAATTGTATCGATCGCGGTTTTGAAAACAAAAAACAAATTTCCAAATGAATTGCAGTAGGATATCTTTTGACCAATTAAATACTTTAAGCCATTTTGTTGCCAATACTGTTGCTTCGAGCAAAATTAAGTATAAATCCAATTTCTTTCCCCTTCAAAAATCTGCTTTGTTGGAGCTTAAAACTAAACGTCTCATAACTAAAGTGGATTAAGGTGGTCAGACTGTGTTGTTAGACAAAAGTAACCATGTAGAAAATTTTAATGATCTTCTTAAGAATGGGCCGTACACTGTATTAAAATTTGACCCTACAAACACTCACCTTACTAAAATAAGAAGATAAAAAGTGCTGCAAAAAATTCGGCCATGTTATGTGATAAAACTAAACGGGCTGTAATTCATTCTATCATAAATTATATTTGATTCACTGCCTTGCATAAAATTAATAAACTCGTATTTGTTTGGACTGCCGGAGGACCCTTATATGTTAAGGTATCGGTTTGGACTGGACGTCCGAAGGACTCGTGTCCGTTAAGGTACTTGTTTAAATGGCCGAGGGACCCGTATATGTTAAGGTATTTGTTTGGATTGGACATTCGAAGGACCCGTATCTGTTAAGGTATTTATTTGGAGTGGACGTCTAAGGGAACCATATCTGTTAAGGTATTTATTTGGATGACCGGGGTACCCGTATATGTTAAGGCAACTGTTTGCATTGGACGTCAGAAAGACCGGCATATGTTAAGGTATATGTTTGGATGGAAGGGAGACCCTCATATGTTAAGGTATGTATTTGGTTGGACGCAAGAGGGACACATATCTGTTAAGGTCTTTGTTTTGACTGCTGGGGAACCCGAATATGTTAAAGTATCTGCTTGGTTGGACGTCCGAGGGACCCGTATCTGTTCAGGTATTTATTTGGAGTGGACGTCCAAGGCAACCATATCTGTTAAGGTATTTATTTGGATGACCGGGGGACACGTATATGTTAAGGTAACTGTTTGCATTGGACGTCAGAAAGGCCCGCATATGTTAAGGTATATGTTTGGATGGAAGGGAGACCCTCATATGTTAAGGTATGTATTTGGATGGAAGGAGGACCTTCATATATTAAGGTATGTGTTTGGTTGGACGTAAAAGGGACACGCATCTGTTAAGGTATTTGTTTTGACTGCTGGGGAACCCGTATATGTTAAGGTATCTGTTTGGTTGGACGGCCGAGGGACCCGTATCTGTTAAGGTATTTGTTTGGACTGCTGAAGGACCCGTATATATTAAGATATCTGTTTAGTTGGACGTCCGAGGAGCACGTATCTGTTAAGGTATTTGTCTGGACGGCTAAGGGAATGTCACTCTATTTAGACCGGAATCCAATGCAGCTGAAGACCACAGAAACAGTACCATCCTTCGCCTAACTTGTTATCTCTCAAATATACTATTGCTTCTATAGATTTATCGTGCCCAGACTCCGCGTAGGCACGAGAATAGTCTGGAGAGGTGTCGAAGATCGAACACGGTACTACATGTGCGATCTTTCCGCCATAATCACTTAACAATCTGGTCCCTACACATTACTATGTATGGCAAATGGTGGGAAAATTAAGCAACGCATTTTTAACACTTTACAACATAGTTGAAAAGTGTTTATAACTTTGTTCATTCGGTCTCTCTGTATGTTCGTTCGCACGATAACTGCCGTAAAAATGAGTTTATCAAAATGAAATTTCAGTATGTTGTTTAGACGGTCTGCCGACATATGGGAATTTAAATGAATGATATCGCCCAATTAATTTTGGATAGACCCCGGGTTGAAAAAATGAAATACATTGAACCCCATGGGACCTAATTTTTTAAACATTTTTTAAGAAAAGTTAAAATTCACAAATTGCTTCGAAAATTTTAGAAAATATTCAAATTATCCCATGAAATACAAAAATAAAATTTCAGCAAAATATGTTCGGTAGTTTTTTAAATAAAAATTAAAATATTAATTACATGCATATAATATAAAGAGATCACGTGGCCCACTTCAAAGTAAAATATGCCATCCATCTGTTTTACCAGAATAAAAATTGTGATTTTTAAAGTTCTTTTAAATTTGTATTTTGTGTTGCATCCGTCCTAAAACCGCATTATTTTTGCATATTTTCTATGCATCTATATTCTGCGCCAACGCAATTACAATCGTGAGTTCAAATATAATCAAACTTTGATTATTTCTACAACGAAGCCTAATTTTAATGAATACAGAATGTAGACGAACGATTGTAAGATGAGTTTTATAATAATGGTTAAATTTTTTTCACGTAAAAGAATTTAGCTCTGGAGTATGGAATAAAAGCGTATGAATGAAATATCCACTGCTTTTACATAGAAAGACAGACGATTTATATTTTGGTGATGTCATTTGAATAAATTTCATGTTTTTCAAGTTTTAAGTTTTCAAGTAAAATAAATTATTGTAGTTCTGTGATAATTAAAAAAAAATATCACCCCTGAATGTATAGCATTTTAGATGTTTAAATAAAATTGCATTTCAGTTGGAAAGTGTTTCAAAATCAAAGCTTTATGCATAATTGATCTTTCTTGTTTTGAAACATTTCCTTACCCGAAATGTCTTAAATCATTATTATTTTATTCGGTTTTCACCATACGCATAGAATGTGTTTCGCACATTTAACCTCTTTACGTCGATTACACTTAGATCATCCACTCCACTTATTAATCTAAATTCGAAGCCATATCTGTGACATTTACAGGCTTTTCACGAAAATTCAGTAGCTGTATTCTATGATTAAAATCCATTACCGTTGAATTTATAACGATATTCCGTGGAACAAGCCTGGAAGTATTTTGAATGGATAATTCACTTAGCTTTGTATGGGCTAGTGCTCCCGTATAAAAGAATCGGTATAAATCTAGTATAGATCTTCTATATTTTATTACAGTACATTTGTACCATATTTAGTAAAGCTCTTCTATATCTTCATATAGCTCCTTTTATATAAATCTAGTAAGCCAATATGAATGCTTTTACAAAGATTTCACACTGGATGATTTTCTAAATGTTCTTGTTATCCAATCAATTAGATCCCATAAAGCTCCCAGAAGCAAAACGAATTTAGTGTTGCAGGAACAATTTGTCGTCTAACCAATTTAAATGTGAAAATGTCATTTTTCAATGGATACTTGATCATTGCGTTAACAAACAATGGTTAACAGACTTGCTACAAGATGTAGAGATATTTTACAAGCTTCCAATTGTTTCCCTTGTAAGAATAATATGTACACAAAGTATTCCAATTTTCGAGATTGTGTGGACGTAACGGGGGGCATATATGGAAAATACTTTCAGGCCAGAGAAAGAATCCGCATCCTTCACAATAACTGACTTTGTGACCATTTTTGTTATCACGTTAGTACTTTTGTACATTTTTGTTATTAATTATATTTGTTCTCTCTCTATCCCTGTCTACACTCCGTGTACACTGATGAATGGATATATATCTAAGTACAATTACTGAAAATAAAATAGATTTCCTACTAAAGGATTTAACTGTGGCCTTTGGAAAACTGTGATGAATAATTACGTCTAAATTTCATATGCATAAAGTCAGGTTCACATTGTCAGCAAGTTCCTCAAGCTACGGCCGAGGATGCATGCATGATGTGCATGTTGTATGCACATAGAGGGATACACGATCCTTGGTACTACAGCAGTTACTGATTATGGATTATTTCAACTTTCGGGATTATTTGCACTGGTTTGTGTTTAAAATAATGGATAGCATTCAGAGTGCAGCATTTATTGCGAAGGATTCTCTTAAAAAGTGAAAGATGGTAAACGAAGACGTTAGTGAAAATATGTCTGAAAAAATTTCACCAAAGAAATTTTGCATGGAAACGTTAAAATTTCGAACAATGACTTTTAGTGCTTTCTGAACTGCTTAAAAGCAAAATTCAGCAAGCATGAATCAAAGTTTTGGATCCCCAATCCATTTGATGTGTTTTGAATGTGATACTGAGAATTTTAGATATTTGTGACTCATATAGCAGTTTGCAATAAGATTGGTGAGGCAAATGTGGCCGGCCAGTGTCCACAAGGTGGTCCCACGGCATGAATTTTACATTAGTTCGATGTCTAGTCAAAAGTAGGCCTTACATACTTCCTTGCAGACAGGCATTCATTCGCACAGTTTGTCGAATATAAAATTGGTCGGGTGATGAGGGATAGTCATTTTATGCAGGTCTATTGAGAAAAGTTGAAACTAATTTTCATTATTTTAATAATATTAATAATATTTATTATGTAACTAATTTTTATTATTTTGAGGTAGAAAATGATTTATATTGTTTTGTATTTAATGTCATAGAAGTTTGAGTCATTATACGTTTTATAAATTGTATTTCTTTCTTTTAGGAACATTTGCTTAAATTGAAGGAATTTTTTCAGATTGACAGTAATTTAGCGTGAAAACTTATTTTAAAAGTATTTTTCCAAAGTAACTCGGATTATAAAACTGATATTGTCATTTGCGTCCGACTAACAAAGAAATCGACATGAAAGTTTATATTCCATACTTTCAATATAAGCATGAATAGTGTGACAGATTTACTGAAAAATACAAAATCGTGTACTTTCTGCGTGTGTTCTGACTGAAAGGCATTTTCTCTAATATTTGTGGCGCTATTAAATATGAGAAAGAGCAATACAATTATAATAATGATTAATAAGTGGATATAGTTATCATTGAGATTTATTAATCCATTGGGCTGTGTTTCGAATAGCCCACAGATTTGCTGCTACATCAGGAATACTTATGTTGCCCATTGTACAGGAAATTTTATTAATTAGGAAATCATTGATTGAATTAGGAAGTCATTGATTGCACTTATTTTTAATGTAAACAATTTATTAGTTATATAAATTAATATTTACAATATTAAGGAGATTGCAAATTCTGATTATCTGATTTCAGGGGAAGTATCAAGGTTTGATGTCAGACTAATATTTAAGAATTAACTATTGCTTTGGTGATATTTACCTCATCATAAATTGTAAGATATTGGTAATACATTTTCCGACTTTGCGTCTGCTGCCACGACGCAAATTTCATTGATAGCATTGTAATATGAAAGCTCCGTATCACCAAACATCATCAAGGGCAATGTGCTTTTTAGTCTCTCTACCCCTTCCTCTTCCTCTCCCTCCCCCCTCTCTCTCTGGTTGGTTGCTGGGGCAAGATGGTACAGTCCCTGTGGATTCCGCCCCAACTAGGTTCTGGTCTAAATTGGATGGCACTTCTCGACCGTTCAAACAGAAACCGTATACCTTAGGGTGGGTGGGTCGCAGAAGGAGAATGAGGTCTATATTTGGAAATGTTTGAAGTCTGTCATCGCTATTTATTTTTTATTAACTAACAGAAAGGTTCCAATAGAAGTAAATATAGATTTAGTAAAGTTTTACATTGTACTGTTTTTTCTCAGATCTTTGAAAGCACTTTTAAAAGATATTTCAATATTTTGGCGTCCAAAGTGTACCGCATGCTACGATTTTTAATTTCGGAAAAATAGTTAAACACGATTTTTCAAACAGAAATATACTAGATCCATGTCAGGATGTCAGGGATAAAGTCTTTCAAGACATATGTCAGCAACTTACATTCTACCAGCAAATTATTCAAATTGCTAAAAGTTCGTCCAAATTGTATAGCTTGTGAATCAAAGCGATTGGTCCAGAATTATCAAAAGTAACTAGTTTTTTTCTGAATCTCTATTAAGGGGGTACTTCGGGATGCCCGGTGTTAGAGATCAATATTATATAATAAGAGCAATCAATGATATATATGAAGCACTGAACTATGAATTCGTCAGTGTTTTCAGAATATGATTTTCCTGTTTATACATTTGATGAGTATTTAATTGTCATTTTATCATACTTGACGGTTATTGTATAGCATGGCTTGGTATATAGATGGTTATTAACGATATACTGCTCATGTTAAGGCTAACTGTAAAGTCGAAACCCGTTCACGGATGCTGATATCTGAAATGTTAGCCCGATTATAGTTTCAATAGCAAGCCCTTATGCGAGTTTTGTAAATATGGATTCGTGATTGTTGGATCTCATCAGCATCGATTAGTGGCAACTGCATTAGTAGAAGGAAAGTTTGATTTTCAACTGTGGAACACATACTCACTTGCAATGAAAGTTGGTCAGTACGAAAAAAACACGGTACAAACATCTGACGGCGTCGAGAGAATTGGTCACGGGATGCCATCCAGACACAGAGGACCGACCGGCTGTGGTTGGACCAGGCATACCACGAGTAGATATGATCAAATGATCATGCGGCAGGCACGTATAGAGCCCACGGCGACCCGATCCGCGATACTGCCACACATAGCGGCTCCTGTGTGCCTATGAACCATATCTAGACGCCCGAAGGAAGCAAATATGCGATCCCAAAGTCCCTTACGTTTTTGTTGTTGAGACCCAGACCGTTCGATCTACCAGAAAGGTGTAAGGTAACCGTTTGTATGGCCTGGAAGTGCTACCCAATTTAGACCGGAACCCAGTGGGGGGCATCCACAGGGACCGTACCCTTCTTCCCCTACCACCAACCTATCGGAAGAACTTACGGACCCACATGTTTAACGTGATCGTACTCCGCATGAACACGACGGCAGTTGTGGCAGCGTGCAAATTCAGCGCTCAAACTACCGGGCTACAGTACTTTAAATGTGCCAACAGCACGCGGTGTTCCTAGGTGATCACCCACCCAAGTGTTAACCGCGCCCGATGCTGCTTGACTTCGGTAATCTAACGAGAACCGGTGTAACGTCCAACGGGCCGCTGGCACAGAGTCCCTTACGTGTGTTTCCTTTAATACGGGAACATCGGCGGTTCCGTGTGCAGTGGTGCCGGGCCAGAGCAACTTAGAACGCCACAGATTGGCGATGTGTGGTGTTTAGCGATGAGTGCCGCTTCGTTTTGGGGACCGATGATCAGTGTGGTCGGGTGTGGAGGTCCCATGCACAACGCCACAATCCCAACCTCGTTATCGAGCGCCGCACAAGCCCCACTGCAGGCATCATGGGCTGGGGTGCCATAGCCTACGACAGCCGATCAACTGCAGTAGTAGTACCTGGAAATTGACGGGCCCGCGGTACAATGATGAGAATCTACGGCCTCATGTGTTTCCATTCGTTTCTGGGATTCCAGGTGCGTAATTACAGCAGGATAGTGCCTGCCGCACATGGCACGGGTCGCCCAGGCCTGCATGAGTCATCTCCAGATACTTACATGGCCTGACCGCTCCCTAGACCTGTCCCCTATCGAGCATGTGTGGGACCAGTTGAACCGCCAGTTGCCCCGTTGCCGCAATCTTCGGGATTTGGAACGTAACGTCCAACGGGTGTTGACTCATCTGCTGCAGGACAAGATCAGGCGTCTGTTCGACACCATGTCGGACCGTATTGCTGCTTTTATCGCAGTACGAGATAGTGCGACGCGCTATTGAAGATGACCGAACTGTGTACCACAGCTCCTTCTGTATGTGTTCGGCTGCGCTGTTTTTGTGTTCATGTATATCGTTCATCTGTATTCTTCCATCAATAAAATTTCAGGTCCATCCTATGCTTCCTTCTTGATGATCAACTCTCATTGTCCGTGAGTATATGTCATACTTTAAAATGTCTTCTACTTTGGCCTTCATTCTTTATACGTATGAAGGTAATAATAAGAGTTATATTGATTTAATTCATATATGGATGCCCCATCTTATGGAAAGCAAATATCTTAATTTAGAAAATACAATTTAGACATATTTTACCATATATTTTTAACTGCTCAACTTAAGATTCAGGATAAACAATACTTAAAAAATATATTGATAGAAATCGTTCAAAAGAAGAATTATCAAATCTCGGTTCGCTTTTCTATTACAGATACGAGCATCTGTTGATGGGTCTTCTCAGCTCTTAAGCACTTTTGCCAGTCAGCACTCTTCAGTACATAAGAGCTGATGTCTGAAGCATGAGCAATAAAACTTTCTATGAACGACATTTTCCGAGCATGAGTGGATAACCGAAGAATTCAATGCATATCGTCAGAATCATTAGTCATCATAGAGATTAAGCTAAGTTCATATTCATACAACCTGCCTAAAGGGAGCATTCTCAAAACTAGAATTCCGCTCCCTTTGCTAGATAGAGTGAAAAATAAGCGGTGTATGATGGAGTCAAAATAGTTCTACATGAATAACGTATTGTAAAGAAAAAAGTGTCTATAATGTTCCAATTATATATCCTCGCAGAGGTGTATAAGGTCTACAAATTATCGCTTATCGCTTACTGTGCATATTAAACCATTGAAATTTGAGCCGCTGTTAAAAATAGTTCAAAATATTAAAATATCGAAATTATAACCATTATATTTCGAAAACTAACATCCAGATTAAAAATAGGATTATATCTACTCATAGATATTTCAAAGGGCTACATATTAATTCTTAATTGCAACTAACACTTTTAGTTTTTTAAATATAAGCATTATAAACTTTAAAAACGTAAAATTTTCAATATTTCTCAATTTGACAAGACGATAGTTTAAAAACTAAAACATCTTCGTATAAACAAATTATGGATCTAAAAACAAGATTTTCTACAGAACATTTTTGTTGCATTTTATCAATTTTTATCTATCTAAGTATCTATCTAAGTATCTTTTATCTATCTAAGTATGTAACTAAGTATCTTTTATCTATCTAAGCATCTATCTAAGTATTTTTTATCTATCTAAGTATATATCTAAGTATATTTTATCTAAGTAACTAGCTAAGTATATTCATCTATCTAACTATCTTTTATCCATCTAAGTATATTTTATAGTATTTAAGGTTTAAAAGATATTTCGAGTGAAAACAAACAAGCATTGACGCAAAAACTCCCTCGGACAAAATCTTTTTTTTATTTTTTCATAAAAAGAGTTGAAAATATTAATTATTGAAATTTCTCTTGATATATACATAAATAATACCATATTTCCGACAAAACAACTATAAATGGTTTCGAATTTTATCTATTAAGTTCGAAAATATAAGCCTCCAAAGTGTTTATATTATTCGTAATGTCCCGATTTAAACTGGATATCTCAACCATATATCTTATCCCCGTCAAAAATCGAGAAATCGATAAACACATACTGATATCTGCAAGTACAGTACTAAACATAACGAAATAACCCAATTTGCCACCAGCTATCAGTTTTTAATGTTTCTTTGAAGTAAAATGTCAGAAAACTGAATTGAATTTCGAAAATTACGACAAAATACATTTCAATTCCCTTTTGACTTTACGTAAGCTCTAGAGTTAATACGATATGCTTATTTCGCATGTGACGTGTTCCACCTGGGACTAACTTGCAAGCGTAAGTTATTAATTTTGCTGCATCTTAATTCCTGTAATAATTTGTAGGGGAATAGTCATTTGAAATCAGATGCGAAAAGAGGGATGAGATAATTTATTTAAAACAATGTCCTTTCATCGTTTGGAATCGCTTAAATAAGAAACCTTATCAAAATGAAAAATTATCTTTGTATGGGCATTTGTTAATATATTCTAAGATTTTCTTAAAAATTCTTTGAAGATATTTTTTATAAGTCAAGGGGTAGGAAGTTAAGTCTCTCTAGAAACGAAGATTGCTAGAAACGTTTGACGCCAATATGCATACTGTATCATCTTTTATATAGTTAAGGAATTTCCAAGAACATATTTCTTGAAAGTCAAAAATTTCGTTAGCACTGCAAATAATTGATTAGTGAGATCAACTGGTTTTGTATGTGAAAATCGGATGTGGGCAGCACATGACTTTCTCTACAGACTCAAATTCATTTTCTCTTTTTTTCTCTTGCAGTTCATTAAAGTGAATTTAATTAAACAAAATAAGATACGTATAATTATTTAACATTAGACTGAATTTACGGTTTTACTTAAATATTCATTTTCATTTAGCGACTGCACATATTTACTAGTGCGGAGTTGCAGAAATGACAAAAAAATTAATATTTTGAGACCGGTGTGTCCTAGAGTAATGGGATAGGGCTTATTATTTTCATGTCCAGAAATTGCATATAAAGCAAGCATTTGTTGATACATTTGAGTATATGTAGTCTTTCATGTCAGATTTTGGCGGAACATTTTTACGAAATATTTGAGGAACATTTCGTAAAAAATGCAGGTTATATTTTTCCGAATCATACCAAAATCTAATCAGCAACATGGTAACCACTTACCTTTTAAATTATGTGAAATTTCGTTGAATATTTTTAATTGGATTAGATACATACATTGCACAGACAAATACACAGACAGTCGCCACTCTAAAAATTGGCTTTCCGTGTTCTAGAATGTTTGAATTGTGTAAATTAGTCGAAAACTCGAGTTCCGACGCGTTTCAAATAACTTCCCTATGCATTATTATGGACAGGGATCATGGATCATGGTGCATGACATATAACAGGGAACATAAAATAGGAACCATGGATATATAATAGGTAGAGTAAAAAAACTCTGATGTAGACAGAGCATGATGTAGACCCCAAAGACTTAAAGTTTTGTTTTTATTTGGTGACTGGTAGTATTAATCATCTCGTATTAATCATACGTTGTTAAAAATAGTTAATACCTATTAAATTTTTTTTGTTAACAATTTAATAAAAACATTGTATGTAAACATTTTATTAAATTTTTCTTCCCGGTGACCCCAAATTTTTCACCAAACACAATTTTTAGCAGCCACTGTTAACGATATGTAAGCTCGTTGCGCTGAAGCTTAACATCCAGGTACGATAATTGCTCAATTAATTCCCAGAAATAAAGATCACATTTTTAATAGGGCAAAGACGCAAATGCTTCAGACCCACATTTATGAACCTTATTTACCTTACCCCAGCAATATTTCGTTCAATTTTTTAAAACAGCTTTCATCCTTTCCTAACTGTACTTTTGGGTCTGAAAAATATGCTTTGTGTCTCTCTATGCAGAAAAGGCTAAACGCATGTCGAACGAGTTTCGAAAATATTTCAATACATAAAACAAGATTCGTTGGGTATGAGCCCTAAATGCCCTGCTGTAAATCACCTCTAATTCTTTTATCGACGAAGAAGTATTGAGTGCGTAGTTTAGAGTAGTGGTGTAGACAAATATAGGTCTTGAGGACCATATCCTTAATTAGCTGAACATTTGTATTAGTTCTTCATAGGATTCATACTGGAAAACGAAATCCCGTGACGTAAACCGTCCCAATCGATCTTCAACTATATTCCTTCATTACCGAGATATTGGGTGCATCAATGATTTTGAGGCATATACCGGATTGCCACTAGAGGTGGTCCGTATTTACGACATTGTTCAATAGGGGTCTAATATTTTTCGAGATTCCTCGTTTCTTTCTTCATCAATATACCCCTTTAAATTTTCAATATAATTTTAATTTAAAATGGTAGTTTTGTGCATTAGGTACAGTTTCGGAGACCTGGCTTACACCAGCTTTTTGGCAAACTCTGACGAGACACATAATGTGATTTAATGGAACATTTCTATATAAACAGAAATATAAATATTTATTTTATTCATGTACTTATTTAGAGGAACTACCTGATTGTGTTGATCCGACTGATACCGTAGCGAATTTCAAAAAATTAATCTTTGATGTCTATTCTTGAAATTGGCTTTGACCGGCCTTCATGATTTTTGCATACATATCAAATTTATCATTTCGGATGTCATGACATAACCCGATTATTGAAATAATCTATAATAATAAAAGAGGACTTTTGTTTGTTCGTGTGTATTTGTTTGTGTGTACGTGTGTGTTTGTCCGCCTAGAAAAAAAAACAAGCGATCCACAGTTACTATATTGAGTAACAGATATCCACCAAGTCCAGGAAAATCTCTTCAGTGACTTTTACAAATTCCATTTAGGCTTTAAGTAATGTTTAATGAAATTTTAATCAATTATCGCACCATTGAGCTATAGCGAGGTATTTCAGGTTCACAAATTACCGCAAAATTAATTTCCATCCCCCAACCCACTATTTCAATTATTTGAGTAATAATTTTCAGTTGCAATTTACGTCCTACGACCATCCTGTAACCTTAGTCATGTTTTTAAAATTTATGTTCTGCAGGTGTTTGTGCTTCGCCATTCTGCGGTGGTGCGGGTTGCATGGCTGGTATCTTTGCGGGCGGATCTCTGGCTCGCTGGTGGGTGTTTTGACGTCCTCTTCGGCGTCCCTCTTAGGGACTGATGGCGGCGGTTGACCTCGCTTGGTGGAGTGGTGGTCTGCTGTCCCCTTGGTGTCCTGAGTGGTTCGCGTGCTGTGTGGCGGAGTTGGCGGTTTTCTGCGTCTGGTGGGTTTGGGTGGCTCGTTCTTTCTGATTATTCATGTTGGGGGGAGGGAGCATCTCTTTTTTCTGGCCGGGGATTGTGAAGTTATATACTTGTTTTTCAAGTGAGCCCCCCGGTCTGGGTCGCGGAAGTTCTAATTTACGGGCTTGCAGGGCCGGAGGAGACCGGTGTCACGCAACTATCAACTGGCTTGTAGTGAAAATATTACAGCAGTTTCAATCTTACCACCATATTCAAATCCGCTCAACGTTCTTTTCAACAATCTTTGATTCACATCCGTAAAACCTTTTCTTGATTTTTGATGAATAAAAAAATAAAATAAGAATTTTATCCTGTATTGTCAAAACTACCAATCACGTGATTGAGACATTTGACGACCATAAACCAGTAAGTTTCTAACTTCTCTTAAAAATATTAATCTGACATCATTTTACGATGACTTTTATCGCCGCTTGTAAAAATGTAAACCCCTTATATTTCAATGATGAAAGCAGACATATTTTAGTAATTAAGTGATATATAGGGTTGCAAAGAAAGTCCTTCCTCAGACCAATACCTCACGAACTATGTCAGCTAGTTATGTCAGCCAGTTTCTGTCGTTGTATAGAAAAACCCATATGATCCCCGCAATGAGACCAGGGGACCCCTTGATCCCGTTTTGGACAGTTCAGGAATCCATCACAGCCCTTTTTGAAGATTTTGGAAAAAACAAAAACAATTAGAAAGTTGTGGAGCGAGTAAAATTTAGTACAAAATTGTTTTAATTCCGTAACAAAATATGGAAAGGGACATTTTAAATGCGAAAAAAAAAGACGGTAAACCGCTTGATTCACCGTGTCCGGGGCATATTTCCATAAAGCTGAAATGCAGTGTTTCATGCTGATTCCGTAGAGTGGACAAATTAGATGCAAGGGAGGTACACCAACACTTTGTAAAACGCTTACGAGAATCGAACGCTTTTCTACTTATTCAAGTCTATTACATTTGCACACACATTTTCTATTTGATTACTGATTCTACATTATACGCGAATTCTCAATCATGCATTCTCAATCGTGCATTTAAGGGAGGAAAATTGTCTGTTATGCAATAAATTGTCAGTTATGTATTCACATATTATTGCTTTGTTTAAATACTCGATTGTTGCTACACGATGTTCCAATTTTCTTGGGGGAGGCTGCTTAGGCTCTTTCATTGTTTGTATTGGAATTAAAACATATGTGTAATAAATTTGACTCGCTGTACAACAATTTAATTGACTTTTCTCCCCTATTTGAGAAAGGGGCCGAGACGGGTCCCCAACCCCATTCAAAAGGGGGCCACTGGGTCCCCCCTCGTCCTATTGTGTAGTCCATAAAGGATTTTCTATGCAACGGCACAGGGAGTACATACCTAGCTGCTATAGTTCGTGAGATATTGCCTGAGGACGGACTTTCTTATAACTCTGTATATAATGTATTATATAATGCATTATTTATATAATACGTTATATATATATATATATATATATATATATATATATATATATAATATATTTTAAATAATTACTATTCATCAAGTCAGATAACGAGTGATTAAATATAATTGCTTATACGTGTTTCAAGGGTGTTAGAAGACCTCGTTATTAGGTCAGAGATGGTAAATAGTAATCATGAGACCAAATACAACTGATCTATTATTTTAATTTTTTTAATTAGTACACACTGCGATCTGATAAATAGGACTCATAATGCCTTTGAATTAATTCTATTCATCCAATTCTCATATGCATACTTCTATCAAGTAAGCATAAGGATTTTATATGCTGCTGCTCATTTGTCGATTTTTAAAAAAAATTAAAGTTCAACGGTGCAACGCATCTGTCAAAGATATTTGGGGTTAAAAGTAACCCTTTCAGATCTGACATTTTCCCCTCGGGTGAAAAAAATAATTAGTGAGTTAAAATATCATAATATAATGTTAATAAATGTATTAAAGTAAAAAAAAATTAATTGAAAAGTAATTTAAAAAAATTCACACTTGGAATAGACAAACTATTTAGGAGGTTGTAAAAGTCAAACACTAAGTGCTCTAAGTTTCATTACGAGTTTTACGGCAATGCTCTCCTATAAGGAATTATATAAATTAAAAATCTCCACAATTATGCTGAATTATATGAAAAAATAACATTATAGTGAAAATAACTAGAAAATGTAATTGCGATTATCCGGGACATGTAACAATAGTATATATAGAAACCACTACATCTTACCACTCCCATTTTTAACACTTTACAACATAGTTGAAAAGTGTTTATGACTTTGTTCATACATTCTATTTGACTGTCTGTCCGTTAGCACGATAACTGCCGTAAAAATGACTTTATCAAAATGAAATTTTAGTATGTTTTTCAGACGGTCTGTGGGACCTATGGGAATATATAAATAAATAATATCACCAAATTAGTTTTGGATTGAACCCGGATTGAAAAAATGAAATACATTGAACCCCATGGGACCTAATTTTTCAAACATTTTTTAAGCAAAGTTAAAATTCACAAATTGCTTCGAAATTTTTAGGAAATATTCACAGCTTCGAAATTTTTAGGAAATATTCACATTATCCCATAAAATATATAAAAAAAATTTCAGTAAAATATGTTAGGTAGTTTTTTAATTAAAAATTATTTAATATAGGGAGAAAAACAAATTCAATTAAATTCTGACTTTTTCGATATCCTTCAGAAAGAAAAAAGAGATATATTATATAATAAATATCTTTCCAAGATATTATGTATTTTTTATATGAGAGACACTTCACTTTTTAAAATAAATTTGGTAGATAACAATATTTCAAATTTTTTTAAAATTTTATATTACTCTTCATGATATACTTATTTGATGGCATTTTTAATGCACTTTCCTACGTCCGAGAGAGTTAAAATTTAGTACACAGCTTAAATTTGTAGAACATTTTATTCTACAATAATTTGGTGGATCTTTAAATATAGATCCTATATTTTTTTCGAAATGGCCTGCAAATAATCCCCGTTCACTTCTATAAATCATTGTTGTAATATTGTTAAAAATTCTGATGTGGGCAGCACATGTCTTTCCCTGCAGACTCATATTCACGTTCCCTTTATTTCTTCAATAATAATTTGAGTCTATCTGCACAAAATAACAGCCATAAGTATTTTAAATGACATTGAATTTGCACGTTAAACTTAAATTTGGTTCTCATTTGATAGCTGGACTTATTGTCAAAGGTGGCGTAGTGAAAACGCGAAAAAAATAAAATATCTCAATAACGGCTAGTCCTAGAGTAATGGGGTTCGTCTTATTTTTTTAAGGGTAAAGTAATTGGTTTAGTTTTAAATCACTGCTGTCGCACGTGTTAAAGGGAAAAAATATCTGAATTTGAAAATATTTTTTAGTGTGGATATTATTTTGCCATAATTCTGCCATTTTAAATATAAAATGTCATTTTATTGTTTTCGTAGCTCCACTGGTTATTAGTATATTTATTTGGACAACCTCTACTTCACCGCATGATATAGAGTATTATACGGCGAAAAATTAAAATTGCAATATTTTAAATATTAATTATTATCTAACGATAATATTTTAAAAGTACTTGTTATGAAAGAATTGATTTCGCTTAAACAACCGCAGTAGGCGCACAGCACTTCATATCTAGAAAACTGCGCCGTATGAGGCTATATGATAAATAAGACAAGAAAGATCAATCATGCATAAAGCATTGATTACGAAACACTCTCCAACTTCAATGCAATTTTATACAAACATCTCTCAAATGCGATACATTCCTCGGTAATATTTTTTAAATTATCACAATACTACATTAATTTATTATATTTGAATATTTCATCGAAGAAAATGAACTTCATTCAAATGACGGCATTGAAATATAAATTACCTGGTTTAAATATCTCTAAAATGCGATACATTCCTCAGTAATGAATTTAAAATTATCATAACACTACAATAATTTATTATATTTGAAAACTTCATCGAAAACAACTGAACTTTATTCAAATGACGTCATCGAAATGTAAATCGCCTATACATAAAAGCAGCATTTCATTCATAATGATTTTTCTAATCCGTAATAAATAATTCATCACAATACTATAATAATTTATTTTATTTAAAAATTTGAAAAATTGTTATCTACCACATTTATTTTAAAATGTGAAAACTTTCTCATATATAAAATAATTAAATTCTAGGAATGATATTTATTATATAATATATCTCTTTTTCCTTTCTGGAGGATATAACGAGAGTCAGAATTTAATTGAATTTGTTTTTCTCCCTATATTAAATACTTTTTATTTAAAAAACTATCTAACATATTTTACTGAAATTTTTTCTATAAATTTTATGGGATAATTTGAATATTTCCTAAAATTTTTGAAGCAATTTGTGAATTTTACATTTGCTTAAAAATGTTTGAAACATTAGGTCCCATAGGATTCAATGTATTTCATTTTTTCAATTCGGGTTCAATAAAAAACTAATTGGGTGATATTATTCATTTATATTCTCATAGGTCCCACAGACCGTCTGAAAAACATACTAAAATTCCATTTTGATAAAGTCATTTTTACGGTAGTTATCGTGCTAACGGACAGACAGACAGAATGAACAAAGTCATAAACGCTTTCAACTATGTTGTAAAGTGTTAATAACAAAGTCATAAACACTTTCAACTATTTTGTAAAGTGGTAATAACAAGAAAGATCAATCATGCATAAAGCATTGATTATGAAACACTTTCCAACTTCAGTGCAATTTCATATAAATATCTTTAAAATGCGGTATATCCCTCGGTAATATTTTAAAAATTATCACTATACTACATTAATTTATTATATTTGAAAACTTAAAACATTAATTTATTATATTTGAAAACAAATGAACTTTATTCAAATGACGTCATCGAAAGGTATATCGACTCTATATAAAACCAGCATTTCATTAATATATTTTTAAATTCTTTTCATTCATCACAATACTTTAATAGTTTATTTTATTTAAAAACTTAAAACAATGGAGGTACAAGTGATTTAAATCCATGTTTAAAACTCCATCGAAAAAATCGTCGTCTTTGTGTAATATCAATGAATGCTTCATTTACATCAGCTATATTGCAGACTCCATGAGCTAACTAATTTTGCGATAAAGAAATGCAGCAATTCTTATACAACTAATTCTACATATTTTGGTGTTTACATTTTCCATAAGTGAAAAGTAGGCTTCGTTGTAGAAATAATCAAAGTTTGATGATCATTTAAACTCAAATATATTGTAATTGCGTTGTTTCAGTATGTAGATGCACAGAATTTAATCAAAAATAAAGCGGATTTGGAATGGATACAACACTAAATATGAATTAAAAAGAACTTTAAAAATCACAATATTGATACAAGATGGATGCTATATTTTATTTTGAAGTGTGTCACGTGACCTCTCCATATAAAAGGTGTAATTATTATTTTAATTTTTATTTAAAAAAACTACTGAATATATTTTGCTGACATTTTTTTTGCATTTTTTATGGGATAATTTGAATATTTCATAAAACTTTCGAAGGAATTTGTAAATTTTAAATTCGCTTAAAACATGTTTGACGCATTAAGTTTCAAAAAATGTTTAAAGCATAGGGTTCAATGTAATTCATTTTTTCAACTTGGATTGAATCCAAAAACTGATTGGGTGAGATTATTAATTTATATTCCCATAGGTCCCACAGACTGTCTGAATAACATACTAAAATTTCATTTTGATATAGTCATTTTTACGGCAGTTATCGTGCTAACGGACAGACAGACAGAATGAACAAATTCATAAACACTCAATTGTGGCTTGTTTGTAAACATTGGGTGTTTGCATGAAAATCCGTTGTTACAAAATGGAACTTTTTTAAGCATATTAATTTTCAGTAATTTTGTAGTTTTAACATTAGATGACAACATTTAAACGTAGTTTTTAACAGAGTCGTATTGGTATGCTTTTAATTGTAATTCATGATTCTTAAATGTTTGTAAAATATAAACAATCTAAAACTTTTTATTTAATTTTCTTTTCTAATCTATACTTTTACCATGTTTTAATATTTACTAGCTGAGATGCCCGCAGCCAATTTTTAAACTTCACCGGTGACTTTTTTAAGCAGACATTTTTTTAATACCCGCAGCTGACGATGGATATGTACGCTGCGCTAGCCCATAGAATTTGCAGACGATAAATTCTGACCTGACTCACAAAAATGAAGATAGCATTCTCAGTAGAGCAGTTTTTAATTTCCTTATATATACATATTATAATGTATACTGAAAGTAGTGTTACAGGATCGAAAATTCGAGGTAATGTCTGTGTGTGTGTGTGAAAGTATGTGTGTGTGTGTGTGAAAGTATGTGTGTGTGTGTGTGAAAGTATGTGTGTGTGTGTGTGCACTTGCGGGGGTGTATTTGTGTGTGTGTATTGTGTGTGAGTGTAACTTTTATCTCATCCAGAAAATATCAATTGTTAAACAACAAAAAAATTAAAATCGGTTCGACAGATCCTCAAATACTGAGTGATAAAAACTGTTTTTCTTTTACAAATTGATAAAAAAAGAGTCAAATCTAAAATCTTTATTATTTTTACTTAAAGAAATGTACATATTTTTTTCAAGCCAGATCTGAACCGGAGACCTTCTGGACAGTTAGCGCAGGGACCTCCAAAACTTCTGCGTGACGTCTGTGTGTGTGTCTGTGCAATGTCCACTCTATCTAAAAGACTACTGGACCGAATTTCAGAAAATGTGGTAGTTAAGTCACTTGGGTGAGACCCTGGTGCTGAGTAGTTTTTGGTAGTAAAATATCGACAGTTAGCGCAGCGACCTCCAATATTTCTGTTAGTAAGCTCATGTTTTTCGAACTGTTTCTGACAATACCGATCATCCATTTAATAAAAGTGAAATAATTTGAAGCAAGTACTTTCCACCTCATTTTAAAACCTGGGATTTTGGAAGTAATTCTATACCATCTGCTCATTTCATGAAGTATCAGCTATCAAACAAAAAATTAATTTGTAAAATCTCATCGATAGATTCCCAGAAATTGAACAACAAAAGAAGTCTGGTGCTTTCAAATACATATATTATAGTTTCAGTTCAAATCAGATGGTAATTGATCTTTTTCCGAGCAAATATTGCTCATTATTAGACAGTTAAAAAAAGAGCCAGGAAGTTTTTGAATGCTACATTTCAATTTAGAATTTTATATGTAAGAGGTCAAAACCTGATGAATCTTTGCAATTTTACATTGTAAAGTATAATGAAAATTGGTTATAGCATCTGATTTTGTCCTCTTTCTATAATTATAAACTAAAATATAGTATTCAAGGACTTCCTGACTCTATTTTTATTTTTTTTTCTAATGAAAACTTAAATAGTTCCTGGTTTCAATCCTCTTCGTGATAAAAGCAGTCTAGAGGTCAAAGAGCTGGGAAGTGAACGTTTGGATCTGTCGGTAGCGAGTTTTGTCCTCACCTGATGCGCAATTTTTATTTTCGATTAGAATTTTAAATAATCAATAATTTGAGGACAATAGACTTTGTAGGTTGTGCCCCAGATTTATTCAAATCGTCAACCAATATAAAACTTTATATAGTTAACATAAAATAAAATCGCAATGTCATTCGCTGATTAGCGTTAGTGTTTCGTGTTAATCGCATGAAGTTAACGTTTTTCAGGAGGGTTATGTCCTTAGGTTTATTCTAATCGCCAATCCAGAGAAAATTTTGTATTTAAAAATGAAATACAATTGTCACAGCATCGTAGCACAGCGGCAGAGTACCGCGTTAAGTGGACGTTTTTGTGGAGAGGTCTGTCCTCAGATTTTTTCTAATCTCCAAACTAGCGAAAATATTATATAGTTAAAATAAAAAAAGTGTGCAAAGCCATTCGTAGCACAGCAGTAGAGTTCCCCGCGTGCAGCGGGACGTGAACGTTTTTGTTGAGGGTTCTGTCCTCAGATTTATTCTAATCGCCAATCCAGAGGAAACTTTATATTGTTAAAATAAAATAAAATTGCAACGCCATTCCTAGCATAGCGACAGAGTGCCGCAATAAGGGCGTTAAATGCATGTTTTGGTTGAAGGTTCTGTCCTCAAATGTATTCTAATCGCCAATCCAGAGTAAACTTTATGAAGTTAAAATAAAATAAATTTGCAACGCTATTCGTAGCACAGCGATAAAGTGCCGCGTTGACGGCATGAAGATAAAATTTTTGTGGAGGGTTCATATTTATTCTACGTTCCAATCAAGAGAAAATTGTATATATTTAAAATAAAATACAGTTGCAACACCATTCGTAGCACAGTAGTTTGATGTCATGATGTAAACATTTTTGTGGAGGGTCCTGTCCTCAGACTTATTCTAATCGCAAATCCAGAGAAAATTTTATTAAAATAATATAAATTTGCCATACTATTCGTAGCACAGCGGCAGAGTACTGCGTTAACTGAACCTTTTTGTGGAGAATTCTGTCTTAAGATGCAGTTTAATCGCCAAACCAGAGAAAATATTATATAGTTAAAATAAAGTAAGATTGCAACGCCTTTCGTAGCACAGCGGTAAAGTGGCTCGTTGACAGCCTGCTGTTAACGTTTTTGTGAAGGGTTCTGTCCTCAGATTTATTATGTTTGTCAACCAAAAGAAAAAATTTATATATTTAATATAAAATAAAATTGCAACGCAATACTTAGCACAGTAGTAGAGTGCCGCGGTAAAGGCATGAAGTCAACTTTTTGTGGAGGGTTCTGTCCATAGATTTATTCTAATCGCCAAAACCAGAGAAAATATTATATAGTTAAAATAAAAAAAGGGTGCAAAGCCATTCGTAGTACAGCTGTAGAGTTCCCCGCGAGCAGCGGGAAGTGAACGTTTTTGTTGAGGGTTCTGTCCTCAGATTTATTCTAATCGCCAATCCAGAGGAAACTTTATATTGTTAAAATAAAATAAAATTGCAACGCCATTCCTAGCATAGCGACAGAGTGCCGCAATAAGGGCGTAAAATGCATGTTTTGGTTGAGGGTTCTGTCCTCAAATGTATTCTAATCGCCAATCCAGAGTAAACTTTATGAAGTTAAAATAAAATATATTTGCAACGCTATTCGTAGCACAGCGATAAAGTGCCGCGTTGACGGCATGAAGATAAAATTTTTGTGGAGGGTTCATATTTATTCTACGTGCCAATCAAGAGAAAATTGTATGTATTTAAAATAAAATACAGTTGCAACACCATTCGTAGCACAGTAGTTTGATAGCATGATGTAAACATTTTTGTGGAGGGTCCTGTCCTCAGACTTATTCTAATCGCAAATCCAGAGAAAATTTTATTAAAATAATATAAATTTGCCATACTATTCGTAGCACAGCGGCAGAGTACTGCGTTAAGTGAACCTTTTTGTGGAGAATTCTGTCTTAAGATGCAGTTTAATCGCCAAACCAGAGAAAATATTATATAGTTAAAATAAAATAAGATTCCAACGCCTTTCGTAGCACAGCGGTAAAGTGGCTCGTTGACAGCGTGCTGTTAACGTTTTTGTGAAGGGTTCTGCCCTCAGATTTATTATGTTTGTCAACCAAAAGAAAAAAATTATATATTCAATATAAAATAAAATTGCAACGCAATACTTAGCACAGTAGTTGAGTGCAGCGGTAACGGCATGAAGTCAACTTTTTGTGGAGGGTTCTGTCCATAGATTTATTCTAATCGCCAAAACCAGAGAAAATATTATATAGTAAAAATAAAATAAAATTGCAACGGCATTAGGAGCACGGCAGTAGAATGCCACGGTAATATAATGCAGTCAACGTTTTGAGGAGGGTTGTGTCGTTCGATTTATTCTGATCTTTTATCCAGAGAAAACTTTATATAGAGTTAATAAAAAGAATTTGCAACGCTATTTGTAGCACAGCGGTAGAGTTCCGCGTAAACCAAACGTTTTTGTTGAGGGTTCTGTCCTTGGCCATTTTAACCGCTATTTTTATATTATTTAAACAGGCATGTTAAAATGTTAAACTTAAATACAACGAGATCGACACTCTCTTCGTCGCCCCGGCCGTCCAACTAGTTACTCTAAGTCCTCTGGACGAGTCGGACGGTCTGGGTCTTCAACTCTCTTCGTCGCCCTCTTGGCCGAGAGGCTTGGGGCGTCAAGTTGCGGGGTATTAGGTTCGGAGTTCGATTCCAGCTCCGGGTTAAAAGGGTAAGTGGTTCCTTCCTTGGGTAAGGTTAGTTGAAGAGGGATCGGGGTTCTTGATTATTTGGGACTTTATAATTATTAATACTTAAGTCTTTCTAAACTAAATTTCTTTCTTTCTTATTAAATTATCTGCACGGTATGGAGGACGAGCAGTGGTTGAGCTACACCGTTGCTGGTGGGGTTTCTCTTCGGGCCTGCTGGCTTCGGTGTCGCGCTCCCACTCTTCCTCGTCCAAAGTTCGTGCAGGGTTTGTTTTGCACCACGTGGCACTTATTAACGAAGTCCCGAAATTTTATGCATTTCCGTAAACGGCGCATCTCTTTTTTCTTCCCTTGTCTGGGAACGAAGAGACGTCATTTCCTGTACGTCACTTCCCTTACATCATTTCCTGTACGTCACTTCCCTTACGTCATTTCCTGTACGTCACTTCCGGTCAAGCAATGAAATAAAATTTAATGAAAAATATATACAGATTGATGGATTCGAACTCACAGCCACTGGAACTACAAACAGACAACATAACCACTAAGCTAGCCAGCTGATATACCGAAAATCATAATTAATCTATTTAAATTTAATAGAAAGACTGATCAGAAAAACACAAATACCAAAAGGACACGAAACCCGCACCCTCTGGCATCGGAAGCAGGTAACATGACCACTGAGTCAGAAAATTCACCTAATTAATCTATTTAAACTTAACAAAGAGACTGATCAGAAAAAGCACAGTTACCAAACTGGTTCCACGGGCTAGAACCCACGGCTTCTAGAACTGGAGGAAAGCAACGTGACCACTGAACCAATCTGCTCATGTATCGAGTATCCCAAGTAATGTACATAAACTTAAGGAGAGATTGATAAAAGAAAAGAGTGGTATCAAAATGATTCGAACCCACGGACTATAGAACTGTAAGAAGACAACATAACCAGTAAGCCAGCTAGTTCGCATGCCAGAGTTTCTAATTAATCTATTTAAATTTAACTGAAAGATTGATAAAGAAATAAAGACATGCCGCATCCGAAATTGGAAACGGGTAACATGACCACTTAGCCAGCAAGTTTACATGGAAAAACATCTAATTAATCTATTTAAATTTAACCAAAAGATTGTTCAGAAAAAGTACAAACAGCAAAGCGACGCAATTGAGTCGAAACCACAGCTTCTAGGACTTGATAAGGACAGCATGACCACCAAGCCAGCTAACTCATGTATTGAAGACTCTATTTAATCCATTAAAACTTAATAGCGTGACTGATCAGAAGAAACGCAGATACCCAAACTCACAGCCTCTAGAATTGGAGGAAGAAAATATGACTACGAAGCCAACCAGTTGACATACCGATTAATCTATTTAAATTTAACGGAGATATTGATAAAAAAATACACAGGTACCAAACCGACTCGAAGCCACAGCTTCTAGAATTGGAGGAAGACGTGTGCCCATTGAGCCATACAGTTCATATACAGAATATCCTAATTAATTTATGTAAACTTAAAGGAGAGAGTAGTCAGAAAAATCATGAATGCCACAGGCACAAAATCCACGGGATGCTGTTGCCAAAACGGATTTCGTGTGAGGTGAGGGCAGAACTCGCTATTAACAATTCCGCAGATTTGCTGTTGAGCACTTTAACCACGAGGCCGTTCGAGCCATGAGCAGCACTGACAATAGGAGATATTTTACTCTTTATTATGATAAAAGGTACCAAGAAGTCCTGGAATGCTACATGGTATTTTAGAATTATGTATAAAGAGGATAAAATCAGATTTAATATATCTATTTCAAATTTTTATTATACTTTGTAACAGAAAATAGAAAATACTTTCAATTTTCCTCTTCATAAAACTCTAAATTGAGGTGTAGCAAGGACTCCAATTCATCTTCTATCTCTCTTTTTTTACTTTTCCTGCAATACATGGTAATGTATAGAGAAAGTATTGGAATCATACCGAAAATCACAACTCGAGTTTTTGAAGGATCTACACTTTTCGAGGCCTCTAGAATACGAAGAAACTATTTTTAGCCTGACGTCTATGTGTGTGTCTGTGCAAAGTCCCCTCTAACTAAAAAACTACAGGACCGAATTTCATAAAATGTGATAGTTAAATCACTTGGGTGAGACCCTGGTGCTGAGTAGTTTTTGGTAGTAAAATATCGACAGTTAGCGCAGCGACCTCCAATACTTCTGTTAGTAAGCTCATGTTTTTCGAACTGTTTCTGACAATACCGATCATCCATTTAATAAAAGTGAAATAATTTGAAGCATGTACTTTCCACCTCATTTTAAAACCTGGGATTTTGGAAGTAATTCTATACCATCTGCTCATTTCATGAAGTATCAGCTATCAAACAAAAAATTAATTTGTAAAATCTCATCGATAGATTCTCAGAAATTGAACAACAAAAGAAGTCTGGTGCTTTCAAATACATATATTATAGTTTCAGTTCAAATCAGATGGTAATTGATTTTTTTCCGAGCAAATATTGCTCATTATTAGAAAGTTAAAAAAAGAGCCAGGAAGTTCTTGAATGCTACATTTCAATTTAGAATTTTATATGTAAGAGGTCAAAACCTGATGAATCTTTGCAATTTTCTATTGTAAAGTATAATGAAAATTGGTTATAGCATCTGATTTTGTCCTCTTTCTATAATTATAAACTAAAATAGAGTATTCAAGGACTTCCTGACTCTATTTTTATTTTTTTTTTCTAATGAAAACTTAAATAGTTCCTGGTTTCAATCCTCTCCGTGATAAAAGCAGTCTAGTGGTCAAAGAGCTGGGAAGTGAACGTTCGGATCTGTCGGTAGCGAGTTTTGTCCTCACCTGATACGCAATTTTTATTTTCGATTAGAATTTTAAATAATCAATGTTTTGAGGGCAATAGACTTTGTAGGTTGTGCCACAGATTTATTCAAATCGTCAACCAATATAAAACTTTATATAGTTAAAATAAATTAAAATCGCAAAGTCATTCGCAGATTAGCGTTAGTGTTCCGTGTTAATGGCATGAAGTTAACGTTTTTCAGGAGGGTTATGTCCTTAGGTTTATTCTAATCGCCAATCCAGAGAAAATTTTGTATGTTAAAATGAAATACAATTGTCACAGCATCGTAGCACAGCGGCAGAGTACCGCGTTAAGTGGACGTTTTTGTGGAGAGGTCTGTCCTCAGATTTTTTCTAATCTCCAAACCAGCGAAAATATTATATAGTTAAAATAAAAAAAGTGTGCAAAGTCATTCGTAGCACAGCAGTAGAGTTCCCCGCGAGCAGCGGGAAGTGAACGTTTTTGTTGAGGGTTCTGTCCTCAGATTTATTCTAATCGCCAATCCAGAGGAAACTTTATATTGTTAAAATAAAATAAAATTGCAACGCCATTCCTAGCATAGCGACAGAGTGCCGCAATAAGGGCGTAAAATGCATGTTTTGGTTGAGGGTTCTGTCCTCAAATGTATTCTTATCGCCAATCCAGAGTAAACTTTATGAAGTTAAAATAAAATAAATTTGCAACGCTATTCGTAGCACAGCGATAAAGTGCCGCGTTGACGGCATGAAGATAAAATTTTTGTGGAGGGTTCATATTTATTCTATGTGCCAATCAAGAGAAAATTGTATATATTTAAAATAAAATACAGTTGCAACACCATTCGTAGCACAGTAGTTTGATGGCATGATGTAAACATTTTTGTGGAGGGTCCTGTCCTCAGACTTATTCTAATCGCAAATGCAGAGAAAATTTTATTAAAATAATATAAATTTGCCATACTATTCGTAGCACAGCGGCAGAGTACTGCGTTAAGTGAACCTTTTTGTGGAGAATTCTGTCTTAAGATGCAGTTTAATCGCCAAACCAGAGAAAATATTATATAGTTAAAATAAAATAAGATTGCAACGCCTTTCGTAGCACAGCCGTAAAGTGGCTCGTTGACAGCCTGCTGTTAACGTTTTTGTGAAGGGTTCTGTCCTCAGATTTATTATGTTTGTCAACCAAAAGAAAAAATTTATATATTTAATATAAAATAAAATTGCAACGCAATACTTAGCACAGTAGTAGAGTGCCGCGGTAACGGCATGAAGTCAACTTTTTGTGGAGGGTTCTGTCCATAGATTTATTCTAATCGCCAAAACCAGAGAAAATATTATATAGTTAAAATAAAATAAAATTGCAACGGCATTAGGAGCACGGCAGTAGAATGCCACGGTAATATAATGCAGTCAACGTTTTGAGGAGGGTTGTGTCGTTCGATTTATTCTGATCTTTAATCCAGAGAAAACTCTATACAGAGTTAATAAAAAGAAATTGCAACGCTATTTGTAGCAGAGCGGTAGAGTTCCGCGTAAACCAAACGTTTTTGTTGAGGGTTCTGTCCTTGGCCATTTTAACCGCTATTTTTATATTATTTAAACAGGCATGTTAAAATGTTAAACTTAAATACAACGAGATCGACACTCTCCTCGTCGCCCTCTTGGCCGAGAGGCTTGGGGCGTCAAGTTGCGGGGTATTAGGTTCGGAGTTCGATTCCAGCTCCGGGTTAAAAGGGTAAGTGGTTCCTTCCTTGGGTAAGGTTAGTTGAAGAGGGATCGGGGTTCTTGATTATTTGGGTCTTTATAATTATTAATACTTAAGTCTTTCTAAACTAAATTTCTTTCTTTCTTATTAAATTATCTGCACGGTATGGAGGACGAGCAGTGGTTGAGCTACACCGTTGCTGGTGGGGTTTCTCTTCGGGCCTGCTGGCTTCGGTGTCGCGCTCCCACTCTTCCTCGTCCAAAGTTCGTGCAGGGTTTGTTTTGCACCACGTGGCACTTATTAACGAAGTCCCGAAATTTTATGCATTTCCGTAAACGGCGCATCTCTTTTTTCTTCTCTTGTCTGGGAACGAAGAGACGTCATTTCCTGTACGTCACTTCCCTTACATCATTTCCTGTACGTCACTTCCCTTACGTCATTACCTGTACGTCACTTCCGGTCAAGCAATGAAATAAAATTTAATGAAAAATATATACAGATTGATGGATTCGAACTCACAGCCACTGGAACTAGAAACAGACAACATAACCACTAAGCTAGCCAGCTGATATACCGAAAATCATAATTAATCCATTTAAACTTAATAGAGAGACTGATCAGAAAAATACAAATACCAAAAGGACACGAAACCCGCACCCTCTGGCATCGGAAGCAGGTAACATGACCACTGAGTCAGAAAATTCACCTAATAAATATATTTAAACTTAACAAAGAGACTGATCAGAAAAAGCACAGTTACCAAACTGGTTCCACGGACTAGAACCCACGGCTTCTAGAACTGGAGGAAAGCAACGTGACCACTGAACCAATCTGCTCATGTACCGAGTATCCCAAGTAATGTACATAAACTTAAGGAGAGATTGATAAAAGAAAACAGTGGTATCAAAATTATTCGAACCCACGGACTATAGAACTGCAAGAAGACAACATAACCACTAAGCCAGCTAGTTCGCATGCCAGAATTTCTAATTAATCTATTTAAATTTAACAGGAAGATTGATAAAGAAATAAAGACATGCCGCATCCAAAATTGGAAACGGGTAACATGACCACTTAGCCAGCAAATTTACATGGAAAAACATCTAATTAATCTATTTAAATTTAACCAAAATATTGTTAAGAAAAAGTACAAACAGCAAACCGACGCAATTGAGTCGAAACCACAGCTTCTAGGACTTGATAAGGACAGCATGACCACCAAGCCAGCTAACTCATGCATTGAAGACTCTAATTAATCCATTAAAACTTAATAGCGTGACTGATCAGAAGAAACGCAAATACCCAAACTCACAGCCTCTAGAATTGGAGGAAGAAAATATGACTAAGAAGCCAACCAGTTGACATACCGATTAATCTATTTAAATTTAACGGAGATATTGATAAAAAAATACACAGGTACCAAACCGACACAATGGACTCGAAGCCCCAGCTTCTAGAATTGGAGGAAGACGTGTGGTCATTGAGCCAGACAGTTCATATACAGAATATCCTAATTAATTTATGTAAACTTAAAGGAGAGAGTAGTCAGAAAAATCATGAATGCCACAAGCACAAAATCCACGGGATGCTGTTGCCAAAAAGGATTTCGTGTGAGGTGAGGGCAGAACTCGCTATTAACAAATCCGCGGATTTGCTGTTGAGCACTTTAACCACGGGGCCGTTCGAGCCATGAGCAGCACTGAAAATAGGAGATATTTTACTTTTTATTATGAAAAAAAGGTACCAAGAAGTCCTGGAATGCTATATGGTATTTTAGAATTATGTATAAAGAGGATAAAATCAGATTTAATATATCTATTTCAAATTTTCATTATACTTTGTAACAGAAAATAGAAAATACTTTCAATTTTCCTCTTCGTAAAACTCTAAATTGAGGTGTAGCAAGGACTCCAATTCATCTTCTTTCTCTCTTTTTATACTTTCCCTGCAATACATGGTAATGTTTAGGGAAAGTATTGGAATCATACCGAAAATCACAACTCGAGTTTTTGAAGGATCTACACGTTTCGAGGCCTCTAGAATAAGAAAAAACTATTTTTAGCGTGATGTCTGTGTGTGTGTCTGTGCAATGTCCACTCTATCTAAAAAACTACTGGACCGAATTTCAGAAAATGTGGTAGTTAAGTCACTTGGGTGAGACCCTGGTGCTGAGTAGTTTTTGGTAGTAAAATATCGACAGTTAGCGCAGCGACCTCCAATATTTCTGTTAGTAAGCTCATGCTTTTCGAACTGTTTCTGACAATACCGATCATTCATTTAATAAAAGTGAAATAATTTGAAGCATGTACTTTCCACCTCATTTTAAAACCTGGGATTTTGGAAGTAATTCTATACCATCTGCTCATTTCATGAAGAATCAGCTATCAAACAAAAAATTAATTTTGAAAATCTCTTCGATAGATTCTCAGAAATTGAACAACAGAAGAAGTCTGGTGCTTTCAAATACATATATTATAGTTTCAGTTTAAATCAGATGGTAATTGATCTTTTTCCGAGCAAATATTGCTCATTACTTGAAAGTTAAAAAAAGAGCCAGGAAGTTCTTGAATGCTACATTTCAATTTAGAATTTTATATGTAAGAGGTCAAAACCTGATGAATCTTTGGAATTTTCTAATGTAAAGTATAATGAAAATTGGTTATAGCATCTGATTTTGTCCTCTTTCTATAATTATAAACTAAAATATAGTATTCAAGGACTTCCTGACTCTATTTTTATTTTTTTTTTCTAATGAAAACTTAAATAGTTCCTGGTTTCAATCCTCTTCGTGGTAAAAGCAGTCTAGTGGTCAAAGAGCTGGGAAGTGAACGTTCGGATCTGTCGGTAGCGAGTTTTGTCCTCACCTGATACGCAATTTTTATTTTCGATTAGAATTTTAAATAATCAATGTTTTTAGGGCAATAGACTTTGTAGGTTGTGCCACAGATTTATTCAAATCGTCAACCATTATAAAACTTTATATAGTTAAAATAAATTAAAATCGCAAAGTCATTCGCAGATTAGCGTTACTGTTCCGTGTTAATGGCATGAAGTTAACGTTTTTCAGGAGGGTTATGTCCTTAGGTTTATTCTAATCGTCAATCCAGAGAAAATTTTGTATGTTAAAATGAAATACAATTGTCACAGCATCGTAGCACAGCGGCAGAGTACCGCGTTAAGTGGACGTTTTTGTGGAGAGGTCTGTCCTCAGATTTTTCTAATCTCCAAACCAGCGAAAATATTATATAGTTAAAATAAAAAAAGTGTGCAAAGCCATTCGTAGCAGAGCAGTAGAGTTCCCCGCGAGCAGCGGGAAGTGAACGTTTTTGTTGAGGGTTCTGTCCTCAGATTTATTCTAATCGCCAATCCAGAGGAAACTTTATATTGTTAAAATAAAATAAAATTGCAACGCCATTCCTAGCATAGCGACAGAGTGCCGCAATATGGGCGTAAAATGCATGTTTTGGTTGAGGGTTCTGTCCTCAAATGTATTCTAATCGCCAATCCAGAGTAAAATTTATGAAGTTAAAATAAAATAAATTTGCAACGCTATTCGTAGCACAGCGATAAAGTTCCGCGTTGACGGCATGAAGATAAAATTTTTGTGGAGGGTTCATATTTATTCTACGTGCCAATCAAGAGAAAATTGTATATATTTAAAATAAAATACAGTTGCAACACCATTCGTAGCACAGTAGTTTGATGGCATGATGTAAACATTTTTGTGGAGGGTCCTGTCCTCAGACTTATTCTAATCGCAAATCCAGAGAAAATTTTATAAAAATAATATAAATTTGCCATACTATTCGCAGCACAGCGGCAGAGTACTCTGTTAAGTGAACCTTTTTGTGGAGAATTCTGTCTTAAGATGCAGTTTAATCGCCAAACCAGAGAAAATATTATATAGTTAAAATAAAATAAGATTGCAGCGCCTTTCGTAGCACAGCGGTAAAGTGACTCGTTGACAGCGTGCTGTTAACGTTTTTGTGAAGGGTTCTGTCCTCAGATTTATTATGTTTGTCAACCAAAAGAAAAAATTTATATATTTAATATAAAATAAAATTGCAACGCAATACTTAGCACAGTAGTAGAGTGCCGCGGTAACGGCATGAAGTCAACTTTCTGTGGAAGGTTCTGTCCATAGATTTATTCTAATCGCCAAAACCAGAGAAAATATTATATAGTTAAAATAAAATAAAATTGCAACGGCATTAGGAGCACGGCAGTAGAATGCCACGGTAATATAATGCAGTCAACGTTTTGAGGAGGGTTGTGTCATTCGATTTATTCTGATCTTTAATCCAGAGAAAACTCTATATAGAGTTAATAAAAAGAAATTGCAACGCTATTTGTAGCACAGCGGTAGAGTTCCGCGTAAACCAAATGTTTTTGTTGAGGGTTCTGTAATTGGCCATTTTAACCGCTATTTTTATATTATTTAAACAGGCATGTTAAAATGTTAAACTTAAATACAACGAGATCGACACTCTCTTCGTCGCCCTCTTGGCCGAGAGGCTTGGGGCGTCAAGTTGCGGGGTATTAGGTTCGGAGTTCGATTCCAGCTCCGGGTTTAAAGGGTAAGTGGTTTCTTCCTTGGGTAAGGTTAGTTGAAGAGGGATAGGGGTTCTTGATTATTTGGGTCTTTATAATTATTAATACTTAAGTCTTTCTAAACTAAATTTCTTTCTTTCTTATTAAATTATCTGCACGGTATGGAGGACGAGCAGTGGTTGAGCTACACCGTTGCTGGTGGGGTTTCTCTTCGGGCCTGCTGGCTTCGGTGTCGCGCTCCCACTTTTCCTCGTCCAAAGTTCGTGCAGGGTTTGTTTTGCACCACGTGGCACTTATTAACGAAGTCCCGAAATTTTATGCATTTCCGTAAACGGCGCATCTCTTTTTTCTTCTCTTGTCTGGGAACGAAGAGACGTCATTTCCTGTACGTCACTTCCCTTACATCATTTCCTGTACGTCACTTCCCTTACGTCATTTCCTGTACGTCACTTCCGGTCAAGCAATGAAATAAAATTTAATGAAAAATATATACAGATTGATGGATTCGAACTCACAGCCACTGGAACTAGAAACAGACAACATAACCACTAAGCTAGCCAGCTGATATACCGAAAATCATAATTAATCCATTTAAACTTAATAGAGAGACTGATCAGAAAAATACAAATACCAAAAGGACACGAAACCCGCACCCTCTGGCATCGGAAGCAGGTAACATGACCACTGAGTCAGAAAATTCTCCTAATTAATCTATTTAAACTTAACAAAGAGACTGATCAGAAAAAGCACAGTTACCAAACTGGTTCCACGGGCTAGAACCCACGGCTTCTAGAACTGGAGGAAAGCAACGTGACCACTGAACCAATCTGCTCATGTATCGAGTATCCCAAGTAATGTACATAAACTTAAGGAGAGATTGATAAAAGAAAAGAGTGGTATCAAAATGATTCGAACCCACGGACTATAGAACTGTAAGAAGACAACATAACCAGTAAGCCAGCTAGTTCGCATGCCAGAGTTTCTAATTAATCTATTTAAATTTAACTGAAAGATTGATAAAGAAATAAAGACATGCCGCATCCGAAATTGGAAACGGGTAACATGACCACTTAGCCAGCAAGTTTACATGGAAAAACATCTAATTAATCTATTTAAATTTAACCAAAAGATTGTTCAGAAAAAGTACAAACAGCAAAGCGACGCAATTGAGTCGAAACCACAGCTTCTAGGACTTGATAAGGACAGCATGACCACCAAGCCAGCTAACTCATGTATTGAAGACTCTAATTAATCCATTAAAACTTAATAGCGTGACTGATCAGAAGAAACGCAGATACCCAAACTCACAGCCTCTAGAATTGGAGGAAGAAAATATGACTACGAAGCCAACCAGTTGACATACCGATTAATCTATTTAAATTTAACGGAGATATTGATAAAAAAATACACAGGTACCAAACCGACTCGAAGCCACAGCTTCTAGAATTGGAGGAAGACGTGTGCCCATTGAGCCATACAGTTCATATACAGAATATCCTAATTAATTTATGTAAACTTAAAGGAGAGAGTAGTCAGAAAAATCATGAATGCCACAGGCACAAAATCCACGGGATGCTGTTGCCAAAACGGATTTCGTGTGAGGTGAGGGCAGAACTCGCTATTAACAATTCCGCAGATTTGCTGTTGAGCACTTTAACCACGAGGCCGTTCGAGCCATGAGCAGCACTGACAATAGGAGATATTTTACTCTTTATTATGATAAAAGGTACCAAGAAGTCCTGGAATGCTACATGGTATTTTAGAATTATGTATAAAGAGGATAAAATCAGATTTAATATATCTATTTCAAATTTTTTTATACTTTGTAACAGAAAATAGAAAATACTTTCAATTTTCCTCTTCATAAAACTCTAAATTGAGGTGTAGCAAGGACTCCAATTCATCTTCTATCTCTCTTTTTTTACTTTCCCTGCAATACATGGTAATGTATAGGGAAAGTATTGGAATCATACCGAAAATCACAACTCGAGTTTTTGAAGGATCTCCACGTTTCGAGGCCTCTTGAATACGAAGAAACTATTTTTAGCCTGACGTCTGTGTGTGTGTCTGTGCAAAGTCCCCTCTAACTAAAAAACTACAGGACCGAATTTCATAAAATGTGATAGTTAAATCACTTGGGTGAGACCCTGGTGCTGAGTAGTTTTTGGTAGTAAAATATCGACAGTTAGCGCAGCGACCTCCAATACTTCTGTTAGTAAGCTCATGCTTTTCGAACTGTTTCTGACATTACCGATCATCCGTTTAATAAAAGTGAAATAATTTGAAGCATGTAATTTCCACCTCATTATAAAACCTGGGATTTTGGAAGTAATTCTATACCATCTGCCATTTCATGAAGTATCAGCTATCAAACAAAAAATTAATTTTGAAAATCTTTTCGATAGATTTTCAGAAATTGAATAACAAATAAAGTCTGGTGCTTTCAAATACATATATTATAGTTTGAGTTCAAATCAGATGGTAATTGATTTTTTCCCGAGCAAATATTGCTTATTATTAGAAAGTTAAAAAGAGAGCCAGGAAGTTCTTGAATGCTACATTTCAATTTAGAATTTTATTTGTAAGAGGTCAAAACCTGATGAATCTTTGCACTTTCCTATTGTAAAGTATAATGAAAATTGGTTATAGCATCTGATTTTGTCCTCTTTTTATAATTCTAAACTAGAATATAGTATTCAAGGACTTCCTGACTCTATTTTTATTTTTTTTTTCTAATGAAAATTTAACTAGTTCCTGGTTTCCATTCCCTTTGTGGTAAAAGCAATCTAGTGGTCAAAGAGCTGGGGAGTGAACTTTCGGATCTGTCGGTAGCGAGTTTTGTCCTCACCTGATACGCAATTTTTATTTTCGATTAAAATTTTAAATAATCAATGTTTTGAGGGCAATAGACTTTGTAGGTTGTGCAACAGATTTATTCAAATCGTCAACCAATATAAAACTTTATATAGTTAAAATAATATAAAATCGCAATGTCATTCGCAGATTAGCGTTAGTGTTCCGTGTTAATGGCATGAAGTTAACGTTTTTCAAGAGGGTTGTGTCCTTAGGTTTATTCTAATCGCCAATACAGAGAAAATTTTGTATGTTAAAATGAAATACAATTGTCACACCATTCGTAGCACAGCGGCAGAGTACCACGTTAAGTGAACGTTTTTGTGGAGAGGTCTGTCCTCAGATTTTTTCTAATCTCTAAACCAGCGAAAATATTATATAGTTAAAATAAAAAAAGTGTGCAAAGCCATTCGTAGCACAGCAGTAGAGTTCCCCGGGAGCAGAGGGAAGTGAACGTTTTTGTTGAGGACTCTGTCCTCAGATGTATTCTCTCTCGTTTTCTCTCTTTTTCTCTCTTCTATCTCTCTTTTTTTACTTTCTCTGAAATACATGGTACTGTATAGGGAAAGTATTGGAATCATACCGAAAATCACAACTCGAGTTTTTGAAGGATCTACACGTTTCGAGGCCTCTAGAATAAGAAAAAACTATTTTTAGCGTGACGTCTGTGTGTGTGTGTGTGTGTCTGTATGTCTGTGTGTGTGTGTGTGTGTGTGTCAGTGAGTCTGTGGAGACGAGTGTGTGTCAGTGTGTCTGTGCAATGTCCACTCTAACTAAAAAACTTCTGAACCGAATTTTATAAAATGTGGTAAGTAAGTCACTTAGGTGAGACCCTGGTGCTGAGTAGTTTTTGGTAGGTATCATAAAAACAGAACTCGTCTTTTTTTGAGGAATGGCCCGTAAAAATTTCACGTATCCTCTCTAACTAAATTACTAATTGTCCAAATTTTAAAAAAATCTGATATTGACAGCACATGACTTTCCCTGTAGACTTATACCCACATTCTCGTTATTTTAATTTAATTTAATTCACTTTTAATTGAATTTTTGTTCTCATTTGGTAAGTCGACCTATTTTCAAAGGTGGCGTAGAGAAAATACAAAAAAACTAAAATATTTCAAGAACGGCTAGTCTTAGTGTAATGGGGTTGGCCTTATTCTTTTCTTTGTTAAATATTATGTATAAAACAAGCATTTAATGGATGTATTTGAGTATACGCAGTATTTTATTTTAGATTTTGCCGATTTTTGCGAGCCATTTCGCATAAAAAGGAAGGTTATTTTTTCCGAATCGTACTAAAATCTAATCAGCACCAGAGTGACCTACAAGGGACTTATCTACCGATGAAATTCGGTCCATTTGTTTTTCAGCTGGAGTGGATTAATGCTTTCGTGAGCCATTTCGCAAAAAATGGCGGGTTCTTTTATCTCGAATGGTACCCAAAACTAATCAGCACCAGATTTGCCCACAAGTGAATTACCTACCAATTTTTATGAAATTCGCTCAATTATTTTTTTAGTTAGAGTGGATACATACATTACACAGACAGACAGACACACAGACAAACACACACAGAGACACATACTCAGGCGTCATGCCAAAAATTGTTTTTTCGTGTTCTAGAGGTCTCGAAACGTGTAGAATCCCCAGAAGACCTGTTTTATAATCTAGAAGTCTGAAACGTTGCCTACTTATCGGGACAGAAACTAATTGGACAAATTTTTTATTACAATGACTATGCATTTTTCACACTAAGCACCATACTCTGTCAATAAACTAAAACCGATAAAAAAGTTTTAACTTTATTTTTTGAATGTTATTTTCCGTGTCATTTTCCGTGTCGACAGTCTTGAATACAAGTTAACTATAAAATTATCTTTATTCTATGTTTTGATTGATGTATTATTCTATATGCTACTTTAATTTTTGAACAACGGTGTAATTTCAATGCAGATATTTCGAAAATATGTTTATATACTTTTAAGCACAAAGTATATTCAAATATTAACAACGACTTGGCTCAACCGATACATTATAGCATTTAAAATTGACATTATTTAAAATATGTAATTGCATTTCAATTTCCAAAGCTAAGGGAAATGTCGTTCACAACTTTTAAGGTGAGAGTGAAATTGACAGATTATGTACATTGGTTATACTATTTGTAGCACAGGGAATTCCTAATAATCCATAATTTCGATTAGAACATGCAGTAAAATTCAATTATTTTCAAGTGTCTGGTAATGGGTGGGCGAGAAATTTTCATGCTCTCAAACACAGAAACCCTTGGGATATGCACTTCTGCTAGTCTGACAGTGTTTTGGACTCTAATGGAAACCAAGGGAAGCGACCGCATTATTGCATTTATATAGAGACTTTGCATTTGATGGTTTATAATTTGTAACGGGATTTAATGGTTACGGATTTATTATGTGGCTATGCTATATTATGTTATGCGGTAAAATATTATGATAAATTTACATCGCTGAAAAAATAAATGTTTTGACTGTATGTATTAGCGTATTCTCATATCCTCTGAAACTCTAAAAAATTTTAAAAAGTAAAGTAAAAAGAAAGTTGTGATCGGATAGTGCTGTAAACTCATAATAAAATCAGTTTGTAGATTATGTTTTGAATAAGATTTCCTTTTCTGGGTATACTTCCAAAAATCTGAAAATGTCTAACATTGTTATTATAGAACAATGGCCTTTATTGCTTCAAGAAATTTTCCCCTTGAAATCAAGATTTATATAACTTCCCGGCATTTGAATTCAAGGCATAACCTGAGGCATTACTGGAGAAAATTTTTATGCTTCATTATCAAATAGCATTCGCTTCGCAGGTCGTACAAAAAGTTTCAACGTCCTGATAATTTCATGTGTCAAACTTTTAGACTGTAGCAACAGGTAGATTTTTCTGATCCCAAAATGTATGATATAAACTAATTCCAACATTTTAATATTTAATTAATAGCTATGGAATTATAATTTTATTGTCATTTTGTACTTTAAAATTAAACCTACTACTATTTGATTAACCATTTAAGAGATTTTTTGACTTTCAATGTAGTATATTTTGTTGTTATGATATCTATTCTTACCCCTTTGCAGCCGAGTCTGTAGTTCTGACCGATTTGAGTTTTGGGGAAAAGTCGGTCACATAATATTCTGAAACAAAATTGCATCCTAGCAGATTATTTGGGGTGATCATCAGCTGACCAGTACGAATATTCGCGTTTCGAGTCCCGTCGGGGGCAACACGTTCTTTACAATGGCACCTGATCAAATTAACTCTGCAGGTTAACTACTGCAATGATATCAGTGGCTTTGAAAGTGAACCTAGTAAGCTTAGCAAGGATTCAGTGAATTCTGTGATATTGAACTCCGATTTCAAATCGGGAGATTAAAGACTAAGCAGGATACTAAGCTGGTGAAGATAGTATCAGGAGTATAACATGATGTAAAAATAGCAGGAAGTGGTCAGTCGGATTTTTATGTTACACGACAGTCTGGCATTAGAGGGAAAAGAATGCCAGAGTCCACTTCCACTATAAGATTTTACAATTCCGTCCCAGTATCAATATTAAGAGATAGATCGTTCATTGGTCGGTACGATGGTTCGATCCCTATCTGGGACAGCAACGTTATTTACAATATGCAATGACATATTTCATAAATTATTTTTGCATTCAGTTCTGCGGCGTATTCCTTTGTTCATACATATATTCAAGCACTCTAATTGGTTATCTCTCGTGTAGGAATACTAATTATTTATCAAATATATATTATTGAGAGGTCACAAAAAGTAGAACCATAGTAAAGAATTCAAGGTTTTTATCACATTTTGTGTCACCAAGTCTTGATCATATATAGAGACATCAGAATTGAATTAAGATAAATGTAAGCACTTCCTGAAGTCGGAAACTTTTTCCTGCTAGCTATAAATTTAATGGCGGCAATTAATATACCTTTCTTTACGATTTACTCTTGAAACTAAGGGCTTCCAAGAGCTGTTTCTTTTCGAAAGTGCGATAAATAATACCAGTTAAAGCTAGTAGAAGTTAGAAAAACTCAAATAAATAAAAAATCGTCAATGGCTCTAGCTCAAAATGGTTTTGCGTGAATAAAATTTTATAAAATTAAACTCCAGTAAAGTTAAATAAGTTATTTGTATTTTCTTTAGACTCATTTATTTCATTTGCAGACTTTCAGAATGCTACAAATAACTCGCTAACTGTTTCTAGCTACCTTTTACTTTTTGCAACGATTTTATCCGGACACTCCTACCACAGATTTCACGTCAAATATAACATTATTTTACTAACTTGCTGGATGGTATGTAAATTAAACTTATACATTATATCTCACAAGATTTTAGATTCAAGTTAATTAATAGATTTGCCTGGTAGCACATAAATATACACTTGAATAGTACTCTGATACGCTTATTTCCATCTATTATGTTCACACCTCACCATTCCCGGCCGTCCAAATGGTGGCTCAAGTCCTAGGATGAGTCGGACGGTCTGGATCTTCAACACATCACCACTCATTTAACATCTTTAGAATTCCCAAGTTCATTTAACATCTTATTTTTTTTAAAACAAAATAAAACATTTAGCTCTTAAACACCAATATTTCCCTCAAAGTGTAAGTAAACAGAGTGAGCTGCAACAATCATGATATTTTAAATATTACAGCTTTCCCACCGTTTGGAAGAACCAGGTTAAAATACTAAAAAAAATGTGATGTGAGCAGCACATGACTTTTCTTATATAATGCAATGAATTTACTTTTCTTACAGTCAAAAAATTATGTATACGGTCCATGGTACAGTGCTTTTAACGTTGAATTGTACATTTGGCGATTTTCCGGATGATAACATGTAAAACTATTTCAAAATACCCAATTAACTTACATTTCGGACAACTCTAAATAAACAATTATCAGTATTAGTAGCATCCTCAGTGAGCGACATAGTTCATATATTAAAATATTTTCATAATTAATTCATCAATTAGGCGTCATTTTCATTAATTTAGCGTAATTTTTGCAATTTTGACAATATATTCGTCAATATGGGATGACATATTGCCAAAATAGCGATACGTCGCTAGATTATTTGCCAAATTCGCCAAATGCATCAGCAAGCGATACAGACAAACGGAGGGAAAATCATTTCTTATATACTAGAAAGTATGTCCGTCATATGACGGAAATCAGAATTTGCGAAACATTACTTCCCATTTGGCGTCATTTTTATCAATTTAGCGGCAATTTTATCACTTTAGTAACATATAAATAGTCTCCAAGTTGGCGAAATCCCGCTAAATTTCTCGCCAAGCGTTACGGACGGATGGATAAATGGATTATTCTTATAGTCTACTTTTATGTTCTTTCCAAGATATTGAACTCAATTAGTCGTCATTTCACTCATTTAATGTCGGTTTCATCAATTTGGCAGATTTTTATCAAATGGGTGACATTTTTGTTAATTTGACATCATTTAAAAAGTCAGCTAGTTGGAGAAATTCTGACAAATTCGTCTCCAAAATTTTGCCTAATGTTACGAACAGAATAATAGGTTATTCCTATAGTAGATAATTATATTCTTTCAAAGATATTGGATTTTCGTCAATTAGTTGTAATTTTCATTGATTTACCGTCATTTTTATCAATTCGGCGACATTTTTGTTAATTTGGCAGCATTTAATAAAAAAACTCGCCACTGTGGCGTCATTTCACCAAATTCTTCGCCAAAATCTAGCCAAGCGTTATGGATGGAGAAATAAGTTATGCTTATAGCAGATAAATTGCTATTGTCGTTCAAATACAAAAGTATTATCCAAAGTATCTTTTCTTATGAATGGAATGTGCTAGATCCACGAGAATGATGTCATCCAATTTATCGCCTGATATTACATATGTAAAGTGGACATCTTTCACAATTGTTAATATTTTTATTATCTTATGTGATATTTTGATACATTTATTTGTAGAATGTGAAATATCTACTGAACGGTTCATGCTAGAGTTCTACAGTTCATGTCTATCGTTTTCTAAGAAAAAATTACATAAAAATGACTGTTTGCATAACTGTATTAAAAGTTTTGATTTTTTCAAAATTACACTCAAAAATTTAGTTGGGTTCTGAACATTCAATTGTGTCTAAAAGCGATAAGCTTCCAGTTTTCAGGGATTGTAAATTTTATACCAAATTTCGTTCGAATCGCTCTATTCGTTCGTTAGATATCGTCTTCGCAGACTCGCTGTCACACACACACACACACACACACACACACACATACACACACACACACACATACACACACACACACAAAGACATCATCCAAAAACGTTTGATTCGTATTCTGGGATGCTTGGAACGCGCTCTCCCGTTGAAAACTCGAATTCGAAAGTTCGACCCAGTCACAATACTTTCCTTATACATTATACTGTGTATATAAGGAAAGTAATATCGAAATTGTAACAACTATACTTCGAAAAGTAAGAACTCCCTTCAAAATCCATTTGTATTTCTTGTCCGACTGCAAAACAGTTCCACATTTTTTCTCTTACTTATTGCTAATAGTTAGCATCACTTTTAGTTTTTGAGGTATGTACTATAATCCTGAAAAACGAACATTTTTCCATATTCTTCAACTTGACAACACGATTTCTTGAAATCTATAAAAGATATTACGACTAAAAAAAAAACTCTCTCGGACAGATATTGTGTTTATTTTTTTCAAAAAAAAAAAAAAAATTCAAAATAACAAAATACTGGAATTATATTTATATATTCATATACTGGACTCTATTTTCATAGGAACAAGAGAAATCCCCCCCCCCCAATCCTCCCCCTGGCAACGCTACTGCTTGGCAATTGGATATCAAAACTACATCAAGTTTTGCGTTTGTCTACTTCTCATATATACTTTAAACTACAATAATTTTAAACCAATCGGTGACCCTTACTTAAGACCTTTTCCATGTTAAGCTAAGGCACAGTTTAAGGAGGCACATGGAAAACTGCGATTGCAATGGGCCGTGATACTAAAATGCGCAACTAATCGTAGCAATTTACCATTTGTCGTCAAGCCCATTATTATTTCTATATTCCATTCTTTTACAATTGAAAGGCGAAAAGAAAGTGAAATATTCAAAACAGCGCTCGGATTGAATAACTAGATTTAAATCAAATAAGCTATAGGAAGATAATTTAATTTTCTAAAGTTATAACGCTTCTAAGCTTGTCCATCAAAACAACGTGGTAATTTCGGTGGTGATTGAAACTTCATGCTTCCTGACGACGATGTGACATTTCTCCGTATTTAGATTGATGCATGGAGAGAATATTCTACGTGTAGTTACCGTTCGGGTTTTAATGTGCAGCATAAATACGTCCTATGTTTAAAGGTAAAATAGACTAGAGAAGTAGTATCGTGGTCCCATTGCAAATACCAACAGCCACGGACTGGTTTGCAGTTTTTTAGCTCACCTCAGGAGGGAATAGCTGATATTTGTAATAATAGTAAGAATGTGATTTGTGCCTCACTTTTGAAAATAGCTGTTTTAGATTTAGGAAAGCCATTTTCAGCGGGTTCTTGTAGTAGGAACAATTGGTAGGTAGGTAGGTTGTATCATCGCATTTCTATTGAATGTAACAATATCAACGGTCTGGTGTCACGCATCATATAGAAGTAAGAATGTGATTTGTGCCACAATTTTAAGAATATAAGTTGTAGATTTGGGAATGCTCCTTTCAGAGGGTTTTAGTTTTAGATACATTAACGTACTTTCGCATTTCTATTGAATATTAAAGCATTAAAGGCCCGGTTTTTTCACACTTTTTAGGCACTCATCAGTAACAACTGTAACTAATTTAACAACTGTAATTTTTAAAATCAGGAAACTGATTTCAAGCTATCCATACGCGGGTGGCTACGGTTGAGGAATTCTACTCATAAGTAAAGAAAAATATGCTTAAGATTTTGATGAGTGAATTTTTTTTTCATCGAGTTACTGCAATGATACTTGTTGTGGTTTATCTCCTTTATAAATAATAAATTTTTCTTTGGGTTGAAGTATCGTTTTCAATTAAATTGGTTATCGTCAATCATGTATTCGTATGTGACATCGTGGCCGCATTAACACACCATTAATCTTTTGCACGAGTTCCCAAAATAAAATCATTAATTACAACACTACACATTGAATTCCCAAATTTTAACTTTTAAAATAAACATTATTTATAACTCATATAATGATTATGATTAATCTTACATTAATTTTATATGCACTCTTAAAGAACCCTTTCTGCGACGGTTGGCACTCCCGCGTGCCGGCTGCGAACTTGCATTAATGGACGGACGGCACGCACTCGTGACGGAGAAAACTTTACCGTAAACAACGGCGAGTGGCACGTATGCGTGTTTTCACATGGAACGTTTTAATTTGTCTACTAGAGGGCGTTAAATGTCCGTGGAAACAACTTCAATGTATTTTGCAAATATTTGACCTTGTCGTAAGGAAGATCCAATGAATTATTTCTCCATCTGGAGCGGTGAAACATGGTTTTGTAATATAAAAAAATAGAGTACTTTTCGCAGCATCAACAATTTTATAATTGAGTTTCGGGTCTCGTTTTGGTTTCAGCTTTGTGATTTCGTTGGTAAATCATAGGAATATAAGAGAGTGTTTTTTATTGTTTGGGTTTTAGAGGCAGTGAAATTATTCGTTTATTTCGGATAAAAGAATGGGAGCAACTAACTAGTATTTTGTATTCAGATTTGAATGAAAAATATGCATCAAATAGAAAATAAATATTTCTTTAATTCCTGAAAAAAGAAGATTTCTGTGTTGAATAGATGAATTTTAGTGAATTTTTTTCGAGAGTTAGGCTTAGCGCAAAAAAATTGCCGTCCCCTGGAAGCAGTTCGGAAGCGAAGCGCTCTGTCCTTTTGGCCGCGGCATTTCCTGAATGCCGCCGTCGCGAAATGCACGTGTGAGGCCAGGCTTTATAATATTTGTTCAAAATTATATGTTCGACCTATTATATAATCCAGATTGGCATATACCTCTGTTTGTCATGGACACTGAAATACACTCTAGGACATTCATTACTGTTTGACATGGACACTGAAACGTACTCTTGGACATTCAATGTTCCAATTGACTACGAAACGCCACTTCTGTTCTTGAACTCTAATTGTCGAATTGCCACAACACCTTGGTCGAACACCAATTCTTAACATAACACTCTTAGATGGCCATTGCCTCGATTCTGACTGAAAAATATCTTGAATGCACACCTTGTTACTACACCATTTCGCCTGTGGTCCAGATACGTCCTCCGCATATCTATTGGTTGTACCTCGGGGCGATGTAGCAACACTTTATCACTGGCCACCTTATCATCCAATGTTGCTTGGTTTAAGCCTTGACCCCAAGGAGATTTCTGACCCAGCCATACCTGCAATTTAAGTACACTGAATTTATTGGGGTCATGACCTACCGGACCAAGGCTGTTGTAAAATGGCGCATACGAGTCTACGCTTTGTTTCATTGTACATATAGTATAAATCTTAAATAGCATAAATGTCTCCTGGTATCACAGTACTAATTGGAAACAATTTTATGGTTAAATTACAAAGTGTATTTTTAAATGAATAACAGCAGTATAATATTTCCAAGACACATGATTCAAAGTCAGATACAATGCAACAGGTACTCAAGAAAGCAGGGATAATTGTGCTACGTCATAACAAGCCATAAAAATCTGATATGAGCAGAACTTGACTTTTCCTCCAGATACAAATTCATTTTCCTATTTTTTTATTTCACGATGCATTAAACTGAGCTTAATATGCAGAAAAACGGCTTGGATACTTTTCAGATATTATAGCCAATTTACATTTGTTATGCATCTTCATTTCATTTGGAAAGTTAATGCATTTCAAAATGTCTTCAGCTCCTCAAAATTAAACAAAAAAATAAAATCTCCATAGAACGGTTCATGGGGTCATTCACTTTGTTAAAAATTATTGAACAAAGTTACTCACTTTGCTGTTAAAAATTACCTGGTAAAACAAGTGTATAGTTAATATATTTCAGTAATTTTCGTCATTTATTTCAGATTTTTACGATCTTTGCGGGATATTTTGAAAAAAGGTTCGGTTATATTTTTCCGATTCATGTCAAAATTTAAGCAGTAGTAGAATGACGCCAAGAGACTTAAATGTTCAGAAATTCCATTAGGTAGTTATTTAACTAGAGTAAAAAAACGTCTTCAGCTCCTCAAAATTAAAAACTTAAATATTTCGTGAGCGGTTCATCTTAGAATAATGCTAATCTTATTGATTTTGTCGTCAAAAATTAATAATAAAACAAGCAATTAATCGATACATTTGAGTCTATGTAGTCTTTTATTTCAGATTTTGACGATTTTTGCACACCTCTTCACAATTCATTTCGGGCGCGGTAGCCCGGTGGTAGCCCGGTGGTTTGCGCGGTAGCCCGGTAGTCCGGTGGTTTGCGCGGTAGCCCGGTAGTCCGGTGGTTTGCGCGCTGGATTTGCACGCTGCCACAACTGCTGCCGTGTTCATGCGGAGTACGATTACGTTAAACATGTGGGTCCGTAAGTCCTTCCAAGAGGTTGGTGGTAGGGGAAGGAGGGTACGGTCCCTGTGGATGCCTTTCCCACTGTTTTCCGGTCTAAATTGGGTGGCACTTCCCGGCTGTCCAAACAGCTGCCTTACACCTTTCTGGTAGGTCGGACGGTCTGGGTCTCAACAACAACAACACTTCTTTACAAAAAAAGCCAGATTCTTTTTTTCCCGAATTGGTAACCCACAAAACACAATAACCCACAAACGGCGCACTAAGGTAACCTACAGAGTACGGTGGCCCAAAGTCTACCACATTTTGTTAAATTTAAGTCAAATACTTGTTTAGCTAGAGTAGATTCCTACAATTTCTGTGGGCTATTTCGCAAAAAAGGCAGGTTCTTCTTCCCGAATCGTACCAAACTCCAATCAGTACCAGGATAAGACGCGAGGGACTTCCTTACAACTTTTATGAAATTTGGTCAATTAGTGTTTGAGTTATAATAAATACATTCATTGCACAGACAGGCAGACATTCAGCTCTGTCACCTTTAATTTATAACTCGATATTCAAATAGCACCGTTTGATAGGTCACAAGATATACCCGACCATTTGTTCGCAAAATTATTTAGCTCTGCAATCTGCAATATAGCTGATATGAATGAAACATTCATTGATTTGGCACAGAGAAGCAGACGATTGCATATTATTACTTTTTTGATGAAGTTTTAAGCATGGAGTTAGAAAGTAATTTTACCTCCTTGGTTTTACGTTTTTAAGTAAAATAAACTATTGTAGTATTGTGATAATTTTAAAAATATCGCCGCTGAATGAAAAGAATGGAGAAAGGTTTATGAATGAAATATTCACTTTATATAGAGAACCAGGTGATATATATTTCGATGACGTTATTTAAATAAAGCTCATAAGTTTTCGATGATGATTTCAAATATAATAAATTACTGTAGTACTGTGATAATTTAAAAATATATCACCGCTTAATGTATTACATTTTAGAGACGTTAAAATAAAATTGCATTTCAGTTGGAAAATGTTTCATAATCAATGCTTTATGCATGATTGATTGTTCTTGTTTTGCTCTGAAGAAGAATGCTGCGGAACCCCATCATGCACAATTATTGTTATAATCTGTTGTTAAAAACATTTACATCTCACAGACATTTACGTATATGCACCCACAGACATTTTCTCCAAAAAGTTTTAATTGTGTTTTCAGGAGGTCTTCTTGAAAGTGTAATTTTGTAAATATGTGGTGAAGGGAAAACTGTTATAGCTTTTTCTTTACTATTGCTTGGGGAAATGAAAATGGTAAAATTGTATTGAAACTGCGCCATTAAAAAAAGTAAAATAGCAATTTGATTTAAAATCTGGCTCAACAAGAGAAAATAATTTAGCTTTACTTTCTTTAATGGATGAAGTTTGTAATTCAATGAAAAACCCGAAATTACTATATATTTGAATCAACTTTTCCCCCTTGCAGATTTTTAAAACAGGATATATTTTTTAAGGAAACTAAATTGCTACCATAATAATATCTCGTTTTCTTTTAATTTTCCATACATAGTATAATGTATAAGGAAAGTACTGTGATGGGGTCGAAAATTCGAATTCGAGTTTTCGACGGGAGAGCCCGTTTCAAGCATCCCTGATCACGAATCGAACATTTTTGAGGTGGTGTCAGTCTCTTTCTCGATCTGTGTGTGTGTGAAAGCATATGTGTGTGTGAAAGCATATGTGTGTGTGAAAGTGTGTGTGTGTGTGTGTATCTGTCAGTGAGACTTTGAGATGGTATCTCACGAACTAATGGAGCGAATCGAATGAAATTTGGTAAAAATTTACAATCCGTAAATACTGGAGGCTTATTGTTTTTAAACACAATCCAACGTTCAGAACCCTCCTAAATTTTCAAGTAAAATTTTGAAAAAATCATCAAAAAATCAAAACCTTTAATAAATTACGCAACTAGACATTTCTTATGTAATTTTTCCTTAGAAAACGATCGACATAAGCTTCAGAACGCTAACACGAACCATTTTTGAGACATTCCACATTTTTCAAATAAATTTATCAAAAACTCTGATGTAGGCAGCACATGGCTTTTTTTATGTAAAGCAATGAATTTACTACTTTTACTGTACAAAAAATGTTATTTTTATAGTAGATACTTATATTTTTCCTAAGATATTGAATTTTCTTCAATTAGCCGCTATTTTAATTGATTTAGCGTCATTTTTATCCATTTGGCGAGATTTTAGATGAATTGGCAACATTTAATAATGTCGCCAAGCCAAAATCTCGTTAAGTATTATGAAAGGAGAAATAAGTTATTATTACAGCGGATAAATGACTATTGGCGTTCAAATACAAAAGTATTACTTAAAGTAGCTTTTCTCGTAAATGGAACGAGTTAGATCCACGAGAATGATGTCACCAAATTTATAGCATGATATTACATATGAAAAGTGAACATGTTTCTTAACAGCTGATTTTTTTTTAATTTATGGGATTATTTAATAAATTCCTGTGAAAAATGTGCAATATCTCAAGAGCGGTTCATGCTAGCATTCTAAAGTTTATGTCAATCGTTTTCTAAGGAAAAATTATATAAGAAATTTCTATTTGCGTAACTTTATTAAAGGTCTTGATTTTTTTGATGATTTTTTCAAAATTTCACTCGAAAATTTAGGGGGTTCTGAACATTCGATTGTGTTTTAAAACAATAGGCTTCCAGTATTCACGGATTGTGTTTTTTTTTACCAAATTTCATTCGATTCGCTCTATTAGTTCGTGAGATATCGTCTCCACAGGCTTACTGACACACACACAAATATCACTTTAAAAATGTTCGATTCGTGATCAGAAATGATTGAAACGTGCTCTCCCGTCGAAAACTCGAATTCGAATTTTCGATCCTATCACAATAATTTCCTTATACATTATGTATATAAGGAAAGTAAAAATCCCATAAATAAAAAAAAATATTGTCTGTTGAGAAACATGCTCACTTTCCATATGTAATGTCATGCGATTTAGCGACATCATTCTCGCGAATCTAGCTGATTCCATTCATGAGAAAATATACTTCCAGTAATACTTCCGTATTTGAACGCCAATAGTCATTTATTTGCTATAAGAATAACTTATTTCTCCGTCCATAACGCTTGGCGAGATTTTTGCGACGAATTTGGCGGAAAGTCGCCAAGTAGGCGACTTTTGTTAAAAGTTGCCAAATTATCGAAAATCTCACCAAATGGATAAAATGACAGTAAATCAATGAAAATGACGACTAATTGACGAAAATTCAGTATCTTGAAAAGAATATAAGTACTATTTACTATCAGAGTAACCCATTTTTACTTTCCTTCTATACATAATGTATAAGGAAAGTATTGTGACGGGGTCGAAAATTCGAATTCGAGTTTTCGGCGGGAGAGCACGTTTCAAGCATCCCTGATCACGAATCAAACATTTTTGAAGTGAAGTCTTTGTGTGTGTGTGTGTGAAAGTATGTGTGTGTGTGTGTGTGTGTGAAAGTATGTGTGTGTGTGTGTGTGTATGAGTGTGTGTGTCAGTGAGTTTGTGGAGACGATAACTGACGAACGAATGGACCGTTTCGAACGAAATTTGGTACAAAAATCACAATCCGTAAACACTGGAAGCCTAATGTTTTTATACGCAATCGAATGTTTAGAACCCCCCTAAATTTTGGAGTGAAATTTTGAAAAATCGTCAAAAAATCAAAATCGCTAATAAAGTTACGCAAATAGACATTTTTTATGTAATTTTTCATTGGAAAACGATTGACATAAGTTTTAGAACGTTTACATGAACCTTTCTCGAGATATTGTACATTTACAAAAAATATCAAAAAGTCATCTTAAATAATAAACAACAATGTCTGTGTGTCTGTGTGTTTTATACACTATACGTGCGTCGGAGAGCTTCGGAATTTGGCAAACGGAGACCTGGGGGTGGGGGGTGGGAAGGTGTCACGTGAAAACCGATTTTTAAAATTTTAATTATTTTTTTTTGTTGTTTTTTAATGTTTCATGCGATTTCGACTTTTTTTTGCTCTTTTTGACCTTTTTTCTCCACGATCCAGACGTCGTAAAAGAAAACAAGTCACACCACCAGAAAGAGCAGAGAATTGCGAGTAAAAATATATCAATTTCAAATCTCAATTTCGATTTCTAATATTTTTTAAGGATTTTAAAACAAAAGTTACTTTGGGCTAGAAAAAAAACGATTTTTTGGTTTTTAAATTCTCGCATAGTAAAAAGTTCTCATAATTTCGACTAATAATTTAAATTTTTAGAAAGCTCAAACATCTGGCTTTCTCACAAGCCTGATCTGGTCAGAAAATAATTAAAATTGGCGGCTGGATCGGAATTTCAAGGAAGTCATGATTTTAAAATTCATCGCGGCGGCCGAAAGAAGTTTCCATTTTCCATTGCCCGTTTTCCCCAAGCAGGCGTTTCAATGGCGCCGGTTTGTGTCTAGGTGGAGGTGACGTCACGGTACTGAATATGCATAGCGATGGGTGGGACAATAAAATACCGAATTAGTGTTTGCTTTCCGTTTCCCGCGCTTCCGGTTTCAACCGAATTAAGAGCTTAGCATATGTATTGTAGAAATTATTATATTTATATTTTAAATGATGGAACGATATGGATTTTTTAAATGGATATTTTAAATGGACATTTTAATTTGTGGATATTTTAAATGGATATTTTAATTTATGGATATTTTAAATGATGGAACGATGGATATTTTAATTTGATGGATATTTTAAATGATGGAACAATGGAACGATGGAATGAGGATGATGGAATTAAGAGCTTAGCATATGGTCATTTTGAATTGCAAATTAGCGCGCGAGAAGTTAGCGGAAGGCCCGGGTTCTTTTTCGCCACTACCTAAACTGCCGCCGTGTTCACGCGGAGTACGATCGCGTTAAACATGTGGGCCCGTAAGTCCTTCCGAGAGGTTGGTGGTAGGGGAAGGAGGGTACGGTCCCTGTGGATGCCTCTCCCACTGGGTTCCGGTCTAAATTGGGTGAATAAAAAGAAAGTTATGGAGATTGTCGCGGAGGGTGCGGTAGCCCAGTGGTTAACGCGCGGGAATTGCACTCGGTAGGCCCGGGTTCGATTCCCGCCACTGCCCAAACTGCTGCCGTGTTCACGCGGAGTACGATCACGTTAAACATGTGAGTCCGAAAATCCTTCCAAGAGGTTGGTGGTAGGGGACGGAGGGTACAGTCCCTGTGGATGCCTCTCCCACTGGGTTTCGGTCTAAATTGGGTGAATAAAAAGAAAGTTATGGATATTGTCGCGGAGGGCGGGGTAGCCCAGTGGTTAGGGCGCGGGAATCGCACTCGGTAGGCCCGGGTTCGATTCCCGCCACTATCAAAACTGCCGCCGTGTTCACGCGGAGTACGATCACGTTAAACATATGGGTCCGTAAGTCCTTCCGAGAGGTTGGTGGTAGAGGAAGGAGGGTACGGTCCCTGTGAATGCCTTCCCCCACTGGGCTCCGATCTAAATTGGGTGGCACTTCCTGGCCGTCCAAACAGTTACCTTACACCTTTCTGGTAGGTCGCGCCAGCGAGTTTGCCACGGTCAGAATTTTCAAGGGTAGCGAACAGGCTGGTCGCCAAAGGCGGCTAGTATAAAATAAAAAAAATATATATTTCCTATTGAAAAACATGTTCACTTTTCATATGTAATACCATGAGATAAATTTAGTGACATCATTCTCGTGGATCTAGCACGTTCCATTCATGAGAAAAGATAATTTGAGTAATATTTTTGTATTTGAATGCCAATAGCCATTTATCTGCTGGAAGAATAACTTATTTCTTCGTCCATAACGCTTGGCGAGATTTTGGCGACGAATTTGGTGGAGCTTCGCCAACTTGGCGACTTTTTTCATTGTTGCTAATTAACGAAAAACTCGCCAAATGGATAAAAATGACGCTAAATCAATGACGTAAAACAAAACGTAATTTATTTACGATCCCTAATAAATCATATCTGCCCCACGGACAGTGAAACCCACTTAAATCTGAATCAAGTATATTAAATTAGTAATTTTCACAAAATGACAGACTGTATGCCAAATACCAATTAGATTGAACTTAATTTTGCAACATAATGAATGTTCATCAATTTGGCGTCATTCTTTAAAATTTAGCTGCATTTTACAAGCTTGGCGACATTTTTATCGATTAGGCGACATTTTCATCAATTGGACAGCATTTTCAAAATGTTGCCAAGTTGATGATATTCCTCCAAATGCGTCGTCAAATATTTCCCCAAGAATTACTGACGAAGACATGGGTTGGTTTTAGTTAAACTTAATTTTGCAAAATATTGAATTTTCGTCAATTAAGTATTGTTTTCAGCAATGTAACGTCATTTTATCAATTTGGCGATGTTTTCGTTAATTTAGCGACTTTTTTAAAAAGTCGCCAAATTTGTTAGCAAGTTTGACGGTCGAACCGTCTGATAGACTTTACTGAAACATCCTTACAGTATTATACCCTAAAAAGTCATAATTAATTTCATTTATTTAGCGGCATATTAATCAATATGTCGACATTTTTATCAATTTGGCGTCATTTTCGTCAATTTGGTAACATTTAAAAAGTCACTAAGTTAGTGCAATTCTGTTCCTTTCGTCATCAACGTTTTCGGTAAGTATTTCGGAAAAAAAGACGGCGAAATGAGTTATGCATTTATGTTTTAACAAGATACTGAATTTTCCTCAATTTGGAAACATTTTCATTGATTTAGAGTCATCTTTATTAATTCGGCGAGTTTTTTTTATCACTTTGTCGATACTTTCGTCAATTAGGTAATATTTAAAAAAGTCGCCCAGTTGGCAATATCCCACTAAATTTTTCGCCAAGCATATTAGACGAAGAAATGAGCTATTCTTGTAGTAGATGAATAATTTATCAATTTTTGCAAACTCACTTGTTGAGCTTAATAAGGTATTCAATGTTAATCTATGTTTACACTTTGCACATAATAATAATATGTAATATAACTATTATATAAATATCTAAAACGTAAAAATAAAAAGGAAAACTACCCCACCGGGCTACCCCACCGATTTGAATATTACTGGAGCCTACTTAAACGATAAATAAAGGATGGAACCCTCATAAATGTTAGAAATATAATTCGAAGTCATAAATATTCGTATTTTATGTTTGCGCAGATATGCGTACTTATTCCGTGTTTAATATCGAAAGTGAATCACCTTGAATCATAAAATATGTTATCGATATTAAACGGTGCTTGGACTCCGTGCGTGAACCTGCTTTTCCCTGTGCTCCTGCTACCGGTGTGCTTATCGGCCCTGTCGCCGCGGATTTGTGAGTGACCCTCCCGTGCTTTTCCTAGTGTCGGCGTGTGTCTGTGCTTGTGCTTTGTTGGTGCCCCGTGCAATGGCGTCGCAGCCGCGACGTGAAGTGACTATGCCTGACCCGATTGATTCCCACGTGGTCGTCGCACCACGTGGTGACATTTCTTCTGTGAATTCGGATATTCCCGCTGTGATTTTGGATACTTCTACCTCTAATATGGATACTGCGACTGCAAATATGGATTTCACCGCTAACGAAATTGACGACACCCTTACTGAATTTCTTAACGACCCAAGGACTGCTGCTGACAACCTTAGGAAGCTGATTAAGAAGCTAAACTATAGCCTCAGACTGCTTCCCAACACCCAAGGTAAAGAAGAAATCTTGGGCAGCCTGGCCCACTCCGAAGAACTCTTAAATGGACTTGTGCAACAATTCAACCTTCCTGCATACGGCGAGACCTGTCGGAGGCCCCCCTCTGGCAGTTATTCTGCTTCTTCTATCCCTTCCTCTGCCACTCCGTCTCTTACGGACACCAGAAATGTAATCTCCAGCAATGCCAGCTCTAATGTGCATAGTAATGTCATGTCTAAAAATGTTAATCCCAGTAATGTAAACTCTAAAGTGTCTAATTATGTCAACTCAGGCAATCTTAATGTCAATTCAGGCAATCTTAATGTTAATAATAGTAATGTAAATGCATCTGATGAGGTTTATAATGTGCCTAGCAGCTCTAAAAAGCACCCACGTGGTGCTGATGATGAGGGCTTTCAGCAGCCGCCTAAACGGCATACTGCCAGCAGAAAAACTGCTATGCTTACTAATAACCCCGCCCCTCAAACTGATTCTCTTCCAGACCCGGACATTCCGGCGCCTGATAACGATAATGTTAATGATGTTGTCACCGACTCTCCTAAAAAGGAACGCCGCCCCCCCCCCCTTCTTCGTCGCTGTGACCACAAATTGGTCTCAGCTCCTCGCAAACTTAATTAAAATCGCCAAAAATTTATCTAGTAAACTAACTAATGCAGGTGATTTTCTAAAAGTGCATGTTAGCACACGTGATGAGTATATAGCTGTGCAAAGGTTTTTAATAGAAAAGAAGGTAGAATTCAAGTCTTACCTGCTGGACGACCAGAAACCCTTAAAAGTTGTTATCCGTGGCCTCCCGATCTGCACGGACACAACGGACATATCCCACGAGTTGGAGCGCTTGGGGCTCAGACCAATTAGTGTCACCCAGTTGGCGAGGGGCCCCAAGTCCAACAGGATCAACATGCCGTTGTTCTACGTGCAGATCGCCAAAAATCCAGTTAACGAGAAAATCTATTCCCTTACCAGCCTATTTAATATAATTATCCAAGTGGAAAAGTACAGAGGACCTAGGCAAGTCGTCCAGTGTTTCCGTTGCCAGTCGTATTTTCACACAAGCAACGCCTGCCATCTCCCCCCTAACTGCGTGAAATGTGCGCAACCCCATTTAACCAAAGATTGTCAGAAGCCATTTGAAACCCCCTGCAAATGTGTAAACTGTGGAGGAGAGCATCCCGCCTCCTACCGTAAATGCCCAAAGTTCCCTAAATTCAAACCCTCCCCCCCCTTGAATTCTACCTCCTCCGGAAAGTTTGTCAACCCGCTTCGCTCCTACGCGAACGCTACAGCCGGACGCAGTGAGGCGCCCAAAAAGACTGAAAATGTCAACTCAAAATTTCCAGCACCTAAAGGAGCGCACACTAACTATGCTGACTCTGATGACTTCCTAAATTATCTCTTCCGTTTCGAAGACAGATACGGAATGGATGTCACTAGCAGGGCATTTAAGAATGCCCTACCTGCCCTTCGGTCTGCTCCTACCGAAATAGATAAAGTCAATATTATATATGAGAGCGTCTTCGCTCTTGTAAGCCAACCTTAGCCCCCCCCCCCCGGCAATGGGTTTTTTTGCTAGGAACTTGAAGGATCTTACCATTGGCATCTGGAATGCCAATGGACTTAGAGGTAAAATCAGTGAAGCTAGGGACTTCTGTATAGCATATAACTTAGATTTGTTCTTGGTCCAAGAGACCCACTACAGTCCAGGGAAATCTTGCAAGATTGCTAACTATGACTTATACAATGACGACAGGCCTCTAGTTAGCAATCGCCCCGCAGGTGGCACAGCAATCTACGTTCGCTGCGGAATTCCGCACTCTCGCCTCCTCTCCCCCCCCATGTTGGAGGGAGAGGCTACCATCGTTCAACTCGCCCTGCCTAACAATCCTGTGATCACCATTGTGTCGGGCTATTTTCAACCGAGAGCCACTGCCAACTCTGTCATCTCTGACCTGCAGTCTCTCTTCAAGATCTCGCCCCATGGAATAGTCGCTTGTGACTTCAATGCCAAGCACCCCGCCTGGAACTGCCCTTTCGCCAACCCTCGCGGCCGCCGGCTCAAACGCTGGACCGACGAGAGGAACTTGGAGATTGTTGCACCGAGTGATCCCACTCACTGTGACAATGTGCTTGACTTTGCGGTCACCAGCAACATGCCTTATACCTATTGCATGGAGGCCTTTAACGAACTTCCTTCTGATCATCTCCCCATTGTTTACACCATAGAACTGGACAGCTTCTGCCTGAGCAAGCCTGCTAAGCTGAGTACGAACTGGAGAAAGTTCAAAGAACTCCTCGCTGAGGAGCTCCCCCCACCCCCCGTTGCCAACACTGTGGACCAACTGGATGCAGAGGTGGGAAATCTTGAGAAAATGATCCGAGATGCCTACTCTGCATCCTCTCGGCCCAAGAGCAACAGGGTGGATCACCTTAAACTGCCTCAGGACATCAGGGAGATGAGCAAAATCCGCAACCTTCTGCGTAGAGACTGGCAGGTCAGCAGGGACACTGCCATCAAGACTGAACTTAACTTTGCAAGATCTCAGGTGAGGTCCAGGATAAAAGCTTATACAAGTGCACGATGGAACACATATGTTGAGTCCCTAACGACTGCTGACAACACCATTTGGAGGGCAGCCTCACGTTTTCGTAGGCGCAAAACACACATTCCGACCCTTGAAGGTCCCAACTCCAGGGCAACCTCTCACACACAGAAGGCTGAACTGCTTGCGGACAGTCTTAGAAGTCAGTTTGAACCACACCACGACGTAATCGATCCTAGGACGGTTGCGATCGTGGACGCCAAGGTTGAACAGTTCATCACAACAGCTATTCCTTACACACTGACAGATGTCACCTTCAGCGAACTGCAGCCCCGTATTCAAAAACTCAAGAAGAACAAAGCTCCTGGGAAGGATCGTATCACATCGACGATGTTGAAGAACCTGCCTTCTTTACTGTACAATTACATCGTCAAGCTCTTTAATCTCCTCCTCCGGCACAATTACTTTCCTGGGGCTTGGAAGGTGGCCATTGTTGCCCCCCTCCCCAAGCCAGGTCTTGACCCCTCTCTTCCGGTCAACTACCGTCCAATCTCTCTCCTCTCTGGTCTCTCGAAGCTCTTCGAGTTTGTTATACTGCGTCGCCTGGACGAGTTCTGCGACCTGAGGAATATTGTTATTCCTGAACAATATGGGTTTAGGAAGAAACATTCCACTCAGCACCAGTTGCTGCGGGTCGTGGAGCTTGTCCATGAGGCACGTAGCAAGCGCGAGAGCTCGTCCATTGTCTTTCTTGATCTCCAAAAGGCGTTCGATAAGGTGTGGATACATGGGCTCCTGTTTAAACTTATCGAACGCTCTTTTCCTCCAAATCTTATCCATCTCTTGCACTCTTATCTGACTGGTCGAAGTTTTGCCGTTCGGGTTTCCGACGCACTTTCCTCTCCCAGGATTGTTCTCAGCGGGGTCCCGCAAGGTTCTCTTGTTGGGCCCAAACTGTTCAACCTTTACATTAATGATCTTCCGCAGTCCCCTGGTGTCACCATTGGCCTCTATGCTGATGACACAGCCCTGTTCACACATCACAAACAGACACAAGTCGTGCACAACATCCTGCAAAGTTATCTGAACGACCTGACGCAATGGCTGATCAAATGGCGTATCAAGGTTAACGTTAGTAAGTGTGCTGCTGTCACCTTCCCCTCCCCCCGGCAAACCCCCTCCACTAATCTTATTCTTAATAACCAGCCCATTCCCTGGCAAAACAGTTACAAGTACCTTGGTGTGTACCTTGATTCCAAATTAACGTGGAAACTTCACATCTCTGAAATTAGTAAGAAAGTGAAGTCTTCACTCGCCTTGCTTCACCCCCTTTTGGCTAGGAATAGCCGCCTGTCAACCCGCACTAAGTTATTGCTATACAAGTCCTACATACGTCCCATTATGACGTACGGAGTCCCTGTTTGGGGCACCGCGGCGGAGACTAACCTTAGGAAGCTTCAAGTCATCCAGAATAACGCATTGCGTATGTTTGCTAATCTGCCGAACTACGTCCAGCTAGACGTCCTGCACAGAGACCTCAGAATTAGGCCTTTTTTGGAACATGTCAAAAAACTTTCTCTCAAATTTCACGGAGGTCTGAGAAGCGTAAACAACCCTACGTTGGACAGTATCCCCCACTATCGGGCTGGTAATCCGGCGACGCGAAAGCGCCCCCGGTCGTTACTTGCACGATCGGTGGGAGATATCTTCTTCCGCTCTAAGAAGCGGTCTCGTCCAGCCTAGTCTTGTGCTCTTATTTTAGATGCAGACTCTAGTTTGCTGTACCCCTCCCTAGCTTTTGGGAACTCGCTTTCCGTTGACAAGCTATCACAACTCTTCTGCTGCTAGGCACAACTCTTGCTCAAGGCCCTGCGCCCCTCGGGGCGCCCCCAGTCTATCCCCCTCTTTATTCTTCTCTGTTGGGATCCGCTTGGGCCCCAACACCGCAGTTTTCTGAAGACTTGGGGAAGGGCACGACCTCGGTCGCGCCCCCCCCCCCCCCAAGCATCTCTTAGTTGATTAACTCACCTTTTACTACTTCCTTTTTTTCTGTCTCTTTTCCTTTTCGTCTGGAGTTTAAAGGGAGGAACTCTTCCTCTCCTGGGCACTCCACTAACCCCGTCCTTGAGATCCTTGAGATAAAATATGTTATGGGGAATCATATATTAAACTACCTACTATATATATGTATATATGTATATATATATATATATATATATATATATATATATATATATATATATACATCTGTCCAAAAGGGAAAAATAAGATTTGAAAGCGAATTACCAAAGGATAGCCAGAGGGATTGTGACACCCTCATCCCGTAGCGCGCTGGAGTTGCACTCGGTAGGCCCGGGTTCGATTCCAGCCACTGCCAAAACTGCCGCCGTGTTTATGCGGAGTACGATCACGTTAAACATGTGGGTCCGAAAGTCCTTCCGAGAGGTTGGTGGTAGGGGAAATAGGGTACGGTCCCTGTGGATGCCTTCCCCACTGGGTTCCGGTCTAAATTGGGTGGCACTTCCCGACCGTCCAAACTGTTACCTTACACCTTTCTGGTAGGTCGGACGGTCTGGGTTTCAACAACAACAACACCCTCATCCCGGTTAAAGCAAGCTTTATGTCGCGAAATCACCCCGGAGGCCGGTAAATTGCTTTACCGGCCTCCGGGAGTATATATGCTATGAACATTACCGTTATTTATAATTTTGATTTTTTATTTTCGAATTTTTACCATTGATATTCGTTTATTATTCATAGTATAATGAATGAATAATTACATCCAGTTAGATTTGTTCTTCCCATGATAGTTATATCTCTATTTTTTTAATTTTGGAAAGTCATAGTGCTTACTTGTCTAACCTTCCTCTTACGTAGTAGTAGATGATAAGAATTTGTTTCAATTTTGTTTTAAATTTGGCTTATTTTATTAATTAGATAATATTTTCTATGTGTTAAAAAAATCTCTAAAATAACTTTGGATTTTTATAAACAATTTTTTTCTTCATTATTCTTCCATAGCATGTAATTTGGCAAATATGATATGTCTTACATTTCCCTAGTTTTAAATTATCTGGTGAGTGGTTAAATTTGGTTTTATACGTGGCTATTGTATAGTCCAAATTATGGTCATATGTGTTACAATATACCATTAATCTATTATTGGAATTTCAAATAGTATTTTTATAATATATATATATAGTGACTCCCAAAACTGTTCGTACACTTTAAAAATTTGTAGAAAAAGCGCTGTCGCCTGGAATAAATTCGAATATAAAGTTCAATATTTTTTCATATCATCTCCATGTGATTTTGAATAAAACGTCACATTTTTTTTTTAAATATTGACTCATTTTTCTTTACAAAAATCAAAATGCAAGGAGGTATAGAAAGAACACATCACAAAAGTGATTGTACACCGAAACATTTTCAGTTAAATTCATAAATAAAATTTTTGTCTTGCGTTTTTTTCTTATTTTGCATTGTGGTGACATTTAAAAAAATCTGATGTGGGCAACACATGACTTTCCTTATATAATGCAATGAATTTACTACTTTTACCGTTAAAAAAATGCTATTCTTATAGTAGATACTTATATTCTTTCCAAGATATTGAATTTTCTTCAATTAGTAGTCATTGTCATTGATTTAACGTCATTTTATCAATTTGGCGAGATTTTTGTTAATTTGGCAACAATTAAAAATGTCGCCAAGTTGGCTACATTCCGCCAAATCCGTTGCCAAAATCTCGCCAAGCGCTATGGATGGAGAAATAAGTTATTCTTACTGCAGATAAATGACTATTGGCGTTCAAATACAAAAGTATTACTTAAAGTATCTTTTTTCATGAATGGAAGGAGCTAGATCCACGAGAATGATGTCACCCAATTTATCGCATGGTATGACATATGAAAAGTGAACATGTTTCTCAATAGGGAGTATTTTTTTTTATTTTATATAACTTTTTGATAATTTTTTTTAAACATGTGCAATATCTCGAGAACGGTTCATGTTAGCGTTCTAAAATTTTTATCAATCGTTAACTAATGAAAAATTACATAAGAAATGTCTATTTGCGTAACTTTATTAGCGGTTTTGATTTTTTTGACGATTTTTTCAAAATTTCACTTGAAAATTTAGGGGGGGGGGGGGTTCTGAGCATTCGACTGCGTATAAAATCAATAGGCTTCCAGTGTTTACAGATTGTGATTTTGTACCAAATTTCGTTCGAATCGGTTTATTCGTTCGTCAATTATCGTCTCGACACACACACACACACACAGACATCACTTCAAAAATGTTTGATTTGTGATCAGGGATGCTTGAAACGTGCTCTCCCGTCGAAAACTCGAATTCGAATTTTCGGCCCCCGTAAACAAGGTAAGAAAAGGTAGTTCGGCAAAGTTAACTCTACGTGATCAGAGATTTGTAGTTAGAAAAAAATAATTTGTAAAAAATCCACGTTTGAGTGCTGTAAAATTTTCTACAGAATTTATTGAAAAATTTTCTACCAATTTCACCTGAAACTGATCGACGTGTGCTCAGATCATCTGGATTACATGGGTGTTCTTCCCGAAGAAAATGTTTTCTAAGTGCGAAAAATATAAAGCTTAGGCTTTCCTTCGCAAAATCACTGATAAATAAGCTCGAAGCGTATGGAATCATGTCGTATTTGCAGATGAAAGCAAATTTGACATTTTTGTTTCCGATGAGCGTATAATTGTATGGAGAAGAAAAAATGAGGAACTTAATCCCAAGAATTTAGTAGGAACAGTAAAGCATGGCGGTGGAGGTGTAAGAGATATCTTCAAGATACCTTGACCTTATTGAACTAGTATTAAAAGAAAATATTCTATATAACGGAAAAAATTATTACCGACAAATAAAGGGAATTGCAATGGGAGGAGCCTGCTCATCAATCTTGGCTGATATTTACCTCTCAACATATGAAAAAGGAACCCATATTTTGTCTGAGATACCATATTTCCGGTTTGTTGACGATGTGCTTTTGGGGTGCTATGAAGCCACCAATTTCGATTTCACTTTTTACCCACCGGAATTGGAATTAATAGAAAATTGTAAAGAAGAAAATGAAGCGGTAAATTTTCTGGACATCTCAATAGAAAAATATGGATTATATGGTCATTATACAACGTTATATGACAAAAGAGAATTATATAAAATTAAGATCAGTCATCTCATCGATTGGAAAACAAATCTTACCAAAAATATTTTCAGAAATATCATACTCGGACACTTCAAGAGAAATCAAATTTACAACACGTTTAAAAAAGATTGCAATAATAGCAATATAAAAATCATAAAAGAGGCTTTATATAAACATTATCCTTTATATTTCTTAAAGGATTGTTATAGATCGATTTTCAAGGATCAGGTAGATTTTGACAGTTTACTTCTTCAATCTGCAAGTAAATAAAGTTTATGCGTACCTGCTAAGATTGCACGCATGCGTAAGATGAACATATATAAGATAGCGAGTTGGGCAGGATTCACTTTTGGTCCAGTTTCCTTCTGTTTGGTTGGTCTTGTTCTTCCGTATTCGGGTGCCTTCGTATTAGCACGCAATGGGGACCAACCTTTGCTTTGTATTGGTACCGTGAGCGTTTGCCTAGGCTGGAAAAGCAGCTTTAAACGGGAGGGGGAGTCGCAATCCTCCCCAACCATTAAATGCAAAGCATTTGGTTATCCCAAGTTCCTTTAATTCTTCTTTTTCTTGGATTATATATATATATATATATATATATATAATATACTTATATAATATATCCGTAAATCTGAGGTAAATTAAATCGATCAATAAAATATTGTTGTTATATATTTATCAAATTTATTTGCGCATTTTTTTATACCAAAATACAGCAAATGGTTAATATTCTCTATCTAAATATTCACTCGCACTTAAACAAGAACAAAACAGATAAGTTATCAATAAATTTTTTTCAGCTTTATTTCATTGAAAGCACTTGAAATATTATTCCGTATTTAATGATATGTAATAAACTGATATTAAATATTCATTTCTCGAAAGATTTTTTTTCTAAGTACAGTACTCATTAATTCTTAATTATATGTCATTATTCAGATTTCATAGTCAAATGGGATAACATTTTCTTTTTGCCATTTGCTGCACAAATACTGAAAGTTGTTTCTTTGAAATATTTGTGAATAGTGAAAATAAATTTAATTTGTGGAATTCTGAGAATCAGTCGAAAATGCAGATATTAATTAGTTCGTAATTTTGTAGAGAAGAATATGTACTATATGGGAATGTATATTACATCTGTTAATAAAATGTTGTTTATAATAAAATGTATTTCTTTAATGTATAGATCAAACTGCAGGTGTTTATATGTGAAAAAAAATAACGTTCAATTCTGCTCTGACGAGATTATATCAGTTGAAAAGTTAACAAATATAGTATCAATAAAGGTGTGTTTGTTGTCGAATGTATGCACCCAATTCCTGGTAAACAACCCATTATAAACTATACCACTTATGTCACGTGATTTCTTATTTACTTATTTAAAAGTATTAACTAACTGCAAACTATATTTCGCATTTCAAAACATTGAATTACCAAACGGGTTTATAACAATATGTTTGACTCAATTCAAAATGGGAACAAAAGATGTTTTTCACTGAAGTGGAAAAACTATTTAATGAAATTTCTTAAAATTTAGTAGTTACGTTTTTTGAGGGTCATTCTGATACTCATTAGATTTAAGCATTATTCGTAAAAATATAATCGAATTTTTTTTTTGCGAAATAACCCGCAAAGATCGTGAAAATGTCAAATAAATGACTGAAAATGCTGAAATATACAAGTATTAATTAAGTAGTTGTTCTTTAAGTAATTTTTAACAATACAGCGAATGAGATTGATCGTATGACTTTAGCATTAACCGTTTTCAAGATATTTTAGTTCTCTAGAATTTTGAAGAGCTGGTGAATTTAAATTGCATTAAATTGCCAAATGACGAGAATATGCATTGCAACTGCAAATTGGATATAACATCAGAAAAATATCCATCTTATTTTCTGCTATTAAACTCAGTTAAATGCATTATGAAATTAAAAATTAGAAAATGAATTTGAATTTGCAAGGAATGTCATATGCTGCACACATCCGATTTTTACATTTTATAGGGGAATTAAAGTTGAGGATTTACTGGAATTTTTTAAAAGCAATATGAATGTGGTTAGAATATTCACATATTTCAAATCATGAGCAGCGCAGTGTATATCTGCTATTACATAAATGAAATTGAAAATATGTTGTATGTGCTTTTGTTTGTCTCTTCATCACGATAGAACAGTTACACCGAATTTTATGAAATTTTGTGGGTAGCCTCGGAATAGCTCCACTTAAAATGCATTAAATTGCATTAAATTGCATTAAATTACATTAAATTGCATGTAATTGCATTCAATTGCATGTTTCAATTTTTTAGGAGTGAGGAATGACGAGATATTAACAAAAATATTCATAAATACTTTTTAAATTAGTGAAACCCGTTGCGAAACTTTTTCAATGATCATAAAGGTATAGAATAATTTAGACAAACAGGTTTAATGATATTAAATTGGAAGGATATATAATCCTGTGGTATTTACGATATTTTCCATAGAGCCAGAAAAAAAACCAGAACTATTGACACTAGCTAGTCGTAATTAAATATGTAAGCTTTATTTTGTATTTTTATTATTTTCTTGATGTTCATTCTTCTAAATAACTGATTATAGGCAGGATTAAGGCAATGAAATTCAATAACAAAATGTAAAACTCTGAAGTCCTTAATATGGTTTCTGATTGTACTCCTCGAGGAAGTAAAGTAACTTATCTTCTTGACTGTGTTTGATTTACATGTAAAGAAATCCCAGCACAGCACACCTTATTTAATCGTAGGTAATCGGCATTAGAACTAAAATCAATTGTAGATGGGATCTCCTAGTGTTCCGTCTTAATTAGTTAATTAGATATTCAAATTTTGTTAATTATAATGGTGAACATCCTTACATTTAAGCATATATATATATATATATATATATATATATATATATATATATATATATATATATATATATATATATATATATATATATATATATATATATATATATATATATATATATATATATACATATAATATATATATACATATATATATATATATATATATATATATATATATATATATATATATATATATATATATATATATATATATATATATATATACATATAATATATATATACATATATATATATATATATATATATATATATATATATATATATATATATATATATATATATATATATATATATATATATATGCATGTAAATGCATGTAAAACGTTAACTTTCTGTACCTCTTATGTATATTTTACTCAAAAAATGAACCTTACAGCGTCACTTTGAGCGACGGAGGCAAAAATCAGAACTATTTTTTTCTTTTAAAAATCAAAACCCCCATGGTCTAAATAGCATTTGCTGCAAATTTGGTTTATGAGTTTGGCCCAACAGTTTTCTCACTATCGAGCTTTAAACACCTCCACTCTAATTATGGCCTGTATATATATATATATATACTTGGGGGATCTGTCCCCTCAGCATGTCATACAGCGAAACCCTAAAAATTACTTCTTCCTGTACTCTTTGGCAAAATATATGTTATTAACCTTTAGCCCATTCAGAAAATATCAGCTGCTGTTCAAAATGAAAATTTAAAATTGAATCGATAGATGTTCAGAAACTGAGTGATATAAAATCTGTTTATTTATTAATATATAAAAGCAATGCTAAATCTAAAATCTGTATTCATTTTACTTGAAATACTGTACATACAAAACCTGAAATATTGTACATACAAAACTTGAAATATTGTACATACTACGGATATATACAAAATTTTCTTCAAGAGGTCTTCAAGAGATCGTCTCTGATTCTTTGTAAGTAAACCCTAGACGTTTCTCTTACAAAATTCGAGCCTAGCGAGCTCCGAAAATTTTGTTACTTAGCTCATGCTTTTTCGACGGTGCCACAGAGACCATACTAACCTATTTAAAAATCTGATATTTTGAAGGTAATTCTACATCTTCTACTCATCCGGAAAATAACAGCTATCAAACAAAAAAAAATAATTTTTAAAATAAGTTCCATAGATTTTCAGAAATAAAAGGATAGATTCTCAGAAATATAAGGCTTGTGCTTTAAATATACATATTTTTGTTTTTGTTCAAATCAGATGAAAATTGAGCCTTTTCCTTACTAAAATGGTTCATAATTAAATGAAAAAGGAAGCAGAAAGCCCTTTAATGCCAGATTTCAGTTTAGAATTTTATATGAAAGAGGGAAAAATCTGATGTAATCTTTGCAATTTTCTATTATAAAGTGTAATGAGAATTGGTTATATCAACTTATTTTATCCTCTTTATATAATTCTAAGCTAAAACTTAGCATTCAAGGGCTTTCTGGCTCCTTTTTTTATTTTTCCGTAATGCAAACTCAAATAGTTCCTAGTTTCAGGTTTTTTCGTGATTCAATCGGTCTAGTGTTTAAAGCGTTGACCAACAAATTCACAGATCTGTTGATGGCGAATTCTTTCTTATCTTAAACACAGTTCGTTATCGTCAATGGTTTCAAATAATAAATAAACAACGTTGCGAGTATAAAATATTTTGTGGATTCCGTCCCAGACTTATTGTACTCGCTAATCCAAAGAAAAGCTTTATATTGCTAAAACAAAATAAATTAGAAACAAAATAAATTCGGTTTTCGCCCTCTTGTCCAAGAGACTTGGGGCATCAAGTTGCGATACTTTAGGCTAGCAGTTCGATTCTGACCCGGGTAAAAGCGTAAGATTGTAGCGGTAGAGTGTAGCAGGAGATATCGAGTTCGAGCGTCGCTGAAGTGGACGAGATGGATGAAGATTTGGAGATTAGGGTTTCGTGATTTGATGTGTTGTCTTGGGTGTTTTCTATTTTAATTTTCTTAAATTTCTTGCTAAAGTATCTGCACGAGATGGAGGACGAGCGGTGTGTGAACTCCACCGTTGCTGGTGTGGTTTTTCTTCGAGCATGCTGGCTCCGGTGCCGAGCCGCCACCTTTACACGTTCAAAGATCGTACAGGGCCTGTTTTGTACCATGTGACACCTGTTAATGAAGTCCCATAATTATGTACATTTCTACAAACAGCGCATCCCTCTTTTCATTCCTCCTCAGCGGAAGTACAGCAAACAACGTCATTTCTTGTACATCATTTCCTTTGACGTTATTCCCTGTGATGTCACTTCCATCACGCCATTTTCGGTCAAGTAATATTAATGAAACACTTTTTCATTAATGCCAGAGAACAAAATTCAGGAAAAATATGCCGTTGTATAATTCCCTATGCAACAGTATGCGAAAGTAAATACGATATACATACTAGCAAATCATTAATCCATTTTGCTATAAGTTTTTATTCTTCATTTATTCTTCGGGAAATGTGAATCTACGCACATATTTCCTCATTTTCCAGTTTATCCATAAATCAACTCAGCTTACTTCTTTTCCTAATATTTTTTACATGTTTTACGCTCGCATATTAATTAGAAATTCCACTTTACTCTATTTTATTGCAATTAAAGCGAATGCACTTTTTCATGTTATTCACACTTTTTATAAACTCAATTTGACTGATATTTATATCAATATATAAAAAGTGTTAGCAGCACACATTTTTTTACTGTGTAGCAAACATTTTTAACCGTAAGGTTAAAAATGTTTGCAATTAATTACAGTTTACAGATATTGACACAAGCACATGCAACGAGTCTAAGAATATTAAGAAAAAAAATCTAAATTAATCATTTATGTAACGGGAAAAAGGATATATGGCATATTATTTCTTAATGCCAGTTTTAATTAAGTAATTTCGATATTTCTATTTTCTTTACAATAAAAAACCTGATGTGGGTAGCTCCCGATTTTGACTACATATTGCAATGACATTACTTGCTTCACAGCAAACTAATGATATATAATAATATCTATAGCACAATGTTTTTTACTACTGTCTATCAAAATATAATTACTATACTCTTACAAGACGCAACTAATTTACGACATCTTAGTCAAAGAAATCTACATCGGAAACTGAAAAGCACTTTCGAATAATGGAGACAGAAGAAAATTCAAACGAGACTACTCATCCAACAATGATTAGCAATTAAAGATTTATTCATTTTGGTTTTAATGCAATTTTAATTCTCTTTTAAGCGGTATTTTAAGACGCGTTTAATTTCACCTATGTATAATAGTCCGCATTAATAAGGAGTTTGATAAATGCCTCGATAAAATCTGTTAAAAGTTGGTAAATATTGTAATTTATTTTAATAAAGAGTCAATAAAAGCAAATATTAAGTAATGCAATATGAAGAATTTTAAATTTATTGCTACGCAAAATAAATGAAAAGTTACTAATTCCAGAAGACTACAAATTTATTGTAAAATCTAAGTAACATTTCGGAGTTATAGGTATTATATTAACCATAACAGTTCCTTCACGCTGGTCTTAGTTATGCTTGTCTTAGCAACGTTATATTTTTACTTTCTTATACTATAGAATATAGTATAGAGAAAATATTGTTTTCACAAGAATTATCGATTTTGAGATTTTGATGCCAATATATGTTTTAGGACATCTTGAACATGATTTAACTGTTTTTCGGAGTGTTATCTATCTGTTTGTGGTCGATATTTAGTGTAAACGACTGCTGCCACAAATATTAATGGATTGTAACGAAATTTTATATCCAGCTTTGTTAAAGAAATATCTGGAATTAGATAGAACATATTAAAATTCGAGTAAAATTTTCGAAATTTTATATTTTCTTTACATAACAGTATAGAAAAAGGATTATTAGGCATAAAAGTCGATATTTATAACTTAATGATCACGGAACTTAAGAGTTTCAATCATTGTAGTAAAAATATCCAAGATAAATTTTTGTGTGCTTGACGTCATGAGCCCCCCGGGGGGAGCAATTTACCCCTCCACCTAGAGGGGGCAAATTGTCAAACATGGTATCAATCTAAAGAATTTTTTCAAGCTCTTTCAAATGAAGGGTAGCATGTTATAATTGGGATCATTTGGAACAACTATAGAGATTTTAAAAATTTGCGAATAAAAAAATCTTAAAAAGTTTAAAAATGTATTCTGTATGAAAAAGTCGAATTGAGCCACACTCAGTGAATTTCTCAGTGAATTGAAAATTTTCAGTGTTGCACGTCATATAAGTAACATATTTTTTTCAAGTAGATTTAAAATGACTTTGTGATACCGTTTTAAAATTTTGTTAATTGCATCAATTTTTATACAGTATCTGGTCCGGCCTGTCCTGTTCAATTTTCCAACTTTTAACGACAGAAATCTTGAAGGTGTCATTGTTCATTTTATTAAACTCAATTCTTAGGAAGTCGTGAAAATCGTCGTACAAATCTTTTACATAAAGATATATCATTTTTACATTATATTTTATGCAAAACATATAAATCACAAACTTTTGAGTTACGAGTTTTCTTCAAATGTAGCGATATAAACAATTCTCTTGAAAATAGAAAAGTTTTTTTTTTCTCATATCCACTGGCATTAAGCTTACCGTTCCGAGAAATCACGTATTATAAAATTAGGCACTTAATGCTTCATTATTGTAGAATATTTTCGTGGTTACATATCAGCAACGTAACCTATTATAAACCCAAATAAATTCGTTCCTGCATAAAATTGCTCAGGTACCTAATTTCCAAATGCAATTCACTGGAGAGCTTTTTCGCTAAGAAAATCACTCCCAACTTATTGATACAAATAAAACAAACATTGCACTGATGTCAAATTTGTGAATAGCTCGTTCGTTACAAGTACCATTACGTGTTAATAGACACACATTTTGACAGCCGCCTACTACATCGGAAACACTATTTCAAAATTATTCTATCCTTTGTGTGCATTCTTTCCTTAAATCGTCTTTTTTTAAAATTTCGAAAATATCTTTTAGTATCCATACACCACATATATGAAACAGTTCTTCAGAATTTCGAAATTTGGATTAATGTGATAGAACGTAATACATTTTATATAAAATGTGAAGCCATTTTATCGATTTCTGCATTAAACGAAGTGTTGGAATCGTGGACGATATTTTCTGCGCTTTAATCGGAGGTGGAATATTGTTGAACAAAAAGATTTGCACAAAAATGTTTCATATTTTTTTTGGAATATTTTCCTTTCAAAAATGTTTGCACTGTATAATCTCTAAATATTAGGATGGCATTATCAGGTAAACAACATTATAGGAAATTGGATATATATTACTTTCCTTATATACATAATGTATAAGGAACGTATTGTGACGGGATCGAAAATTCGAATTCGAGTTTTCGACGGGAGAGCACGTTTCGAGCATCCCTGATCACGAAACAAACATTTTTGAGGTGATGTCTGTGTGTGTGTGTGAAAGTTTGTGTGTGTGTGTATATGCGTGTGTGTCAGTGAGTCTGTGGAGACGATATCTCACGAACGAATGAAGCAATTCGAATGAAATTTGGTACAAAAATCACAATTCATGAATACCGCAAGCCTATTGTTTTTAAACGCAATCGAATGTTCAGAAGCCCCAAAATTTTCGAGTGAAATTTTGAAAAAATCATCAAAAAATCAAAACCATTAATAAAGTTACGCAAATACACATTTCTTATGTAATTTTTCCTTAGAAAACGATTGACAAAAACTTTAGAACGCTAGTATGCACCGTTCTCGAGGTATTGCAGATTCTTAAAACAAATTTATCAAAAAATCCCATAAATTAAAAAATATATTAACTTTGGAGAAACATTTTCACTTTTCATATGTAATATCATGCGACAAATTTCGTGACATCACTGTGGTGGATCTAGCTCGTTCCATTCATGAGAAAAGATACTTTGAGCAATACTTTTTTATCTAAACGCCAATAGTCATTTATCTGTTATTAGAATAACTTATATTAGAATAACTCCGTCCATAACGATTGGCGAGATTTTGGCGGCGAATTTGGCGGAATGTCGCCAGCTTGGCGACTTTTTAAAATATTGCCAAATTAACGAAAACTCGCCAAATGGATAAAAATGACGCTAAATCAATGAAAATGCAACTGATTGACGAAAATTCAATATCTTGGAAATAATATAAGTACCTACCATAAGAATAACCTATTTTTTTACTGAAAAATTAGTAAATTCATTGCATTATATAAGGAAAGTCATGTGCTGCCTACATCAGATTTTCTTAAAATTACTGTAGTGCTAAAAATTACATCACCTACATATTTCCATGTCTTTAATGGATATACTGGACATTAATACTATTAAAATGATAGTTGAATGTTTAACTTGAATTGTAGATGTATAGACTGCAGACTTAATGACTTGAAGACTTATATGACTTCTCAAAATTAAAAAAAATACATCGGTATCATGAGTCTTCACTAAAAATTCCCATTTATGAGATATCTGTCCAGTAGTGACCAAAACTTTGAAAACATTTTGAAAAAAGTGTATTTTTGAGGTTTGATGGCTCATAACACCACTTTTTTTTAATCTTTTTTTAAAAAAAATTTTCTCAATGGAAAGATTTGAAAAGTGGTGTTATACTCCATCAAACCTCAAAAATACACTTTTTTCAGAAGGCTTCCATAATTTTGACCACTACTGTATAATAAGTGTCTGACATGTTTGTGCTTTTTCAGACCCTCCAGAAGCCCCTAGGTGACCCAGGGGAGTGAATCTGGGTACACACATATAGTACCGACTACGAAACAGAAACTAACTCTGCCAAATTTTTTTTTTCACTTCGGGGACAGCAGAAACGACTCGGGGGGAGGAGTGGAAAGTGTTTTTAGACTCTCAATGGGTCTGCGGTGAGTAATAAGTATGAAAGTTTTCACAGTTATCTACCGCGGGAAATTTATAGCTGAGTCAATTTTGGGTTAAGATGCATTTTCTGTTGCAGAGAGCCATAGATTGTTAAGGAAATATTGGTAAGACGTAAAGAGAAATGTATCTTTCCTTTGCAACTTTTTTGTTTAAAAATTATATTTGATTCTTTAGAAATTGGTTAAAAACAGGCAATTCTGAGGATATATAATACATATTCCATATTCACAGAACCCGCCTATAGAAGTAGCTAATCCAAAGAAGAAAGAAATAATTTTTTACTTTAAAAATTTATATATTTTTAAAATTTGATTGATTCTTTAAAAAGTGTGAGTTAGGAAATTGTCAGTCGACAAATATTAAAAAAAAATGCAGTCATAGAATCCGCATAAAAGGCATTACTAAAGTTGGGTTCATGCAAATAAAAATATCCATCAACAGATTTTGCAGATTTTATAATGTCAGCATGGATTTATGACGTCAACATGGATTTTTTAACGTCAACATGGAATAGCCAATATGCGCAATGTAAATAAAGGAACTTGCTATGTGCCCGAATTTTTGCGAAACTCTATGGAAACTGAAAAAAAAATTAATCTTACCAGAAGATGGCTTCTTATCTTAAACATTAAGCTAGGCATCACAGGGCTACAATGATGGCTACAATCATGTGACAGAATATATACATGTGACAGAATATATACATGTGACAGAATTTCTTGAGCTCCTATGCAGAAATACACTCCTTCTTTTACTAATTAAAAATTGTCTATACGTATCAAGACCTCAAGCCTTCTAGGCAGTGGCATAACTACTGTTAAGCTATGCTAAGCAACGCTTAAGGGCTCAAGAATTATACTTGCTCAGAACGAGCTGGAATATTTGCGACGACTTGAACAAAGCAATATTTTTCAGAAATTTTATTGAAAAGTTTAAAGTATTTTATTGTTGTTATAACATTTATATGCATTGAGTTATATATGACACATGAAACTGCATTTTATGATGTATACGAGCACAATTTCACACAAAATATCTATTACTTATTAAATGTACAAACATGTTTCTCAAAGTTTGAAAAAGTTTTTTTAAAATGCTTATATTTTTGGGATTCCTTTCACATAAATTCCTAATTTCCCCTCTGCACCCGGTCCACAATGCAATGCATATTTTCCCCGTTGTTGACGGTCTTGCCTACGTATAGGATGCATTCCCACCAAGATTAGTATCGTGCTCCCATTGCAGACGGCTACTCCATGTGCCAGGTATCCCATACTGAAGCTCATAATAAGAGTGAAACCGGTTCCTAGATACTGTTATTTTAAACGAAATTTCGACTCTAATTAGAAAAGAAGCTCTTAGGCGAGTTATGTGAGTATCAACAAGATAAAGATTAAATATTCGAAGAAAATCCATAAATGTTGCCTTTAAAAATATGCAGTTTTATTTTGTCATTAGTACAATACTTTTAATATTTGGATATTGTGGCGCATATTTGAACTTTCAGAAGTGCAACATAACCGATAATAGTCTTTGAATAAAGTTTTCACTTCGTTAAATTGTTCAAGCATTGAAGTTAAAATTACAGTTATTGCATTTTGAAATAAAAATCACCCTCCACTTACTAATGCAAATACCATTTACATTGTACTCTTGTTCATTACGGAAAACAAACCTCTTTCATTTCAACTACCATTACAGGTTAATAGGCGAAAATGCTAACAACAGCGCGATATATTGCAAAACACATATTTAAAAATTATTATTACGATATCCTTTATGCATTCATTCTTTAAATCGTCTCTCTTCTACTTCGGCGATATTTCCTAAATTAGTATTTTTATATCATATCGATGAACATTTGCTCAAGCACTTCCGAATATATATTGGGGATAATACAATGTAACAATTTTGTAAAATACGAAAACATTTGATGAACTGCAGTCTTAAACAAAGGGTAAAATCGCAGAAGATATTTCTGGCATCTCAATAGGAGGCGAATATATTTTTCCTGTGAAAAGATTGACGCGAAAGTATTTTTGATTTATATTGAAATATTTTGCTCGTTTAACCTATCTACAATTTCTTAATTTTCGAGTTGGCAAATGATAGTATATTTTCTATCAGGAAAACAACATTATAGGACAAAGGTTATGTTGTAATCTGTAGCAAAATATATATGTATTCATAAAAAATTGATCTACAGCCGCGGAACTCGGCCTGCAAATGTCGTTTTGTGAGTTTTGCAAATGCACTTTCAGCGTTAATAGGGCTCATGCAATGCGCATAAGAATGACGTACGGCACAGCAATAAAAACGACCAATGTTCTAACTCATGAGCAATTGGAATTTCTGCTTTGATACTGCAATTTGTGAACAAAGATGTCTTTAAGATGTAACTTGATGGCGCCATGAACAATCGTCGGATTTAAAGAGAGGTTGCATCATAGACTTAGTGAAGTGGTTGTACAACAGATGTATTACCGTCACAGAATTAGTACAGCAGATGAGTTAACTTCACAAAGCCTCAGGACACCCAGACGGACAACTGATCGAGAGGATCGTGCCGCCAGGAGAGGAGTCACGTCCAAGCCAATGGTATCGCTACCAGCCATTGAAAGCTATTTGCCATCCTCCAATAATCCTGTATCAAGTTAAATTATTCGGAGACGACTGGCAGTAGGTGGAATTAGATGTCGACGTTCATTAAGGCGCCTGCCACTGACACCTCAATGTAGGCAGAGCAGTCTGTATTAGTGTCGAGCTCGGACAACCTGGACAGTGCCCGATTGGAAGCATGTTGCCTTAGCGACGAATCCAGCTTCACTCATAGTGCTGATGACCGCCGCATAAGTGTGTGGAGAAGGACTGGGCAGCGTTCCGATCCCTCATTTGTTGTGCAGCGGTAAATAGCCATCACACGAGGTATGCCAGTTTGGGGAGTCATCTCATGAGACTGTCGATCTCCCATAGTTGTGCTGCAAGCCAATCTGATGGCTCGTTTGTAAATCTATGATATTCTGCAGCCGATTGTTCTGTCTATGTCAAGCCCTCCAAGTTCATTTACCAACAACACAACGCGCGACACCATGCTGCACGACTTTCTCAACAATGTTGTCTATGATTTAATACCCTCCCTTGACCATCCAGATTCCCTGATCTATTTTTAATAGAATACGTCTGGGACATACTGGGACGGTAGTTGCAGCTTTCTCAGAATACCACTTCATGATCTGATCAGTTGAAACATTTGTTTTTCATAAAAAACTTGTTATAAGCCACATCTTTTGCGAACTTCTGTGGGATTTGACAATTTTAGTCCTTCCGCGTCGCCGGTATCAAATTCATATATTAGTTATTTCATGCTAAATTGTATATGAATTTGATGCAAATGAAGGTAATCAACGGGCTAACCAAACTCTCAAACCAATGAAACAACATCTGATGCGGGCAGCACATGACTTTCTTTATATAATGCAATGCATTTACTTCCTTCACTGTGATAAAATTATGTATAAGGTCCACGGGACAATGTTTTTCATGTTGAGTTGTACATTGGACGCATTTTAGATGACAACTAGTAAAACTATTTAAATCCAATGTATACCCAATTAACTTATGTATACCTAATTAACACTATGTATACCCCAATTAACTTATATTTCGCGCTAATCCAAGCTGACGATTATCATTATTGATAGTCTCCGCAATAAGCAGTAGAATTCATATATTAATTAAAATAATGTAATAATTAATTCATCAATTTGGCGTCATATTTGTTAGAGTCAATTTTTGCAATTTTAGCGACACTTCCGTCAATCTGGGGAAAATGAACTCTCCAAGACCACCTAATGTATCACCAAGTGGAACAGACAAAGTTTGAGAAGAGCATTTTTTTATATTTAAATGACTGTTGGCGTCAAAATGCAAATCTATTACACAAAGTATTTTCTCACGTGAAAGGAACGAACTAGACCCACGAGAATGGTGTTATCAATTGTATCGAAAATTAGTACATATGAAACGTGAACATATTTCACAATGAGTTATACTTTTGTTTTTATTTTATGTGATTTTTTATTTATACATGTATTCGAAAAAGTGCAAAATATCAAGAACGATAATTCTAAAATTTATGTCAATGAAAAATTGTATAAGAAATGATTATTTGCATAACATTATTGAAGGTTCTGATAATTTGAGGATTTTTCAAAATTTCATTCAAAAATTGAGGGTTCTTGAAAACATTCGTATTGCGTTTTAAATTAATAGGTTTCCAATATTCACTGATTGTAATTTTTGTACCGCATTTCGCTGGAAACGCTCCATTTCATTTTTTCGTTAGATACCATCTCCATACACACACACACATAATTACACACACACACACACACACACACACACACACGCACACACACACACACACGTGCACACACACACGTGCACACACACACACACACACACACACATATCACTTCAAAAATGATCGATTTAACGGCAGGGATGCTTGAAACATGCCCTTCTGACGAAAACTCGAATTCGAATTTTCGACCTCTTCATAATACTTTCCCTGTACGTTATAATATGCATATAAAAACAGTAATATAGTTAATGTGTTGATAATTGACAATTTTAGGGCTCGCTGAACCTAATAAATATTGTGGAACTCTTCTTACAATTACATTTTTTATCATTTCCCCGAAAATTTTGAAAGGTTAAAAAAAAATAGGCCCACTGAGTAAATAGATAAAAAAGGAAAGTTTAGGTGCTTAAAGTGTTTTCCGTTTTCATAAATTGCCCTTTTTATGATAGAATATTTCATATCTTTAAAATAAAAAAATCTTAAAATCTGCACATGAAAATCAAAATATTAAAATGACCAGAATCTATTTTCCCCATTCATGACTTTTATTGCTCCATTAATTACCCTGTCTGGAGTGAACGGAACAACATACAAGAGTGGGTATATTTTTTTTAATTTTATCAGTACTATTAAGAAACTTTTTTTCTACTGAAATTCTTTTTCTGTTAAAGAAGATTCTAATGCTTTATTTTTAGCAATTGAAAATTTAAAAAATGTATTAATATAACGGCGAGAAATGAAAAATGTAAAAATATCCCATTAATATCGCCACTCTCTTTATTTTCGATGGAACTATTAAGCATTTTTATTCTCTTTTGTATATTCATTTCGTACAGTCACGAGTTTAAAAAATTTGGAAGTGACGTCTCCACACCCGGAAATAGACATTCTTAGTGAATAACCCTATCATTTTTAGAATTAGATGACGAATCAGATCAACCATCATTTATGCTCTATGCACAGCCAGTCCTGTGGAATAGTTCCTTTGAGGAAATTTTTAAACCGAAAGTGAAAAAGGAACATACAGTGAAAAAGAACAAAAAGTGAAAAAGGAACAGGTATGTGAAAAAAAACAAGAAGTGAAAAAGAACAGGAAGTGAAAAAGGACTGGAAGGGAAAAAGAACAGGAAATATATATATATACAAATATTTAAAGGACATCTACCGCCTCCGAAATTTAACGCCCAATCCTTGGCAGTCATTTTCTAAGCTCTATCTATAACCAATCTTGTTAAATAAACGTTTCCAGAAAAGTAAAAATGTTTGAACCGCAAACGGGGAAATAATCAGAAGCGGAATTCTGTTCCATTACCTCCCCCTCCCCACTTCCATTCGCCTCCTTAATTTAATGCTGAGTCCAAATCAGTCATCATTCGATCTCTATCTATAGTAGATTCTAAGAATTTTTGTTTAAACGGAAATTTGTTTGTGAAAAGTATATGGCAGAAAAGTTTGCCGCCAATGACTAAAACTTGACAAGACAATTTTCTGAATATTTGATATAAATTTATCTGCTGAGATTTTAATCTAACGCGTCCAATGCTATGCACCATCAAACTTCGAAGGTTTTAAAACTAAGACATTTAGTAATTTAAACAATTCACATTATGTAAATTAAAAACAATTCCTCGGATTCCGTCACAAACTTATGTGTGTTAGGAAACAACTAACACTGCGTATTACAACACAAATTTCGAAGTCAGTAGTATGCATTATCTAGTGAAAACCTTTGGCTGTTTCTTAAGTGTTCTAGTTGAACACAAGATCCACTCCGGTGAGCATTATAAAGTTTGAAGATGGTTTCTTTTAAAAATTAGTTTAGAAGGTTTAAAATAATCTGAAACGTTGTTAAAGTTGAGATAACATCATCAATAATTTAGGTACTGTATATAAACATATAGTGACTAAATAAATATGTTTTAGTACAAGTAAATTTTTGAAACACATTGGTAAAACGATGTTTTCTGCGTCTCTGTAAATAAAATAATTCCTGAACATTAAGATGTGGCGCAGAGTCGAAATATAATTCCTGAACAGTGCAGGGTGATACGACTTAAATATACTTTACTTAAAGCACCATGCAACATAAAATTAATTGTGTCGACCGGTTTCTAAGGCAAAAAAAGTTTTCACCGGAATAAACAAAGAGAGCAACCTTCACTCATTAAACAAAATCGGCAACAGATGCCAAAATATGAAAAGTGTTTGAAACAGAAAAGGGGGTTATCAACAACGGAATGAGGAAAAGGAAGTAGAAAAATATGGATGAAGGAATGAGAAATAAGACACTATTAAATTTCATAATGATAAAATGCCAACAACGAAAGTGAATATACAGCAAATAGATTCTTCTTTCTGGAATGAAATGGAACATAGTCTTTGTTTTTTCTTTTATGGAAACTAAGGTGATTTGTACTCCTATTTCATTTTGAATTGGGCTTTCTGGAATGTTTATCCAGTATTTTTCAGTCAAACTGCTTTATTAATGATAATTATCTTGTCTTAATAACTTCTGTTTGGAAATATCTTGTTTAATTTTTCGCTATCGTTAATTCCATCTAAAATTAATGATATAAATTTTATAAAATGTTATAGGTAACTAACCTGTGAGTTATCCTTGTGCTGACTGGATTTTGGTACGATTCGGGATAAAGGAACCTGCCATTTTTTTTTCAAATTGTCCGCAATAATCGTATGCATCCACCTTAACTTCAAAACTAAATGACCAAATTTTACAAAATTTAGTAGATAAGTCACTTATGGGTTACCCTGGCGATGATTTGATTTTGGTACGGTTTTGAAACAAAGAAAACTTGCCGTTTTTTTTTGTAAGATGGCCCGCAAAAATCGATGTATTCACTCTAGCTAAAAAACTAATTGACCAAATTTCATATTTGGTAGATAAGTCATTTGTGGGATACTCTGGTGCTGATTAAATTTTGGTACGATTTAGAGAAGTAGAATCTACCTTTATTTACGAAATGGCCTGCAAAAATCGCAAAAATCTAAAATAAAAGGCTACTTATGCTCAAATATATCCATTGAATGCTTGCTTTTTTCGTAATTTTTGACGATGAAAAGAATAAGATCAACCCCATTACTCTCAGTCTAATCGTTCTCAAGATATTTTAAAAATACTTCCAGTTTCCAAATGAAACCAAAAATTGAATTAAAAGTGCAAATTCAGAGTAATTTAAAATAAGTATGAGTGTTAGTCTGTATAATTGGTCTCAAGTTAATGAAATATTAAGGAAATAAAGAGAAAATTAATTTTAGTCTGTAAGGGAAATCGTGTGCTACCCACATCATATTTTCCTCTCTCTCTCCACTGACAATCTCCTTTCTCTGTTTCATCCATGTTTGGTGTTCTAACGTCAGATGCCGTTTCGACCTTATAAGTAAAGTTTGCGCTACTTATTTTTCCTGGGGAAGATAGCTGTTTCCTGCCTTTGAAGCAGGTCCTTACTATTAAATTTGCGCCGGATATTGCTTTAAATGAAATATACTTTAGTTTTATTACTTTAGCAGCAGTTTGAGATGTACATGTAGACAAGGATAAAACTGATATATTAAACAAAATCTAATGATCATATTTTAGATTTTTCTCTGGTTTAAAATCTGAAACAATGGTGTTTAATTTAATTATAGAGATAATGAGAGTTGTACACTAAAAATGTTAAAATTAACGCTTTCTGTTTAAAAGGGAATATTGATGTTTTTCCCCCTTTTTCTTGAAATTATTCCCTAGAAATCGTTATCATAAAATTTAATTAAAGTTAATTAAGGAAGCATATCCTTTTACATTTTTTAACTATTTATGAATACGATTATATCGATTAGGTTTAATGGCTAAATTAATATTTTAAAGTTAATTAAGAAACAATCACCTTACAGTTTTAATATCCACCAATTAATATAATTGTAGATTTTATAGTATATTCAAATTATATAAATGGGAAGTTTAAAATATTTTGGAAAAAAATATATAAATATGAATATGACAAATAATATTTGGAATTTTTACGAATAAAAACCAAATTGTATAATAGGCCATAAATTGATCGGTTTTTCTTTTTCAAGTTAATTATACTAAAAAACGGCCAGAAATACGCTTTCTTGGTATTGCTTATATTTAGAGGTAGGTAATCTTTTCTGATATTCTTAGTTGGCAACGCTATTAACTGCAGATGCCGATCTTGAATGGATGTGGAGTTGTGCTTTTTACTTCTCCCGAAGAAAATGGCTACTTTTTGGTTTTGAAACCGGTTGGACCTTATCATTTTTTCACTGCATGTTATAGTTATACGAATTTATTTTTGAAAAAAATCTAAATTTTAACAACTGTTTTGAGTATAGTTTGTTTATTTATGTTATTTGGAATCGAATGTTTGACTATTGCAAGCGAAGAAAAGTTGATTTTGTGGTAAAAGTAAATACGCACTAAAATATGTGCATATGATAGTTTTGAACATAAAGTGGTTGTTTATATTATTTGTAGAACATGGCGTTATCATCGAAAAAAGTTGATTTTGTGGTAAAATTCATGTTTTATATAGATTAGAAATTTTAGATGTAGCTGGCTTTCCCAAAACATACCCGCGCTCAACCGGTCATACCCTAACTGTACCCATAAATTTGTATCTTTTACCGCTATCTGTCACTTGGTGAAAATTTTCCTCGAAAATAAAATGCGCTCTTTTAAATTGACTGCCAGACGAGAAAATGAATGATGGCACAAGCGATCAAAAAGGAAAGTTAACTTTAGGGAAGATAAATGAAAATGATTTATGAACCAGTTACTTTTACAACGGTATATTCAAGGTACTTCATCGTAGTTCATATCATTTTTCGAGTTTCAACAATTGGTTTTAGGCACATACATCCAATTGGAAAGCTCGTTAAAAAATTAAATGCAAAATTCTTTTATATACATATTTTTTCATATAATATTCTATTTTCATAAAAATGGGGAGCATAAATATTATGCGTAGCCTTGAGCAAGATATTTCATTAAAATTAACTAGACAGTGTCTCCATTTGCCTTTCTGTTTAGGCACATACATCCAACTGGAAAGCTCGTTAAAAAACTAAATGCAAAATTCTTTCATATATATATATATATTTTCATACAATATTCTATTTTTATAAAAATAGGGAGCATGAATATTATAAATAGCCTTGAGCAAAATATTTAATTAAAATTTACTGGAATATGGCTCCATTTGTCTATCTCATACCAGAATCTATTTTTAAGTAGCTCTTGTTTTGTTTTTTTATTACTTCAAATTTTTTGAAAAATATGTATCGTTGGTCTAAATGATTACAATTACAGCGTGTTATTCTTCATGTCAAAGCGCTTGAAAATGAATTTCGATTGATACCAAGTATAACAATCCACATCCGTGAAGTAATTTACCCACTAGAAGAAGCTAATAACGTGATGAACAAAATAAGAAAGATTAATAATGGATAAAGCATTGATTATGAAACACTTTCCAACTGAAATGCAATTTTATTTAAACATTTCTAAATGCGATATATTCAGCGTTGATTTTTTAAAAATTGTCACAGTACTACAATAATTTATTTTACTTGGAAACATAAAATTTCATCAAAAAAATGAATTTTATTCAAATGAAGCCATCGAAATATAAATTGGCTGGCTCTCTATGTAAAAACAATAAATATTTCATTCATATCTTCTAGACACCACAGCTAAATAATTTTGCATGAAAATAATTCAGCAATTCTCATACAACTCATCTTATAATCACTTGTTTTCATTCTGCATCCATGAAAATTAGGCTTCGTTGTAGAAATAATCAAAGTTTGATGATCATTTATATTAAAAAATATTGTAATTGCGTTGGCGCAGAATATAGATGCACGGAATATACGCAAAAATAAAGCGGTTTTAGGACGAATGCAACACTAAATATAAATGTAAAAGAACTTTAAAAATCACGATTATCACAAGGAGAAAAAGATGGATGCCATATTTTATTTTGAAGTGGGCCACGTGATTTCTTCATATGATATGGATGTAATTAATATTTTATTTTTTATTTAAAAATTACCAAACATATTTTGCTGAAATATTTTTTATATATTTTATGGGTTAATTTGAACTATTTCTAAAATTTTCGAAACAAAATGGTTGAAAAATTAGGTCCTATAAGGTTGAATGTTTCAATGCTTTTTCAAGCCGGGTTCAATTCAAAACTAAGTGGGTGACATTATTATCTTGCATTCCTATATGTGTCACAGACCGTCTCAACAATACACTAAAATTTCATTTTGATAGAGTCTTTTTCACGGCGGTTATAGCGCGAACAGAGAGACAGACTGAATGAAAAAAGTCAAGTACTTTTCAACTATGTTGAAAAGTGTTTAAAAATTGTATCGCGACGATTTTTCACTACAATGATTGAAACTATAAAGTCTTACAATCATAGAGCCATAAATAATCTCTTTTATGTCGTCTAGTTTATGTAAGTTTTCTGACGAATTACAAAAAAGTCTATCCAGTTCTTATGCAAAAAATTCTGTCCAGAATTTTTGTCAATAAAGACGAATATAAAATTTCTTGAAAATTCATTTAAATTTGTGATAGCTGTCGTGCGCACAACAAGTCGGCCACAGGCATTGAGACAAATGGATTTCACGTTACTCTAAAAATGGTCGAAACATATTAAGGAGGTCCTAAAACATATATTGACATCAAAATCTCGAAATCAAATATTTTCGTGAAATCAATGCTTTCTCGATACTATTTTTTATGGTATGAAAAAGTAAAATGATGCGCTGTGCAGTAACTAGTCTAAGGAAAAATCCTGATGTAAATATCTTCATATAATAATTATTATAGATAAATAACTGAAATACTGCCAAATTAGGCTAAAATATTAATATTGGAATTGAGTATTTGCAACGCACATCAGATGTGTAGGGATACAATTCTCGATTTTTTTCAAAGTAATACGCACAGAATATTGCAGATAGTTGCCCCAGGTTACGTTTTCTTTAAACTAGTTACAGTACAGAGCAACTTTTTCGAATTTTAACATTTTTTTCTCAAGGAATCATGTAAAAATTTAGATCCTTTTTGGTGCAGAAATGTTTTGCAGCATTTATCGTAAATCTGCAAAGTCAAACTGATTTTTTTTTTCAAAACTATAATGTTTTCTCTTTACACGCACTCTAGTTTTAATAGTAGTGAAGATAGAATTCTAAGATTTTGCAAAGTACCATACAGTATTTAGGTGTACAATATCTGTTTTAATTTAAGTATAAAATGTTAAAATGTGAACAAAACTATTTCTTAAAATAAATATTTTTTTTTTTTTAAATTCTGTTAAATTTTGCAATTTTTAAAGTATAAATCTCAAAATTTATTTTATCAATTTATTTTGAAAAACTTATAAAGTTTCATATTTATTGTATTTCATTATTGCTTCTTGTTTTATTTCACTTTCGTTACACAAGATGGCGCCACGGCTGCTAAAATTATGTACTGTTGTTAGCAAGTAGTTAAGCTCTAATTTGGCTCCAAACTCCTGGTCTACTCACATTGAAGAAGAAAACATAAACATTGCAAAATGATTGCCTGTTTTTATCTTTTTATCCTATCTTTTTACTCCTATTTCCGATTCCAATTAAAAAGAAGTTTTTTCCTTTATATTCCCTGAAATCCCTCCCAAAATATGATCCATTTTGAATACGAAAAACAACTTATTGAAATGTCTTGTACTCACTTTTGGAACTCGCTTCTTTGTACTCACCTCTGAGCATAAACATGGACGGAATCTGTATTCATGGTGATCCTTGCAGGGTATTAGTTTTTCACTTCTTTTAGTTATTTTATGATTTTGTTTGCTCTAAATCTACATGAAATTAGTCGAAAATCTTTAAAATTAAAATGTTAACAAAAATATGGATTACATCTCTTTCAGTGAATAGTTTACTTTATTAAAATACTGTAACAAGCCATACCACAATAAAAAATTTTAAAATATCGCACTTACAATTAACCTTTTGCTTACTGGTGGAACAGCGTCAATCCTAAATGAAGAACCTCCTCAAAAGACAGGTATTTGGCATACCCTGTCCCAAGCAGTTCTATCCCTTTTGCAGGCATGGACACCAATGCCTGCAAAAGGGGATCAAACTGCTTGGGACAGGGTATGTCAAATACCTGTCTTTTGGGAAGGTTTTTCGTTTAAGATTGACGCTGTCCCACCCGTAAGCAAAAGGTTAAAATAAATATGCAATTAGAGTATTAGTATCATCCTAAATACAAATTTTAATTTGCGCTCGAAAGCATTAATACTATTACTTCATACTGTAATTTAGATTTTGTCGCCACTTTACGTTCTTCCAATTTAAAGTTTACATATGTGTATCAATCAATCTTCTACTAGCTTGCAATATTCACCAAACACAGTGTTGTGCATTTTGAATTTATTTCTTGCTTCTTAGGAATTAATTTTATTTTGCATATATGTATATTACTTTATTACATTCATTTGAAAGAGGAAGGTACAGGTATACATTTACATTTTTACACTGCAGCCATTCACTATCAAAATATTTAACGAAATATTTTTATAAAAATATTTCAAACTACATTCTAAATATAATATTAAGGAAATCGAAAATAAATCCGCTCAATTATTCCCGTGGATTTCGATTGCTTTGTGGTATTTTTAAACTTCCAAAGATATATTTATTCTCTTGATTATAAAATTCGAAATGAAGAGGGGTTCTACTTTGTTTGCTTTGAGAGATTCTTGATCCGAGAAAAATAGAGAATACCTTCCTTTGTAGGAATTCTCGCTTTTCATTTTTCGGTATAATCTTTGCATTTATCTAAGGGGAATCTTTCATTGTACGTGTAGTAGTGAGAAATTGTAAAGATAAAAGTATGGGCTGGCCAAACTATATTTCCTATGATTTGAAGGCAAATATAATTTAACCAATGGTATTTTATCTAGTTATCCGTATTTGCGTGCAAATTTAATACTTCTCTAGAGTGTGATTTGAACTTAGACTATATACAAAATTTAATGGGATATAGGGAGTACTTAAACAAACCTGTTTCTTTAAATTTGTCACCAGAATTTACCGTTTGGCGCTAGAGAACGCTCGGCGTGACAATTGGCTAATTTTGGGCGTCATCATTTGTAATGTTAACATTGTGTGTGTAATATGAAACATTTGAAGGTATCAAAGATGGCTTGCGGTGTAAATTGTCGAATTACTTTGATAAATATTTTATTGACTATTTACTATATCTAGTAAACAATTATCGAAGCAGAGCTGAAATTCTTGCACGGTTATAAAATACAACCGACTCGATAAAATAAATGTTATTTCATTTTTGGATTTCTTTGCGATTTACATTAAATATTTGAAAGTGGTTAGGGTCACTAAAAATGAAAAAAAGCTCTAACTTTGTAAAAGAGTCAATCCCTCTTATCGTAATCCATCTTGATGTACTAGACTGCAGTAAATGCGAGCAGTCGTTAATTACTACAATGAACTCAAAAGATACTAGTATACTAATTCAGTATTCTACTGAAATATAAAAAACTTATTTTAATCTACTAAGCTGTAGTCTACTTAACTGATTCCAAACGGTGATAATAAGAACCGATATTAATCTACTATAGAGCGTTCGGCAATGGACTCCGATATTCATTGTTAGGGGTATAGAATGAACTTGGAGAGAAAATGGAAGAATGAGAAATTAAAATAAAATCATGGAAAAATTGTCAAAACTGTTTCTCAGTAGGATGTTGATATATATTTTCAAAAAATGTCTGTAATATTTTCTTTATCATATCGAATAATCGAACATTTATATTTTAGTACATGTTTTGTTATAACTGAGACCGCACTTTATTTTTTAGGTCTCCCATGGAGTGAAGTAACAGGAGGGGAAGTTGGTCTTCGCATCTTCGGTGCCATCATCTGTTCTATGCTTGTTACAACTACCTTAGTTGGCAACATCCTGGTACTTGTTGTAGTCACCAAATTCCGTCGTCTACGCTCCATTACCAATCTACTTCTTGCCAGCCTAGCGACTGCAGATATCACCGTTGCTTCATTGGTTATGCCTTTCTCCATAGTTTATGATCTTGACAGACAATGGAGATTCGGACCCATTCCATGCCATTTGTGGATATCTTGTGACGTCATGTGTTGTACCGCTTCAATTCTTCACTTGTGTGCCATCGCTCTGGACAGATTCTGGGCCATAACCAAGCCATTCAGGTATAGATCTCTGGTGTCCAGGAAAAGAATCGGCTTTGTAATTGCTTTTGTGTGGATGTGCAGTGCCGCCATTTCCTTCATCCCCATATTTCTTGGATGGTACAGTGATCAACCAGTTAGCATTTTTCAGCCAAGCACGCAGTGCTCCCTGACAGTGAATCACATATATGCCACAGTTTCGTCTTTGACATCATTTTATTTGCCATTGCCCATTATGTTCTACGTGTACTTCCGAATACTTATGGTTGCAGAACACCAAGCGCGGGAAATAAAACAGTTAGAAATATCTCTTCAAGGCGTAGGTGCTCATGGAATGCGTCGGAGTCTAAGACGACGCTCGAAACAAGTAGTTACAGACACAAAAGCTATTAGAACATTGGGCATTGTAATGGGGGTATTCTGCGTGTGTTGGCTACCGTTCTTTCTGATGTACGTCATACTTGCTTATTGCGCAGATTGTTATCTCAGCTACGAAATACGTAGTGCTATCACGTGGCTGGGTTACTTCAACTCATCCTTCAATCCATGTATTTATGCATTCTTGAACAGGGATTTTAAAGAAGCTTTCAAAGTTGTTCTGTGTTGCAGGCATCACAATGGGTCGGGAATGGATGAAACCAGCACCGGTGGTAAAAATATGAGAATGGATAGATTGAATACAGAAGCAATTACTCCAGAGGCCAGAACTCCATGCTTGAGTCCACAGTTGGATCACGTTTCTTGGCCATCGGGCGAGGTTTATGATCAATACCAGCAATCCTCTTCGCTGCTCACTGTACCAGGAGCTAAAAATCATCTAAATGAGCATTTTCTTTAAATTTATAGGTGAAATACGATCATGAAAAACTATGAGAGCTTGTAATTTGTAAAACCTTCTGACCAAACAATATCTGGATACGCAAAAATTTTACTTTTGCATTTTTACCTCATTATATGTGATATGTGTTAGATGGTAACTAATGTGTGTAATTATGCCCATTGGATAAACCTATTTATGGTATGTTTGGATTAAAACGTGTAACAAGAAGATGGATAAACTTGAATGTACTGAAATGATGATGTATAGTTCATTTCCTACAAAATCCTTCATGTTGTAATGATCAATGTGTTCTTCAAGATCGATGTTTCTCACTCAAGAACCCATATTTGTATGTGCATACAATCTCGTTTTTATATTGATGATTCGTTTTATGTAAATATATGTGTTTACTTTTATATAACACCAAATCACTCCTGTTGCTATATTACTTAAAGAATGTTGCTAATAAGTTTTTTTGCTTGTATGTATGCTACATCAAAATTTAAAAATATGCTGGTATTTATGTGCAACTACCTTTACAGCTGAATAGACTTTTCTTTAGTTCTTTTTAGACTTTTCTTAAGTTCAGTTAATTCATTTCAATTTACTATAACTGCAAGTTTAATGACAATGTTTTAAATATGAATATTGGATTATTATTTTTTTAATACCTCACGATATCCCATTTGATACACAATAGAAAACACCTTATGTGTATAAAAATATCTAAAAATATCTAAAATGTAATATATAAAATATAAATATATATTATATATAAAATTAAATATTATATACAGGGTATCTTTGAAAATATGTACCATGCGAAATTTCTGGAGAACGAAGAAATTTATTTTTATTTTTTTATTGCATCTGCGTAGGAAACCCTTATGGCACTACAAGACAAGACAGCTATCGGGAGGCTAACTCTCGTTTTTTCATGGGGAGTGGAGAGGGGGTGCTATCTTTCTCCTTTTTAGAGACAGAGAGAAAAAGTCACAAAATTGTAGAACATCACCAAATTAATACAAAAAGTTTTTGTTTGATTGCAAAAGTTGGAAATAATTGTCTAAAAATAAAAATATATTTTTAAAAACATGCTACTCTTTAACTACAACATCGTCTGGTGACAGCTGTATTGAAAATGATTATTCGACAGGTAAGGCATTGACAGATAACTGAATGACAGTTCATTATTTGACAGACAATTTGACAAATAATTATTTTACAGACCATTTGACAGATAATTATTTGACAGACAATTTTTTGGTAAGCATTATCGTAACCGAAGCAAATAAATTAATCTGAGATTAAAAGCTCATTCCATCTGCAATATTATATCTTTGTGCTATGGGTTTTGTGATTTCGTCCAATTTTGTCTTTGGATTTTATGAGCCATATCTATCTCGTGTGGTTACTCATGAAGAATATTTCGAAATGGTCTTTATTTCTGGAGAATGCAACCGGAGCCCCAGTGCAGCCGAACGATTATAAAAAATGTTTAATGTTGTTTTATTTTGTGGAGATTTAGATAATAATACCTAGATTTCAGGGTACTTTATAGCTTCTTCTGTTGAACAAGCATATTCTTGTACTAATTTGGTAACTCTCTACAAATTTTTAAAATTTGTAATTGGTTTTTTCTCTGTCTCTAAAAGGGAGCGAGATAACCTCCGCTGCCTCATATAAAGAGGGGTTAGCCCAGTCACCGTTGTCTCGTCGTGTTGCGCTATTGGGATTTATTATGCAGCTACATTTAAAATATAACCATAATTCTCTTCGTTCTCGGGAAATTTCCCCTAAAATGAATTTTCCAATACACCCTGTATATATTATACACGATTACTAGCAGTATACATGTTCTTCATGCAGAATATTGTAAAGAAACTTCAAATTTACAACTATCTGCAAATTCTTATAGTACTCTAAAGGACATTGTTATTCACAACATTCTATTAAAATATTTAATTTAATTTTCCGAAAAAATTATAAGAATCTCTGTTCTCGCTTTACAAAATTATATTCACAGGCAGATCTGAAGAATAAAACATCCTGCTCATGTTTGAACACAAATTTATAAAAAATATAAAATTGGAGCAATAAATCTCAAAATGAAAGCGCTTTGAAATTGGATCAACGTATGCCAAAATGAAAGGGCAAAAATGGTTTCAACAATTGGCTACACTTTCTATGTGAGTTTGAAAAATATTTGCCAGAATGAAACAGATGGCTTAAAAAATTATAATCTGGTCGTCAAAAATGTGATTCACATAAAAAATTGTTTATATACGTTTCTTAATTATTTACATTATAAAAAAAATTAATAAAAATCGTCTTCTGTATAAACTCATTGAGTTTAGTTCTGTCGCTTAGCAGCATGATATCCTTTTTATTTTCAAATAAATTTTTGTGAAGAAATATCGTCTACATAATGCTATTTCTATGGGGGGGGGGGGGCGTCAATTTTAATGTTTAATGTTTTGACATTATTGTCTCGGAAACCCATGGTTTTAGAAACTTAAAACTTGGACTAAACTTTAAGTGGGGCTATTTCAGCTACCCTCAAAATTTCATGAAATTCGGTGCAGCCGTTCTACCGTGATGATGAGACAGTAACATATAGATACAAACAGATTTTTTATTTTTTATATAGATAATATATAAATCTATCTAAAGCTCTAATATATCTACAAAAATATCTGAAATATAATATATAAATATTTTATGTAAAATTAAGTATTATTCTATATTATATATAAATATTATATATAAAACCAAATATTATATATCATATATACATATTATATATAATATACATAAAAATATCTAAAGCAGTGATTTTCAAACTTTTTACTCGGGTCAAATTGTTTCACAATATTGCATATTACGGCACAGACGTACAGAACTACGCTAAAGGTCCTTGTCCTACAATAGATTCTTAGAATCTAAAGTGGGATCTTTTGGATCCATTTAAATTAAATGTGGGCCTAGCCTCTAATAAGATCGATTAAACTAATCGTAGCTTGAAAAATGCTTCAAATGCTCCGAAACCCAAACGAAGGGTATTTAAACCAGTCGACATACATTACGAATTAATAAATGATGTTTCAAAAAATATTTAATACCCATTTTATATTCCTTTTGTTTTCCGTTTTAATTCAAATTTAACCCAATCATGTATTATGTATAAAAGTAATAAACTCCAACTTTATGTTCATTTTTCTCTCACCACAATTTTTATTATATTTTTAATTATATAAATCCACAATTTCGTGGCCTCTCATGTGCCTAAGCGCACCTTTTGAGAATCGCTGCTCTAGAATATGAAATCGGGGCTGTATTTTGATAAAATTTTAACTAATTCATTATATATTTGTAACTATTACTAAATCGTTTAAACATTATAGTATGAACAGTTAAAAAGAAAAGAAAAAGTTTACTGAGCTTCAGTCTGAAAAAGAAAGCAAATGCAAAAGTATAATGCATACATTTTTCTTTTTATATGAGTGAAACGGAAAATTATGTAGATAATATACGGGATATTTTATGGAATTGATAGTTATTTTATTAATTACTGAACTACGTGTCTTATCGTATAAAATTTAATTCATTTACTGATGATTGTGAGAAAATTGAAGACGTATGTTATAAAATATTTATTAGATGTTTTTTATTTTAAACGATTCCATCAAAGAATGTGTTTCAAATTTTATAAAGTAATAAAGTTTAAAAATATAGTGGTAGAGCAAAATATATTATTTTTATATATGAAATGTTCTCAGGAAAATTGGCTTGCCGCACTAATTCTAGAATAATCTGAGTTTATTTCTTATGCATATACCTATTTTTTTTTCGAAGTGCATTTCCTGTTTGAGATCAAATTTTCATTAAACTATGGACAAAATATATTTAAATGTACATATTTAATTTCAATTATTATATTTTATGTCATATGCTATGTCATATTTATGTCGTTATATATGAAGTATGTGAGTTTCCAGTGAAGCAAATTTTGAAATCTTTGAAACTGGATAAATTTTAATGTGACAGAAATGTTAATAAGAACATAATGGATTCCTTACTTGACAAATTTTAAGGAATTTTTTATTCTGTGTTCTTTCTGTCCAAACAGGTTTGATGTGTGTGGCTGAATATGAAATTCTAAACTATTCATGTTTCATGTATAATTTAGATCCATTTGTTTCATAATTAGTATCAGAATGAAAAGACATGTATCTTTTCATCCACTTTCCAGTTACTGTTTCTTAAATGTTCTTAAAAAATATCCAAAAGTGTCCGTTTATGAGTTAGCAAAAGCTTTGTGAAGCCGATGAATTATTTGGTGGAGTATATACTATTTTGTATTATGTCTTAAAACATGCTTATTTGTCAAACTCTTGCATTAAAAATTTCCATAAAATAATATTTTCTCTGTACAATAATACAAAATTTACTTTTTTGCTCATCTTTTAATTTTATCATATTTTATTTTTAGTCGTGATTGGTACAATGCGACGTTAGGGTAAACTTCTAGTTATATGTGCTCAAAGACATCGACTAGATTTGCCGGAACACAAGCACTATCTGTCAAAATAATGGTGGTGGAAGGAATATACAGGCTAATTCAGAAAGGACTTTATAAATTTGAAAACATATAGGAAATTATTCAGACTTACAGGCTCTGTTTAGGCATTAATTTATATCAAAGTACATGTAGTTTTATCCCAGCCAGTCATTTTCGTTGGATGTGATTGTGTCGGTGATACTGAAGACATCACACCTGACGTCAGTTTCTTTCCAAACTTCTAGCAACATATATGTTGTCAATTCTGAAACTGCGGCGGTTATTGGGGTTTTGAGTACAGCAAGATTTCCAAGCAATTTTTTCCTGTGATCCTGCTGCTATCAATTCTTAGAAAATGTCCTGCCCATTGCATTCTGTTTGATTTTAATGTGTTTTATTATGACAGAATCTTTATATAATTTGTATAATTGGAAATTTTATCTTCTTCAAAAAGCGATCGCTTAATTGAATTTCATTCACAAAAAATTCTACCCCAAAATTTTCTCTCACAGATGCAAAGCGCTTTTGCATCTTGTCGATTAACCACAATTCGATGAAGAAATAATGAAATGCACGAATGTCGCTGCCATTTGATTTACCATAATACTATGTAGAAAATGGGATATACACGGCTCTCTCTTGCTTGCTCTCTAGGTCTTTTCCAGATCGGTGTCGACATAAAAATTTTCTTTGTGATTCTACTGTTATTAATTCTTAGCAAATGTCCTGTCCATTGCATTCTATTCATTTTAACGTATTTAATTATGTCAGAATCTTTATATAATTTATATAATTCAAAATTATGTCTTCTTCTTCAAAAAATACTACGCAAAAATTTTCGCTCACAGATGCAAAGGGCTTTTTCATCATGTCAATTTACCACAATTCAATGTGGAAACAGTGAAATACATTAATCATTTTGCCGTTTCAGTTACCATAATGCCATATGTAAAAGCAAGAAAATACACGAAACTCGCTCCCATGAATGCGATGTAGAAACAATTACATTTATGAAACATGCTCCCAATTCACGTACCAGCATCCATGGACTGGTTTTAAACTTTGTCATTCTCTTTAGTATGTAGTAACCGATACCTGCAATGAGAGGAGGAAAATTGTTCTATGCCACAATTTCGCAAATCTCTAAAGAGACAAATTCAGTCGTACCGCACTACCGGTGGGAAATTTCATAAAGATTGAGGTCAAAACCATTTGGCGAATTCTGGTATCTCCAATGAAAAAAGCTATTCTAGTTTTGGGAACTCAGGTAAATAAAAATCCATGATTTAGTAAATAATATATGAATTCCTTTATACCTTGTTGAAATATATTTGTATATTAGGTCTCGTATAATTTTTATTAATTTGCTATGTTATGTTAGTTGATTTTAATTCATTTTATTTATTGTTATGGTATTTATTAAAATTTTTATTCCATTTGTTTTTATAAATACATTTTATATTTTCATGGCAACTAATTATCACCAAAAGCCAATGCGCAATATTGAATTCAGAAGCATAAAAAAATAAAATTCGTTATTCATCAACTACAGTAGCATATCCACAATAAGCTGATATTTTCTGGACTAAATTCAGAAATATTTTATATTGGAGGCATTTCCAATATATGTAGTTTAGAGTTTATTTGTGCAATAGTGGCAGTGAAGATATGGAATTAAGGGGCATTTAATTGCAATGATTTCAATGAAAAACCTATATTTGGAAATCTGGATTTAATATTAGATTAATTAAATTTATGTGCTTTTTAAAGAATATCTTAATTTTTAATGAAAATTGTTGTGGAATGCAATTAATACATATAATGATTCCATGCGTTTGAGTTCAGTCATGACTCATGGCACTTCTTTATAAATAATTATTTAAAGGAATTATTTAAAATAAATTAAAAAGGTCATTTATTATTTCCTTTCGAATATATAAAAACGTGCGACTATTTTGGTAATTATACGAGATACTTGGCGGCAATTGTGCATAATTACCAAACACTATGATAAATATAAGAAAATCAGTGATAATTTTATCTCATTTAATTTCATTTAATAGTAATTATGCATTATTCCTTTATGAAATTTTATGTCAGTTCGCTTTTTTATATAATAATAAATTCTATTTTTTTATACACGACAGAAATTATCTGAGTTGGTTCTATTGAGCGAATAACAAGTGTACTCTGCAGTCTTACATCAGTTTGCATAAAACTTTACCATTGACTTACAGCTGACCCAATCTCTGGCTGATATTGCCTTACGTCTGGATCGCTAAACGTTCCATACTAAAGCTTCTGAACATACAGGCTGACGCAACCGCCATTTTGACTCGAACTGGTTCGGTGAGTTATCGTCTGCCTCTTCTATTTCAATGACCTGCGCATTTTACATAGTTGATATTTGATACGCAATTAACTGTAAAATAGGTGTTTTTGCTTTCAAAAATTGTATCAATCAATCCGGAAAGTTGACCAGAAAGTTTCGATTTTCTCAAGATCCCGAGAACAGAACGAGAAAGTAATTTTCTTTTCGCCAGTTACTGTCATCTCTTCAACTGGGAGTCAAAATGGCTGTTGTTGTGCGAGTCTGTATACATAGGAGCCTTATTCTATACCTTCGGATCCAGAAAACGTCATAATCATCCGATATAGCTGTTTATCGGAGGTCAATAACTCGGAAAAGTGGTCTCTCCATCTAGAGCCTGCGGTTGACGAAGGTGAATCAGTATGTCTGTGTAAATAACATATAATTTATAATTAACAAGAAAGATCAATCATGCACAAGGAATTGATTATGAAACACTTTCCAACTGCAATGCAATTTTATATAAACATCCCTAAAATGCGATACATTCAGCGATGATATTGTTTAAATTATCACAGTACTACAATAATTTATTTTACTTAAAAACTTAAAACCATTGAGATAAAAGTACTTTCTAACTCCATGCCTAAAACTTTATCAAAAATCAATGTTATAAAATCGTCTGCTTCTCTATGTAAAATCAATAAATATCTCATTCATATCACCTATATTCCAGACTCCAGATCGAAATAATTTTACGTTAAAAATCAGCAATTTTTATACAACTCATCTTAGAGCTTGATTTGTTTACTTTCTGCATATATAAAAATTAAGTTTCGTTGCAGGAATAATCAAAGTTTGATGATCATTTAAACTCGAAAATATTGTAATTGCATAGAAGAAGAATATAGATGCATAGAAAGTACGCAAAAATAAAGCGGTTTCAGGCCGGATGCAACACTAAATATAAATTTAAAAGAATTTTTAAAATCACAATTTTCACACTGGAAAAAATTTCGATGCCATATTTTATTTTTGAAGTGGGTCACGTGATCTCTTCATATAATATGGATGTAATTATGATTTTAATTTTTATTTAAAAACTACAGAACATATTTTGCTGAATTTTTTTTTATATATATTATGGGATAATTTGAATATTTTCTAAAATTCTAAAGCAATTTGTGAATTTTAACAAATTGTTTCAGAATTTACCCCTTAAATGTTTGAAAAATGAGGTCCCATATGGTTCAATGTATTTGACTTTCTTCAACCCGAGTTCAATCCAAAACTAATTGGGTGATATTATTCATTTACCATATGTACCACAGACCGTCTCAACAAGATACTAAAATTTCATTTTGATAAAGTCATCTTTACGTGAATTATCGTGCGGACGGACAGACAAACAGACAGAAGGACCAAAGTCATAAACACTTTTCAACTACATTGGAAATTGTTAAACATCCAATTATAACTTAAAAGTTGTAACTTTATTTAATGAACTTGCTTCATGATATTATTTAAATATCAAACTCATCGCTTTTCTCATTAATGTTACTTAGTACTAGAGATCTAAATTTTAATAAGTTCTTTAATGAGAGTATAAATGAGAATGATATTAAAAAATCTGATGTGGGCAGCACATGACTTTCCTTATATAATGCAATGCACTTACTACTTTTACAGTAAAAAAAAATAGATTATTTTTATAGTAGTTATTTATATTCTTTCCAAGATATTGAATTTTCGTCAATGAGTCGTCATTTTCCATGTCGTCATCATCAATGAGCCGTCATTGATTTAGCCTCATTTTTATCCATTTGGCGAGTTTTTCGTTAATTTAGCAACATTTAAAAAGTCGCCAAGTTGACAATATGCCACCAAATCCGTCGTTAAAATCTCACCAGGCGTTATGGACGACGAAATATGTTATTCTTATAGCAGATAAATGACTATTGGCGTTCAAATACAGAAGTATTACTCAAAGTATCTTTCCTCATAAATGGAACGTGTTAGATCCACAAGAATGCCGTCACCAAATTTATCGCATGGTATTTCATATGAAAAGTAAATATGTTTCTCAATAGGAAATATTTTTTTTATTTGATATGACTGTTTGATAATGGTTTTGAAAAATGTGCAATATCTCGAGCACGGTTCATGTTAGCGCTCTAAAATTTATGTCAATCGTTTTCTAAAGAAAAATTACATAAGAAATGTCTATTTGCGTAACTTTATGAACGGTTTTGATTTTTTCACCATTTTTTCAAAATTTCACTCGAAAATTTAGGGGGCTCCTGAACATTCGATGGGGTACAAAAAACATTAGGCTTTCAGTGTTTACGGATGTGATTTTTGTACCAAATTTCGTTCGAATCGTTTCATTCGTTCCTTGGTTATCGTTTCCACAGACTCACTGACACACACACTCACATACTTTCACATACACACACACACAACAGAGACATCACTCCAAAAATATTTGATTCGTAATCAGGGATGCTTGAAACGTGCTCTCCCGTCGAAAACTCGAATTCGAATTTTCGACCCAGTAACAATACTTTCCTTATATATTATGTATATAAGGAAAGTAATAATTACAAAATAAAGCAAAAGTGTTCATTGCAGAATGCTGGGCTTCTTGTGCTGCCCACATCAGATTATCTTAATCAGCTAATTATTCAATAATTAAAATATACTTTGTGCAAAGGATAAGGAAAACTTAACCGACATATATAAGCACAAATTGCACAAGCACGTTGCTCAAGTTTTCCTTATTAGCTAATTATTAGCTTACATTCCGTATATACGTTGCTCAAGTTTTTCTTATCAGCAAATTATTATCCGGTTTACATTCTGGATTTGCAAAAGGCTGGTGAAAGAAGGGCTGTTCTATATGTCTATAATATGCAAGCTAAATATAATTATTTGTGCTGTGTGGAAAAACGAGGATTTGTTAGCACCGTTCTCTTCTGTGCAAAAGCAGCCATTACCCACATATCAGTCATGGAAGATTTATGAAAGATTGTAAGAAATATGCTCTATGTGATTGAAAAAGAAATTATTTAATTATTCTGACGAAATTATGCTGTTATTTTGTGAAAATCTTGTTATACCTCAATATTTACTGACAAATAAATTTCCTTCACAAATGAATGAGTGGTACTCTTACTTTATTGTCCTACTCACTAAATATCTAGAACAACAATTCCCAACAAAAGTTCCGATAACCCGTGTCACTCATCACAGATTCATGTGAAACATTACCCCTTTAAACATATTTCGAAAGAGAAAACATTGATGTGTGCTGTGAGTGACAATGATACAAGGTACTTACGGGAAAAGCTTCGATATTTTATGTTTTTTCTTTTTAATTTATTTATTTATATATTAGGAAAATTACATATTTCGATAGATTAATAGAATGAGATGCATTTCATCCAAATCGAACAACGAACGACGGTGTTGTCGATGATAAAACGCTCGGGTGTAATGTTTGCAGTCCATTGTGTGAGAGGACGGTCGGCGTGAACGATCAGTGTATCCTGGCATATAGCTCAGATGTTAATGCACATATGTCAAGCACTAATATGCTGATCCACTAAACTGTAAATTATTTTACACTTCTCTAGAATTGTTTTATAATACAGTATATAATGTTAAATATTGTGTTGGCAGACATTTGAGTTCAGCAGACATTTAGTCATATCAAGTCACTTTGTGGACGGTGATAGAAAATGCAAGTAATTCCTGACGTTCTTAGCCAACCTACAAAAATCGAAAAGTTTCCATAATTTGCCAGGTCGGCGATATTTTTTAATAAATTCGTCGCCAAGAACAAGTGATCTGGACGTTCAAATTATAACACTGGTTTCCTGTTACGTCTTCGTAACCGTATGACGTCACTTACGTTACGTACTTCCGTTTCATCTCTGTCACATTTCTTTTACAAAACCCTGCGTTCAAAGATATTTTACATCAAAAGTTTAAATTAATAAAATTTTAATGAGTCAATTTAATTACACAAAATAGCGAAAAATTATTAGAGTTTTCATACATCACAGTGCTATTAGACAATTGTTTACGACACACTGTATGCACGATGGGTTTTGAACAAATTTTGACGAAATTTTACGAGATGTAATTTAAACTATTTGATTTATTGGGGATGGAAATGTAGAGAATTATTACAGGGGCTTATGTACGTTACCACTACTTTGTTCAGCAGCGCCCTCAAATAATTTTGTGTAACTTTAGAAGATATTGTTATCTTAAAATGCGAAAATGTCGACAAAAACAACAGAAGTTTAATCTTGTTTACTTTCCCTGCAATACATGGCAGTACATAAGAAAAGTATTGGAATCATACCAAAAATCCTCATCCCGTGACGTCTATGTGTGTGTCTGTCTGTGTAATGGATGTATCCACTTTAACTCGAAAATTAATGCACCCAATTTCATAAAATTTGGTAGGTAAGTCACTTGTGGGTGACCCTAGTGAGAATTACTTTTGGGTGTGATTCCGGATAAAAAAACCTGCCTTATTTTGCCACATGGTCTGAAAAAATTTCCAATCGAGCTGAATAAATCTAATAAATAAAATTTTACAAAATTTGGTAAATAAGTTACTTGTGACTAACCCTAGTGCTGATTAGATTTTGATATGATTCGGAAAAAAATAACATGCATTTTTAGCGAAATAATCCTCAAAATCTAAAATAAAAATTATGTATGTCATGTATATCAATTAAATGCTTGTTTTATACACAATTTGTAACAATAAAAAGAATAAGACCAATCCCATTACACCAGGTCCAGCCGTTCTCGAGATATTTTAGTGTTTTCGCATTTTCACTACGCCACTTTCGAAAGTCAGTCCAGTTACCAAACGAAAACAAAAATTGAATTAAAGTACACATTCAGTGTAATTTTAAATAATTATGGGTGTTACTTTGTATAATTAAACTCAATTTACCGAGTTATTGAAGAAATAAAGATAACTTGAATATGAGTCTGCAAAAAAAGTCATGTGCTGCCAACATCGGATTTTTTAAAATAGCATATATATAAGTTATTGGAATAAAATATTTAGGGCAAAGAAAAATTATGTTCTTCTATAAAATAAAAACAGAAAAGAATGATTGTAAATTGAGAAATATTGCATAAAAGATAATTATAATTTACAAATGTTTTTCTGTGGAAAAAGATTATAATATGCTGTTTCACGCATGATATCTTAAATTTTTATGGATATCATCAAACCAGTTTGGAACTTTAATTATGGTATTATTCATAATATACTTGCATACTAGTATTATTTAATTATTTTAATTTTAATGAAGTAAATTAACATATTTTTATTTAAATTTTTCAAAGTTTGTAACGACATTTTTTAATCTAAAATTTTTATTTTACAAATTAAACAAAGTGCTATAGTATACTTATTGGAAAATGATGTCTTTACTAAGCATAAAAAATTTCGCAAGCTAGTTCCAAAATCAGTGTTTTGAGAAAAATATCATCCAAACATACATTTATCAGAAACAACAAGCACAACTATAATAGAAGGTCTTTATTTCACTTCCTATAAGACGTACAAAATTTAAAAAAGGCCAGAGCGCTTTCGAGCGCAAATACGCTCTTCATCAGTGGCTACATGGAGAGCGTATTTACGCTCGAAAGCGTTCTGGCCTTTTTTAAATTTTGTACGTCTCTTATAGGAAGTGAAATAAAGACCTTCTATTATAGTTGTGCTTGTTGTTTCTGCTAGTTGAAATCAGACGTGATGCCAATTTATTTATTACATACATTTATGCTTGGTGTTCTATCGTTGATGTATTGTACTTAATATTTCTGGAAATAATTAACTAATATTCAGAAGTACAAATTGTACCAAAATGTTCAGATCAGACTTTGCTGTTAAATACTAATGAAAAATACTGATATTTTCATGATTTTAAGAATAGAAGGAAATAAAATATTCTGGGAGAGTAGTGAAATTAATTCATTTTGAAGAGGTGTTATCTGATATTATCTGGTGGTATCTGATAATTCATCTTGAAGTGGTGTTATCAGGAAGGTAAGTCCAGGAGCGATGCAGCAAGTTTTTTCTTTCTCCTTTCAAAACCATATATTGGCAGACATTTTACTTTTAATTGTACATACATATAGTGTTTTTAATTATTATTTATTACCCAGACCGTCCAGCTCACACCCAAAGGGCATGGAGCAGTTACAGAGGAAAAACACAGAAATAACAATACACAAACATACAAAGAGGATATACATATAGAAATACAATACAGTCAAACAACAAGACAAAAGAAAACATATAAAGTAAAAAACACTTTGAAAACAGATGGGATTGATATAAAAAATGAGTTAAAATCAAATAACTTAAAATCTCCATTTAAAGGGAAATTCGTTTTTAAATAAAGCCGGAGATTTTTTTATAATTCCCTTTAAATAATAAATTACGATCAAATTAGAGACACCAAAATACTACTAAAGGCATTAAAAAACATAAAAAAACAATAGAAAAATTTACAGAAGCAGCCTAAACCCAGACAAAATACGTATATTAAGTAATTGTCAATTTGATCATGATCAGTCCTGCAGTCAAGAGATCAAATAATTTCAGACAGATGTATTTAGTTCAGGGGAAATATCATATAAAATTTGGAACAGTGTAAAATTTTATTGACCCTATAGTTTAAGGCAGTAGCCAACATATTACTAAGGGACCTTTTCAGAAATACTTTTTGCAATAAGAACACAGTTTTTGATATCTTCAATAGAGTGAGGGTTTTTACAAACATTTACAAACCAGAAGGGTGGATTGATTGAAGAAGGTGTAGAAAGATGAAACATTTTTGTATAAGGACATGAAAAAACATAATGATCCACATCTCCGAAGTTATTACTAAGACAGTATATATGTTACGGTCAATGCGATTAATCGGTTATTATTAATAATAACTAGCTAATATTAACACTAAGCAAATAAATCGGTTACAGTGAATAATTTACGAGAATTTATCATATGAACCGGTAGTTATTAATAATAACCAATGCAGTTTGGTCAATGTAATAATTTCCAATGCTTTTAGCTTGAGATTTCCATTTATTGTATTTGTAATGTAATTTGTTTGCAATTTGTTGTCACCTTAAGGTGTTTGTGTGTAATGTAATTTGTTTGTTGTAATAAATAATGAATGTATCCCATAAATAACAGTAATCATTATTTTAAAAAAAATTAATTGACCAAATTTTATTGCTAACTAAACTGTTAATGTATCTAATATCATACATTTCCTATCGCATGATATAAAAATTACGTTAGAGTTGGGGTTTCAATAAATTATGCTTAATTAATCACAATGATCAAACTTCATTGGCGATTATTGATATTTACCGGTAAATGTGATTAATATGAAATATTTATCACATTTACCAAAAGACGTGGTTATTATTAATACTAACCAGATTTTTACTTTAACCGTAACATATACATATAGTGTTTGATGTATATTACAAGATCCTAGATGCAAGACTCTATATCTTTAAAGCAGAAAACGTTATAATTTTTCTTTTATTTGCTGTGGGGCCCATTTCATCCAGACTATAATTGATTAACAATGATTAAATGAAAATATGTTTTGACTTAACGAAAGAAACAATGTAATTTTTTGAAAAATCTATGATGTTTTCTGAGAAAAAAGAAGTTGGACACCCAAAACACATATCACAGTCTGGTTAGCACAGCTGCTCTATCCACTACAAAATACTAGACTAGTCCATCTCACCCTGACTTGCCGTATTTGTATTATTGCAGTAGGGGCGATTATATAAGACCCAGGAAACTCCAGAAAATCCGTTCTAGATGTTCAATATAGCTTAATTGGTAGCTCAGAAACAAATATTTCTGGCTATTAGTTATATCACTTTCAACTTATTATTCTAGCAACTAGTTCCTTATCGGGCAATTAGTTCCTCATTGGGCAACTAGATGCTGTCTATCGTCTTGAATCTTTCTGAAAATTACATTTAAGGGACACACATTTTTACTTTCCCTCAATAATACATGGTAATGTATAGGAAAAGTACTGGAATCGTATCGAAAATCGCAACTCCAGTTTTCGACGGATCTACACGTTTCAAGCACTATAGAATACTAAAGTTTTTAGCGTGACCTCTGTGTGCTTGTCTGCCTGTGTGTGTGTCTCTGTGCGTGTGCGTGAGTATGTCTGTATGTACAATGTATGTATACGCTCAAGCTCAAAAACTATTCAATTAAATTTCACAAAATTAAGTAGATAAAGCATTTGTAAGTTATGCTGGTGTTGATTATATTTTGTTACGTTTCGGAAAAACAGAACCTGTTTTTATTGTGAAGTGGCCCGCAAGCATCATCGAAATTCAACATAAAAGACTACATATGCTTAAATGTGTCATTAAATGCTTGATTTATGCGAAACTTTTGATGACGAAATCAAAATTAATCTCATAACTCTAAGAATAACCGTTCTCGAGCTATTTTTGTTTTTCGCATTTTTGCAGCGTTATCTTTGAAAGTACGCCCAGTCGCCAATTGAAAAATTGTAATTACACATTCAGTGTAATTTCAAATAACTGTAATTTTTATTTTGTAAAATTACACTCAATTTAATGAATCATGAAAAAATTATAAAGCAAACGAAATTGAGGCTTTAATGAAAATTATATGCTGTTCACAACATAATTTTGAAACTACTCCTCAATTCAGACACCATTATGTACGCTAGATTTATAAATTTGTATTTTTTATATATTTTTATTGCTTAAACTAAGACTCACAGTATCGATTATAATAACAAACGCATTAATATATTATCATACCACAAAAATTCTAGAATAATGTCTTCTACTCCATGCGTGTTATTTATTCATGATTTAATCTGCATTCAAGAAGAAACCTACACATACGAGATAGCAACAATGTTCGATTTTTAATATCAAGATGCATAATGTAAACATTACAGAAAGTTTTCCAGTATGAATTAAGATATCTTTTTCAAACTAACAGCGGAAAATATTAGTAATTGATCTGAGATGATGATTTATTTTACCACATCTGCATAAAGGCAATTTCCATATCAAAGACAACAGTTCATTTATATTTATGAGTCTTAACTAGTTGAAGGAGTAATATCATTTATGTTGGACAGATTGATGAATGCAAATTTTTAGATTATATGCTTAAAGCGTAAATGTACTTCATGTAGTGTAATTCACGTAGTGTAATTTATGTAGTGTAATTTATGTAGTGTAACTTTATGTGATATCCCTGTATCCGTGGGTAATACGTTCCAAGACCTACAGCGGATAAAACCAAATTCTATATGTGACATGATATTCGTTCAATATACACGATAAAGTTTATTAATAAATTGCACACCGCAAGACATTACGAACATGAAATAAAATACAGTACACCTATACTGTACAGTATCGTATGCAGTTTCAAGGGATGACAGACCAATAAAATTAATATTTTTTTGCATCAATGCGTTCGTTATATAAGAAATGAAAACAGTGCAGTTCTCAAACATTTTACAATAGATAATCTGCATACGTATATGTTGAAGACCCAGACCGTCCGACTCGTCCAGAGGACTAAGAGCAACTATTTGGACGGCCGGGAGGGGCATACGTATATGTACATAACCTGTACAAAAATATGTACATACACTGTAGTGAAAAATAATAATATGTACAAACTAATAATACCTAATAATATATACATTATGTGTACATATTATTACATATCGTGTACATGTACTTAATATGTATATACTCTGCAATGAAATTTGTAATATGTAGTGACATATTAGTGAAGTTAGTGTGAAATTAGATAATTTTAGTGAAGTTAGTTAAAAATATGTAGTGATATTGTTTTACATGTAGTAAGTAATATGTAGTGATATATTATTGCATAATAATAAAGCTAGTTATATGTAATAATATGTACGTAATATACCCAGTAGTGAAAAAAAGGGTATATTTAAAAAATATGCACAAAAGATAATAGAAAGATGAGCAAAAATACTGTTGCAAAAGAATGAAGGCCCAGCTTTGTTTGAAATTAATGAACCGTTTATTTAATTAATTTTCATTTTTATAGTTATGATATACTATGGATACTAAGTCAGCGGCACGACTGTATGTTGTTGTTGAGACCCAGACCGTCCGACCTACCAGAAAGGTGTAAGGTAACTGTTTGGACGTGCCACCCAATTTAGACCGGAACCCAGTGGGGGAGGCATCCACAGGGACCGTACCCTCCTTCCCCTACCACCAACCTCTCGGAAGGTCTTACGGACCCACATGTTTAACGTGATCGTACTCCGCATGAACACGGCGGCAGTTGTGGCAGCGTGCAAATGGCACGACTGTATGAGGAAAATTTTATATTTATTCCTTTTATTTAATAAACATGCTTGCAAACCTTCATTCCATACATCTGTCAGTAACGTACCGTTATAGACACGTTGAATGAGGCGTATGAGGACGTTGGATGAGGCGTACGAGAACGTTGAATGAGGCGTGTAGAAGGATAACTGCGTAATACAGGATGATTCTAAACTAACTGTACAAACCTTAAAGGGAATATAGGGAACACTAAAACAATCATTTAAATTCAATAGGGTTGCAGAATTCACTGATTGTAATAATCTTACGCTTCATTTGTCGCGCTTCATTCAAAACGTTTCATTCGTTCGTCAGATATTACGTATATAAACTCAAGGATACATATACTAACATATATACATACACACTAACATATGCATATTCAGACATTAACATATATGCACACAAACAGACATCACCTCAAAATGTTCGATTCGATTTCAGGGATACTTGAATTTTAATCACATACGAAATTGTATCAACCAAATTGATTGTGTAGACAGATTAAAATAAAAAACATCTGATGTGGGCACCACATGACTTTCCTTATATAATGCAATGAATTTACTACTTTTACAGTAAAACAAATACATTATTTTTATAGTAGTTATTTATATTCTTTCCAAGATATGTAATTTTCGTCAATGAGTCGTCATTTACCACGTCGTCATCATCAATGCGTCGTCATTGATTTAGCGTGATTTTTATACATATGGCGAGTTTTTCGTTAATTTGGCAACATTTGAAAAGTCGTCAAGTTGGCGAAATTCCACCAAATTCTTCGCCAAAATCGCGCCAAGCGTTATAGACGAAGAAATAAGTTATTCTTGCAGCAGATAAATGACTATTGGCGTTTAAATACTAAATTATTATTCAAAGTATCTTTTTTCATGAATGGAACGAGTCAAATCCACGAGAATGATGTTACCCAATTTATCGCATGGTATTACATATGAAAAGTGAGCATGTTTCTCCATAGGAAATATTTTTTTTATTTTATATAACTTTTTGATAACTTTTTTGAAAAATGTACAATATCTCAAGATGTTAGCGTTTTAAAATTTATGTCAATCGTTTTCTAGTGAAAAATTGCGTAAGAAATGTCTATTTGCTTAACTTTATTAGCGGTTTTGATTTTTTGACGATTTTTTCAAAATTTTACTCGAAAATTTAGGGGGGTTTTGTACATTCGACTGCGTATTAAAACAATAAACTTCCAGTGTTTAGGGATTGTGATTTTTGTACCAAATTTCGTTGGAATCGGTCCATTCCTTCGTCAGTTATCGTCTCCACAGACTCACTGACAGATACACATACACACATACTTTCACACACACACACAGACATCACTTCAAAAATGTTTGATTCGTGATCAGGGATGCTTGAAACGTGCTCTCCCGTCGAAAACTCGAATTCGAATTTTTGACCCCGTCACAATACTTTCCTTATATTTACATTATGTATAGAAGGAAAGTAATAATACTATATACATCTTACAATCATCCAAAATGGATATCATGCAAAATTGTCGTGGAAAAATGTAGGAATCGATAAACTCAATTAGAAACAATATAAGTTTTATCATTAACTAAAATTGTTATTATTCAAAATTGTTCTATCATCTGTCTGCACCCTCATTTCTCTTTGCCCACTATGCATAATATCAATTTTGTATAACAATAAAATGTAGATAGTATTCTTTTGATTTGAATGTGCTTATAAATGTCAATAGCAATATATCAAGAGTAATACATCAAAAGCAATATTAGATATAAGGAAATACAATTATTTCCAATCTAACTGAAGCGTAGAATAAGTAAATATAAAAAGTTTTTTCTGGAGAAAAGCTTTTATTCATATCTCGTCATGAGCAGCTTTAATAAAGGAACCTCGAAAGAAATCAAGTTGATCAATATATATATATATATATATATATATATATATATATATATATATATATATATATATATATATATATATATATATATATATATATATATATATATATATATATATATATATATATATATATATATATATATATATATATATATATATATATATATATATATATATATATATATATATATATATATATATATATGAAAATAAGATGCATTAACATTAATGTTTTGAATTTTATTTTCGCAAAAAAATGTAACTTTTGTCAGTATTGAAACTACGTTTTGAGCGCCCTTATAATGGAGTGTAGTGGCATTCTCGATTATCCATTTTTCATATGAATTACTTGTTTAGTAGGAATTTTCATCTTTGATTCATATTCATATTCATGTTTGCATATTTGGGAAGTTGTATTCTGAATTGCTTGTCCAGTCTCCAGCTTAGACTCACTGGACGGGTTTGGGAGTAACTCCGTGAACGTTCGTACTGCCTCCCTGGTAGAATTTCGACTTGTTCATTCCGGTGCTTCTAGATTAAGCTGTTGAGGTTGATCGTGTATACACGTGGTAGAAGAATGGTTCATGCCGCATGGTAATACAATTTTCTTAATGTATCCTTTTTTCATTTTTTGTTGCCTGTAGTCTGAGTTTAAGTATTTATAGTAATGTACTATTGCTTAATCTGAAACAGGCATTGGTTTGGGTTAATTGGAATTAAATACTCAGACCTGACGATGAATTTAATTCTAATTAATCATCGAATTTGGGATGGTGCTGTTCTTTTCTCTTATCGGCATTATGGCCGTGAATTTGCTTCTATGGTGATGTTAATATTACTTGAATTGTATTTTTTTATTTTTACATAATTCTTATTATTACATTTCAAATATATATATATATATATATATATATATATATATATACCTGGGATACGCAAAATTTAATGGATTAAAATGTTCTTTTCTAGTACGTGGAAAAGTAGGTTAAAAATGCCTTAAAAGAAGTTGAAACAGGCAGACAACCACACGCCGGTCATGGCGAATTATATTAAAACTTTAATAAAAACAATTCTTATTCATTTCTAAATGAAATTGAAGTATGTTTACTGGGATTTCGAAACAAAGACAAATATTCGAGAACTTGGTCAACAAAAGCTGCCTGTTGACCAATCCAAAGTTAATGACTCTGCAGGGATTTAATACTCGAGATATTCATAATGGGAAGATTACGTTTGGAGGGAAAACTTGTTGAGTCGAGAACAAACATGAATTACGAAATAGTGACCAAAATAGAGCGTAAAAAGGGAATAGTCCTGATATTTATTAAAATACCTTGAGAGAGACGATTTGATAGACTTTATCATATATTTATATTACACACTAGAAAATATGCCCTGCTTTAAATCCCGCCGATGCCCGTGATGGAAAGCAGGGATTAATTAAATTCATTTATTCCATTTTTATGTTCCCTAGTGCCTAGTATAATGTATAGGGAAAGTATTGTGATGAGATCGAAAATTCGAATTCGTGTTTTCAACTGAGAAACACGTTTCAGGTATCACTGAACTCAAATCAAGTGTTTTTGAGGTAATGTCTGTGTGTATGTGCGTATATGTCCATGAGTCTGGGGATGCGATATCACTCGAACGAATGGAGCGTTTTAAATGTAATTTTGTACGTTTAATGTGATCTATGAATACTATAACCGTAGTGTTTTCAAACGCGATCACACGTTCAGAAGATCCCATGTTTTCTATTATTTTTTAAATCATGAAATAAAATCAGAAAATTCAATAATGGAACATAAATCTTCATTTTATCGGTAATTTTTTATTTTAAAACGAATGACGCCAATTTTAGAACATTATCTTGAACCGTTCTGGATATATTTTATGTTTTTTAAATATATGTAGCTAAAAATTACATGAAAATGCTCAGTAGCAGGTATCAATATATATATTACACTTGGCGATACATCAGACGATCCTGGCTACTAATTTATAAAAATACACTATCTTGGCGACTTTTTTAATGTTGTGTCAAATTAACGAAACAGTCGCATAAAAATGAGCAGTAGCAAGTATCATTATATATACAACACTTGGCGATACATCAGACGACCGTGGATACTAATTTGGAAAAATATACCATCTTAGCGACTTTTTTAATGTGGTGTCAAATTGACGAAAATTTCCCCAATTGCCAAAAATAACCCTGAAGTTACAAAAATGACGTCAAATTGTTGAATTAATAATTATTATATTTTAATATAGAAGAGTATACTGCTTAGAAGATGTTAGTAATATTTCCAACTGTCAGGTTTTATTTATGTGAAATATACGTTAGTTTGGTACATTTTACATGTTGTCAATTTTACATATTTGGTAATTTTACATGTTTGGGAATTTTGCATGTTGTCAATCAGAAAAGCGTCCAATGTCAGCGTACTTTTCCACGATAAAAGTATTGTGCTATGAATCTTGTCCATCATTATTTCGCATTGAGAGCTGTAATGCAGTTGCATTAAGTAGGAGAAGTCATGTATTGCTCACATCAGATTTTTTAAATGGCGAATTTTCATCCCGTTTGTTTATTCCTACACCATTTTTATTAACTTTATCTGGACTCTGTCCTTTCGTTAAATATATATTATTGTCTCGTTCTAGGCTCTCGATTCCTGAATTGGCAGCGCAAAAACTTGATATATGCCACAATTTTGAGAAGCTTTATCAGAACGGCCAAATACGATCCCATCGCGTAGCCCGCCTCCTAGCATCTTTTCCAAATCTTATCTCAGGCTACTAAAGACTGCAGTGTTTGTAGACAATGAAGTAACCCTTACTAGTAATCAACAAGTTCATACTTACAGAATTTTCCGGTCCAAAGGATTGGTTTGCAAACTTTATGGCACTTATAGAAGAACTTTTTATTGTTGTCATTGAAGGGATTGGCTGTTCCCTGCATACGAGCACATACTAAACGCGAAACCGGTTTAGGTATGCTTGTTATCCGCATCATTGTGGATGCTGTTATCTGCATCATTATGGATGAGGTGATCTGTATCATTATGGATGCTGTTATCTGCATCATTATGGAAGTTATTATCTGCATCGTTATAGATGCTGTTATCTGCATCGTTGTGGATGATGCTATCTGCATCATTATGGATGCTGTTATCTGCATCGTTATGGATGCTGTCATCTGCATCATTATGGGTGATACACCATCATAATAATACAGATAACATGATCCGTTATTATGGATAGTGTTATCTGTATTATTATGAATCCTATTATCTGCATTATTATGGATGCTGTTATCTAATCCTTTCATCGAACGGAAAATTACAAGCGAGTTAAATCAGGTTCTTGCTTTGCGTCATTATTTGACTTATAGATTGTTTCAAATTTTATTAATTGATTTTTGTTCAGAAGACTTTCTGCTAGCCAAATTCTTCCGTTATAATTATTATTGCTTCTCTAGATTTCCCACCACGCCGTTAGTTTTGCCTTAATAAGCAGCGAGCTGTACTGTTGTCGGTTCATCAGAATTTGTGTGTGTGTGTGGGATTACTTCACAAACCCTAATAAATATTATTTCGGTTACAATAGGAAAATGTCTTAAACAGTATTTCTAACTATACTTCTTCGAAACTTAAATCAAGTTAAGTATTTGGAATGCATTTTTTAACAGCTATTGATAGAGTGAAACGGAAAAGTATACAGTCGGCCAAAAAAGTATAGAAACTTCGTTGTTATTCATGTCCCTTGGATCGTAAAGGTATAACAAATAATACAGTAAACTATCGATAATCCGGCACGTGTAGGCGATATCAGACTACCAAATTTGACAGATTATTGGATAGTGTTACATAGAATAAATGGGGTATAAGGGGAAAAATAATTTAAAATAAAATAATGGACGTTAATTCATTTGGTTCAAACGCTACACAGACTGAATTACACAGTAGATACAAAATCATTTAAATTATATTCTAAAATTATAAAGTGAAGAAGAGAAATCGACTAAACAGTGATAAAAATACTTGCTTAATGGAACGAGTTTACAAGCATTTCGATTACAGCATGACGAACATGAATGCCGTTCGAAAGACGTACCGAACTATCGAGAGTCGAACCATTTTCATGCCGGTTAAACGGGATTTTACTCTATTTAAGTTGTAACCAGGTCTTCTACAATTAAATGTGTGTAACTAGGTTGATAATTATTAACCTATTTTTAAGTTCTATTTTTTTAACTTTTATGAATGTTTATTTATGTACTAAACTAAGTGATGGTAAAATGTATCAAATAAATCTGGAATTTAATTTATTCGTATCAAAATGTATTTGAATTCATTAGACAAAACTTAAAATATTCATAAGCTTTTTATGTGAGTATTTCAAAACGCGTAGATCACTTTCAATATGCAAAAATAGCGAAAGATATTTTAAAATTTAGATCATTATTCACAAAAATGAGAAAAAATTCCTATGAATATATACTGCATCATTACATACGTATAGATATGTTACACGTCTTTTTGCATACATAATTCAGTAAGAGAAGGGAGTCTACTTAAGATAAGTATTGAAAATAAACTTCTTTTTCGCTATTTCTCCTAGTTGCGATTTACTTTCATTCATTAATCATTTCATATACAGATACATTATTTCTTAAAATTTGAAAATTTAGATAGGGCGAGTTTCCACGTAGTGTGTTAAGATGCCAAATATCCACGCTAAATAAATGGAAAAGTTTTAATAATAAAATATGTGTCTCTGTCTGTTTATGTCGAATGTAGCGTCTAACCCTCAGACAGGAAATTTAGGACAGAGGCACCTCAATTTCAGGAAAAAAGCGTCTCATTTTTTTTAAAAAGTCGAATTAGTTTAAAAGTTAAGAAATTGTTTAAATTTGGTTCTATTCCCATACGCCGCTTTCAATTTCGTGCGATAGCGCTATCTATTTCATGTTTGCAAAATTAATTTACAAAACTAAAACTACTTTTGGATTTTACGTACAGTTCAAAAGGGGCATGATCGAACCTTTCGTCTTCAGTACATCGTACACATTATCGATAACGATAAAAATAAAATCCAACGGGTCTGGATTACCGAGAAATCTGCAGCAATTTCACTGTTATTAATTGGGTCTAGTTTGTCCTTATGAAAGTTAGCAACATTTTCAATTGATACATATTTTGCTGGTGGCGCCATCTGTAGTGTTATTAGAAGCCGGAAACGTCGTGATTCGAATTTCTATATTGTAACAGCGTTAAATTAAAAATATTCTGATAAATGTTTTACGTCTCTATTATTTATTGATATTTTATGTGTTCTTTCAGAACGAATTTAAATATTAAATAGTTCATTTTGCACATATTATCAAATCTTAATGTCATCAGAAAGCATACAATTGTTTTTCTAATAATATGTATTTTAATATTTTTTAAACTCGTTTAGAAAATAAATGTTTCTGGCAGAATCTTAAAACTAAATATCCTATTGTAACTGGGAAATTCTATTTTCTATTCATTGATGATATGTGGAGAGTTTTAAGGAAAAGGGCTGGCACCTATGTAAAAAAATATCGAACTCGGAAACCAAGAAGAGACCCGTATTCAGGTATTCACCAATAGCCTGCAAAAATACGATTATTTAATATTGACTTTGAACCGGAGTTGCCCGTAATTTACAGCAGGGATTCATTTCTCTAATATCAGCTTTGGCATTTTATGTTTTGTCTTACAATTTCAGTAATCCCCGCGCTTTAATCACCGGGCAATAACGAGTGCATTTTCCAGCATCAGAATAGTTTATATATACAAGGTGTATATAAACTGATGATCAAAACTGTAAGGGGTTATAGAAATAACCAATACAAACAACTTTCACAATACAATGTGGGCCTTTCTGGTAGGTCGGACGGTCTGGGTCTCAACAACAACAACAATACAATGTGGGATCGGAAAGCAACCGGCGAGCTGCGAAAGGGTGCTTTCTCTGGAGTGGATAAAACGTCGCGTCAAAATGGAGAACACAGTAAATCGGCATGCTACACGTTTCAGATGTCAGCAGCAAAGGTTCTCCATGAATATGTGGGCAATGGTTATCCACGATCAATTAATTGGCCCGTACCTGTTACCAAACCGCCTAGACGAACAGAAGTACCTCACCTTCCTCCAGTAGGTACTGCCAGATTTACTACGTGTTGTACCAGCATATCATCTAGTGACTATGTGGTTCCAGCATGACGGAGTGCTAGCACATTGCACCAGGATTGTGCGGAACTACCTGGACATTGCCTTTCCGAATAGATGGATTGGCGTAGTGATTCCGTCGCGTGCCCTCCTAGATCTCTCGATCTATCTTGCTAGAATTTTTTCCTCTGGAGACAGCTAAAAAGCGCCGTTTACGAGACCTCCATCGAGTCACCAGAGGACCTTGTCTCCCGAATTAGCATCGCAGCTGCAGACATTCGTGAAATGCTAGGAATCTTCTAAAGTGTACGCGATTTACTCTGTCGCCGCTGTGACGCCTGTCTCGCAATTGATGGTCAATCATTTGAGCATTTGTTCTAAACATTTTGTAAACTCCTTACAGTTCTGACCATCAGTTGATATATATATATGTATATATATATATATATATATATATATATATATATATATATATATATATATATATATATATATATATATATATATATATATATATATATATATATATATATATATATATATATATATATATATATATATATATATATATACATATATACATATATATATATATATATATATATATATATATATACATATATATATATATATATATATATATATATATATATATATATATATATATACATATATATATATATATATATATATATATATATATATATATATATATATATATATATATATATATATATATATATATATGTTCGTACTGCCTCCCTGGTAGAATTTCTACTTGTTCATTCCGGTGCTTCTAGATTAAGCTGTTGAGGTTGATCGTGTATACACGTGGTAGAAGAATGGTTCATGCCGCATGGTAATACAATTTTCTTAATGTATCCTTTTTTCATTTTTTGTTGCCTGTAGTCTGAGTTTAAGTATTTATAGTAATGTACTATTGCTTAATCTGAAACAGGCATTTGTTTGGGTTAATTGGAATTAAATACTCAGACCTGACGATGAATTTAATTCTAATTAATCATCGAATTTGTGATGGTGCTGTTCTTTTCTCTTATCGGCATTATGGCTTTGAATTTGCTTCTATGGTGATGTTAATATTACTTGAATTGTATTTTTTTATTTTTACATAATTCTTATTATTACATTTCAAATATATATATATATATATATACAGGGTGTTTCAAAGCTAATGGAACAAACTTTAAGGGGTGATAGAACTAATCGAAACAAACATTTTTCGTCTAAGAATGCATGGTGACAAGCTAAGAAGTAAGTCGCCGCTGGAGGCCACTTTCCATTTCTCTAGACACGTTGCCTTTCGCAACGCAAAGACGTATAACAGCGGTGATTTTTGCATACACTGTCATTAGAGACTTCTCAATGTGGAGAAAAACGCGCACACCACAGCTTGAGGTACACCTGTGCTACAGACTACAGTTCTCTGCTGGTGTCAGGATGATGTTCCACATGACATAAAAATTCTTCTGATATGTCCGGAGTTCTGTATATATATATATATATATATATATATATATATATAATTGAAGATTTTTATGATTACTTGTAATATATATACCCGAGAAATACCAAAGAAAATTGCTTGTAAACTGAAGGTAAAGGTAAAAAAATTGCAAATCAGAAGCCAAGTGTAGCACGATGAGCTAGGCGAGAAGTTTGGAAATTGAATAAATGGAATCTAGTGAATATAAAAGGAATAAAATGAATATGAAAAGCATTTCTGAAACCATGTACGTTATCAAGGGCCATACATGTTTCATTAATGCTGATTCTAAGTTTCTGTGTACACAACTGTAAAATGTATTACAGAAATAATGTACATGGCCCGACGTAGAAGAAAAGACAAAGTGGATCAAATACACAAAAAAATCAAACATGAATATAAAATATTCTGTTACACCAGCGTGTGGCTAATTATTGAAATGATGATGCAAAGTATTATAAAGTAATATCAAAAGAATATAATGAAAATAAAATGAAAATATATCTACCCCTAGTACTGTGGTACTTCTGGAAAAGCATGTGTATTACCAATCATCTCAGAACAGGTTACAGTGAAAGAAGTGTCAGAACTCCGGACATATATATATATATATATATATATATATATATGTCCGGAGTTCTGACACTTCTTTCACGATCTGTTTCATGCATGGCGGCAATGAATGCTCCCCTTTCGGTTACTTGGCGGTGCAAGCGATAGAACATTCTGTGCTCCTCAATATGTTTGTTGGGGAAGCACAGTCATTAAACAAACATGACATACAAATTTTATCCTGTTATGTTCATGTGACTCAACTTCAAAATAGTTATTGTGTGTTCTGCACGGTGATCTTTTCACTAGTTGGCAAACGATAATAACTTGCAAATTACTCACTCGCATTTAAAATAACTATTTTTATTTACTTATTGAAATTATATTGTCTAATGCATGCAGTTTTGTTTAACTCGTTGCAAATAGCAACGTGTTAAATAAAAGAAGTTTTTCATGTATAAAATAATAAAATGTGATCTTTCCATAAACATCCAGTCAGTGGATGATCTGAGTTATTTTCAGAATCCTATTGTAAAAATTTTTCATTATTGTAAAAATCCTTTGCGTGGGTATAGCAAGTAGAAATGAATATTTTCTTCTATATTGAGAAACAAGAAAACGATCTAAAGCGCTATTTCTCCCCCCTTAAAAATGTATATAAGGGGGTCACTAAAATAATTTGATAGGACAAGGATAAACTTTTAATAACTAAGAAACCGACTTTTCTTTCTTTGATATTTTAACCAATACTATTACAATACTGGTGCCCAAAAGGTAGGCATAATCGTTAAATGTTTGAGAATTCCACGAAAAATATTGGAACCACTTGGTATGCCTGTGTAATAAGGTAATGCAAGTACTACAAAATAAAAAAAAACAAGAATACAAGGAATACAAATACATTTTAATGTAAGAATTATGTATTTAAAAAACGAGATGCCGAAAAGTGATTTTTTTTATTTTAGTGGAAAAAACTGAAACAACTCTGTCGGTCACCTTTTGCAGCCACGTAGAATTCACAAAGATTTTTCTTGCTTTCCTTGAGGTGGTCCATGGGCTGTAGGAACAAAAAGCCCCACTCATTGAATAGAACTGTTTTTTGTCCCGGAATGATTCTTGATAGCAATTAACCCAATGCAATTCTCCTGCATAGTACATCTCATGCATGCTCTTGCAGACTCGATGTGTGGTGTTGATCTTATCCACAGAAACAACGATTTTCGCAACGAGAGCTTCCAGGGAGTCCACATGAACACCAATGCCTCCAGAAGAAGTCCATTCGATTGACCAAGCCACAGATCCATTACGTTTAATTCACTGCTCGGGATATGTTGCAGTTAATAAGTATCGGATCCTTTTCGCTGGCACTATGAATGGAGTGCGGCAGCAGGTTCCATCCTCTTTTTTGTTGACAGATTTTACAACCACCATATCACCCTGTTTTTTGAAGGTAAATACGTGTATGGCAGAAAGAAAAATGTCGAACACCCCTGCTTTAACAATAGATATTGCTCTCTCTAATAATCCCCACAGTAAGAACTAAACACATCTTCGACATACGATATGGAATAACTTCTATCTTAGGGATTATGTTGACTGTCTGGAGCTACTAAGAGATTATACAATCCCGGTACTAATGACGCGGGAAGGATTTAACAATTGACATGTTAATAACGTGAGGATTTAGTTCAAAGAAAGGCTTTCCGATTACTTTCTTAAAGAGAAAGCAATTAAGGGAATGGTGGCAATAAAAAGTAATGTTAAAACACAACGTATGGGGCAAACAATTATGGCATTTGTTTACATGTGAATACATATTTAAAAACAGCTTTCAAATATGAGATTGTAAAATTGATTTATAAATTTAGAGTAGCATTATATATCTGTCTAATACTTTCTTCAAGAAAGCAAGAATAGACAATACTCCTGATTTCGTTAGGGAAGTATTATAATGTTATATTTTCGCAAAAAGTAGTTTTATTGTGATATAGCAACATCCTCCGTAAAATATGTTGATTTCACCAATACCATAATGCTTTGAGAATTATATCTGGGTGTCGCTAGTGTTAGTAAGGTAGCCGCTACTGTTAGTTGACACAACAGAAAGGCGTAGAATTTAGTATATGTATTTTGGATTATTTTGAAATTAAGGTTTCCCTAATTATGAGTATAATGAACCAGTATTTTTACTTTCCTTATATACATTTGTATAAGGACAGTATTGTGACGGGGTCGAAAATTCGAATTCGAATTTTAGACAGGAGAGCACGTTTCAAGCATCCCTGATCACGAATCGAACATTTTTGAAGTTATGTCTGTGTGTGTGTGTGTGAAAGTATGTGTGTGTGTCAGTGAGTTTGTGGAGACGATAACTGACGAACGCATGGACCGATTCGAACGAAATTTGGTACGCAAATTATAATCCATAAACACTGGAAGCGTATTGTTTTTATACGCATTCGAATGATCGGAACTTCCCTAAATTTTCGAGTGAAATTTTGAAAAAATCTTCAAAAAATCTAAACCTCTAATAAAGTTACGCAAATAGACATTTCTTATGTAATTTTTCATTATAAAAAGATTGACATAAATTTTAGAACACTAACATGAACCGTTCTCGAGATATTGCACATTTTTCAAAAAAATTATCAAAAAGTCATATAAATAAAAAAAAATATTTCCTATTGAGAAATATATTCACTTTTCATTTGTAATACCAAGCGATAAATTTAGTGACATCATTCTCGTGGATCTAGCTCGCTCCATTTATGAAAAAAGATACTTTGAGTAATACTTTTGTAATTGAACGCCGATAGTCATTTATCTGCTGGAAGAATTACCTATTTCTACGTCCATAACGCTTGGCGAGGTTTTGGCGACGAATTTGGTGGAATGTCGCCAACTTGGCTACTTTTTTTAATGTTACTAAATTAACGAAAATCTCGCCAAATGGATAAAAATGAGGCAAAATCAATGAAAATGACGACTCATTGACGAAAATTCAATATCTTAGAAATAATATAAATATCTACTATAAAAAAAATATTTGTTTTTACTGTAAAAGTAGTAAATTCATTGCATTATAAAAGGAAAGTCACGTGTTGCCTACATCAGAATTTTCTTATATTTGTAGGATACAGTGCAGAATATAGGAAGATAAAAATAAATTGAAAGATAAAATAATTTTTAATACGTAGGCATATTCTATGTTGGGTCCATTCTAATTTGCATTGCACTAATAATTCATGTTTACAAAATTGACAGTTTAAAAAAATATTTTAGGTTAATCGCCGTAGAAATGCATATAATGCAGGACTACTCATCTTATTCCAGCGCCACCTGAATTATTGTTTCAAACGATATTGGCTGTTTCTTAAAATGAAGTTTTAACTCCTTACTTTTACCTCCATGGTTTATATATTTCTTCCTCCTAGTTTTCCACTATTCCCTTACTATTTTTAATAATTTAAACGTTTCAATTATTTTGTCTCTTAGTTTTATTTGACATCTTATCTCAACGTGGCTTTACTGGTCCATTTCTTTCTCTTGACATAATGTGTGGGCTCTAGGGTGATTCCTGAATTCTCGTCCTGAAATGATATGTTTATGGTCGGGTTCTCGATTTTAATACATGTTTCTTCACTGCTAATTCTCTCTTAGGGTATTCCAAATCTATCAATTCCATTGTTTCTTTGGCTTCCAAGTTTGCAGTTCTTTCTTATCGTTTTTTAAAAGATAAACCACTGTTTTTGACCTGAGGAAGAGGGTCCGAAATATCCAAGAAACTATTGAAGTCCTCTAATTTTTTTATGTCTGTTTTTCTAAAAGACGTGTTAGAAAGTTATATTCTGACAATCATTAATTTTATTTATTGTGGTGCATTATTGCTTGTGCGCAAAGTTAAGTTCTTTATTTAATTTCATCACTATCCTAAAAAACTAGAAAACATATTCTCAGTCATATAAGCATTTTCTAATACGACAGCAGCAAGCATATATATCCGCAAAGCAACTCTTGTGAGATTCTTTATTCTTTTTAATTATATGTTTGCCCTTTCTAAATTTTCACATTCATTTAATATATTATAAGAAATTTCAAAGGACATTGTGGTGCATTATTGCTTGTGCGCAAAGTTAAGTTTATTTAATTTCATCACTATCCTAAAAAACTAGAAAACCTATTCTCAGTCATATAAGCATTTTCTAAAATGACAGCAGCAAGCATATATATCAGCAAAGCAACTCTTGTGAGATTCTTTATTCTTTTTAATTATATGTTTGCCCTTTCTAAATTTTCACATTCATTTAATATATTATAAGAAATTTCAAAGGACATTGTGGTGCATTATTGCTTGTGCGCAAAGTTAAGTTCTTTATTTAATTTCATCACTATCCTAAAAAACTAGAAAACATATTCTCAGTCATATAAGCATTTTCTAACACGACAGCAGCAAGCATATATATCCGCAAAGCAACTCTTGTGAGATTCTTTATTCTTTTTAATTATATGTTTGCCCTTTCTAAATTTTCACATTCATTTAATATATTATAAGAAATTTCAAAGGACATTGTGGTGCATTATTGCTTGTGCGCAAAGTTAAGTTCTTTATTTAATTTCATCACTATCCTAAAAAACTAGAAAACATATTCTCAGTCATATAAGCATTTTCTAACACGACAGCAGCAAGCATATATATCCGCAAAGCAACTCTTGTGAGATTCTTTATTCTTTTTAATTATATGTTTGCCCTTTCTAAATTTTCACATTCATTTAATATATTATAAGAAATTTCAAAGGACATTGTGGTGCATTATTGCTTGTGCGCAAAGTTAAGTTCTTTATTTAATTTCACTACTATCCTAAAAAACTAGAAAACATATTCTCAGTCATATAAGCATTTTCTAAAATGACAGCAGCAAGCATATATATCCGCAAAGCAACACTTGTGAGATTCTTTATTCTTTTTAATTATATGTTTGCCCTTTCTAAATTTTCACATTCATTTAATATATCATAAGAGATTTCAAAGGACATTTATAAATTAGAAGACAGAAAAAATGAGAGGATAAAACTCGTTGGCGGCAACTTGATGTAAAACTTTAAATATCGTTTCTAGAAATATGCATAAGAAAACACCTGATGTTTAAATAATAAAGAACATAAATACAATATATTTTCATAAATATTTATACAGTTCATCCAGCTGAAATGGGTTTTACAAAGTTTTCGTACTGAGATACATACAAATTTAATAGATATATTTAACATTTTCTGCTATGAGTTTATGTTACACAATAAAAGAAAATGTCTGTGGGCCAGTCATCTTCCTGTCATTCATTCTGTGTCGTCTATTCTGAGACTTCGTCTGTGGAAGTCTCAGACAGACGAAGATGAAATTCGGTACAGATGTACTTCAGGTCCCGGAGAGACTTTTTTTAAAATTCGGACAAGTTTAAAATTTACGAATTTTTAAAGTCAAAAATAGCCAATTTTCTGTCAATTCGTCAAATTTATTTAACCAGAAGTGGTACGGTCCCTATGATTGCCACCCCACTGAGTTCCGATCTAAATTATGTGGAACTGTCCCTGTTGGCCAAATAGGTTCCTTATATTTTTGGGTATGTCGGACAATCTGTGTAGGAAAGAAAGAATTTTCCATCGCAGATGCAGACGATATTTTGTACTCGCGTTTCAGACGGACAAACGATATTTTAAACTTTTTACCTAGACATAGACTGTAATACGAGTAATTATAGTGATATACTAAATTCCAAAGTATATAAGCAATTCAAAAGTATAACTTATTGAATATCGGTTTTCTCACTAAGAATTAAAAATGAATATCACATAAAATACATAAGATATTTCTGTGTTGTTCTGTTCACGATCGGAGAACCAGATGTTGGTACGCATACGTGGTGGATTGCAGCGAGCTTATTTATAAGCGTGTTCGTATTATTTACATAGCGGGCGTGAAGCAACGTCGAGAAATTCGTTCTAGTTAATAAATATGTGAGACCAAATATGTAATTCTTAATTTAGGCAATACAACAACCCAAACATGCAGAACAAAGGACTCAGATGAGTGGCATCACGGTAAACAGTTTTGACGGGAGATGTTTACGGCCCATGAAATCACGAAATAGCGATGACAGTATCAGATGGAATAGTCATGATGGCGACATGGCAACATGACGTAACCGATGCTTCCGGTCAGGACTCAAACAAGCTCCATCGACAAGAGGGGTTCAATCAGGATTGATCCCAAAATATCATGAAAAGCAAGACCAATGAAACTCGGCGAAGGCGTGGATCCTCGAAATAAGATAAAATTATATTAAGATTGCCGAAAAAGGTGGTGATAAAACTTGGAAAAGTGTCATCACACTAAAACGGCGGTAGTAGTGAAATTTGGGGGGCAGGGGGAATAACGCAATCTACTTAAAAATGGATTTATGCGAAAGTCGAGTCACTGCAGTTACTTTTTTTAATTAGAAACGAAACAAAAATCTGAGACAATTTTATCAAGTCCTTAATGTTACTTGTAATATAGCATTTACTTAGTTGAGTATAACACAGTCTTGATTTCCTATTTGTAAGGAAATTATTTTTTTAAAATTAAAAACAATTTAAATCTTTTAATTTCTGATTTATATATCACGTAAAAAATATCCCCAAAATACCAATGTCGATCGAAGGTTTCTAAATATCTGTATTCTGTACAGGTCAAGGGAAAGAGGTATCAAAGATGAATAGCTCTATTGCTTATTCACGAAAAAATTCTTTCAAGCGTTTAGAGTATTTACTACAAAATGCATTTGTGTACTTATGAGATACCAGCTGTGTTATGGCAATCAGCTTTTGTGACTTAAAACATATAAATTCGTTCTGACTGATGCCTGAAATCATCTGTAAACCAAAAATTTTGGTTAGACACAGCAATATAAAATTTGTATAAATATATCAATATGTGTCAAAAACGAAACAGAACCTTCTTCATCAAGATAAACGAGATACATCAACGGTTCCAACAATGCTACTAACAGTACAAACAAAGTTAGAACTAGTACAAGCAAATAATTGTTACTGGAAACAGCGTTATTCTGCTGAGCTACTAGACAGAAGTAAGACAGATTATTAGTACAAAGTTGGTACTAATACCAACAACATTAGCAGCAACAACTCCAGTACCAACAGGAGAGTTTAGTTTTGTCATTTTTGGTACTGCTGCTCCGTCAAATTTATCCAGACGAAAACTGATTTTTTTATGTGTGTGCCTTTGAAAGAGATTTATACTTTTATTCAACCTTTATTGCCTGCGTGCATTTGATGTTTTTAACTTAGAAACAATGTAATTGAGTTTTTTTCTTTATAAGATTACATTATATTTTCCTAAGATTATTAAACATTGTGCATCAAAACAACAACAAGAATGAGGTATAATGGTTTCAGACATAAAAACACTTCGATTGATACTTAAAAAAAATCCTAACATTTTTACTCTCAATTTAGCAAACTGTAAACTAGAGAGAAATCGCTTTCAGTTACTTTATGTATCCTTTATGACACACGGAGGAAAAATTCCATCGTCTTTTCATCCTTATATTACTCTTAAATTTTACACCTGTAAAATTTTAGATAATATTAAACAATAAACTGAAGCAGAAGATGGAAAGCATCATGAAAGTAGTATTAGAGCTTTACTTAGGGATGAATGTGATGTTTTTTTGCCGCTGAATTTTAAAATAGAATACATTTCTTCCGAGAAATATATATAACCATAAGTAAATCCAGTAAATAAATAATATTTAAATATTATTTATGTAACGCGAAGAGCTAGCTCTAGTATATATATTCATTTCTTAAGACATTAAAATTACTAGAGCGAATTACCCAGCGTTACTCGGGCTCTAAATAAATAAAAATATTTGAAGTCGTAATAAAAAAAGTCCATTTTTCCCAGAAGTGAAAAGTCAAACATATTTTGCTATCTCAGCGAGTTATAATTCAGTTTAAGTGACATTTTAGTGCAATACTCATAATAATAATGTAGTACTAAATTTAAAATAACTTGAAAGAGATATTTTAAATTCGCAAAGTTAGAAAACCGATGAATAAAACCCACTGAGTTTGAAAAGGGTTGTTTTTTCGCCAAGACAAAATGTCTGCCATTACACGAAAACACCTCCTTCTGAATCTACAGTGACCATGAATGAATAGATGTGATCTGACGAAATGGCATAAAATGGACAATTTTTGCTATTAAAAGTACGTAACTTTTAAATTATTTCGAATTTTAAAAACCTCGCCAAGCCGGGAACCCGAAGTACATCTATAGGTGTGAGACAGCCCAGTGGTTAGCGTGAGGGGATTTTACTCGGACGACACGAGCTTGAATCTCAGCTCTACCCAAACTGTCCCCGTGTTCCCGAGCTCTACCCAAACTATCTCAGTGTTCATGCGGAGTACGGGCATGTTAAATGCAGCATATGCAAATACAGTATGTCACCGAAATTACGTCAGTCTACTGTGCGGGACTAAACTGTACCACTACGGCAACTATAAATACGCTGTACTTCTAAGTAAGGTGTGTGAACAAAAGTGGTTGAGTTCCTAGTAGTGTTGTTCTTTTTTCTCAGCACAAAAACACAGCAGTGGCGATGAGGATGACCACGGGCCAGTTCTACACGTATTGTGCCATAGACGAAGAATTTCTTTCGTAGATTGAAAGGATGGAATCGTCGTTTCAGATGAAAGAACTTAAAGAAGAATCAAAAGTGTCTGCGCTTCTGAGTTTGATGAGAGCCCTTACGTATAAAATATTGAAGAATCTTGCCATACGGAGGAAACCTTCTGATCCACAATATAAAGAAATCGTGAAATTGTTCACCTACCCTTTCAGCCCGGCTCCACTTGAGATGGAGAAGCGCTACAAATTCTACAAACGCAACCAGTTAGAAGGTGAGTGCATTTCAAAATATATCTCTGAATTACAAATTATGTCTAGAAACTGTAATTTCGGCATTAACTTATCTGCTATTCGGAGATAAACTGGTAATGGGTCTTAAAAACGAGGCCATCCAAAAGAAACGCCTCATAATCTAAAATCTAACTTTTAAGTTAGCGAAATCCATCGCTTCAGGATGTGCACGAAGATTTGTGCACGGAGTGAATCGAACATTTTCAGTTAATAAATTAAGTAGTGCTAGTTCTGCATTTATAGGCCGCGCTTTCACAATCGGGGGTGTTATGCATTGGGGGCTCACAATTCGGGGTGCTCATGCGAGGCATGTATAGTTTAAAAATAGCAAATAGTTTACTTGTGGAACTAGTAATTCAGTATACTTTGACCACCGATTTCTGCATGATATAACCATGGTCTTAATTTGTAACAAATACTGAATAGAAAGAAATTTGAAAACTAGGAATACACTAGCATAGACGCCAATGGAATATTGAAAATGTTCTGCCAAACTCGATAGGAACTAACACCTCTGTATCCTTCCACGATAGGTGAATGTTCACGACATGTTTCTTTATTGAAGCCTTGCGCATGTACAGTCATTTGCAACTCGGTCTAGCCAGAAACACTAAAAATATCTGATCTCAGATTTATAAATCCGTAAATAAAGTAAATAAAATAACGACTTACAAAAAAGAGAGTGAGTGAGAGAAAGAAACTGAAAATTTTTGGCATAAGGGGCAGTTATTAAGTAAAAAGGAATGTGTGCAATTTGTAATGGAGGTTCTGAGGCACCCATAGGACACCCGTGGCGCCGCCTATGTCTGCATTACATAACACGCAAATATCGGAAAGTGGAATCAGTCCAGTTAAAAAACTTGAACGGCATTGCTGCCGATGCCTGGATCCGAAACATTTTGTACACAAATATAAATACGTAAGTTATGTTTGCAAAATCTGCTAAAAAGGTTATTTAGCTCCAGCATGATGTTTAAAAAAAATAAACGATAAAAAATGTATCTTCTGTAACAAAAGAAATGGATAAAATAACGACTACCGATTCAAAAAGAAGTTATTACTAAATGTACAACTTGAAAATCAGAAATGTTTGTCAGAATTGGTGCAATCATGTCCTGCATGAATATTCAGGAATTCAACAAATTATGCCCTCATAAAAAGCGTACAGAAAACTGATTTACTTTACTACGCAATTTTGACCAATCCGTGATCGCACCGGTGGGTCAAGCTACAATCTCGGTCCAGTATAAGAACCAACTTAATGCAGAATGCATTTATTGGAGGACGTGACTGCCGTGTTTGGCAGAGACTCGTTGAAACTTTTACAGATAGATTGATCAACTGTGTAAACAGTAATGGTACACGGACGAAAAATCTTAATGCGCTGTTTCAAAAGCATCCGGCTGTATTTACATCAGGAATCGGATACATGCAAAATTTCACATATCGATTAGAAGAACATGCACATATCGAAACATTTCCACATATCGAAATTCATATCATTCGAATTTTTTTTAACCTAGATCAGATCCATACGCAATAAACGAACGAATTGAACAAGAGCTGAACCGGTTGATTAAAGAAGATATTATTGAACCCGTAACACAAAGTGACTTATACATTACATTACACTTATACATTTCAGTAGTAAAACCTAATGGGAGAGTAAGAATTGGTGGGGACTACATACATTATTACAATAAATTCCATATTAAAAATCGCTCCATATCTCATACCCAAAATTGAAAATATTTTAGCAAAATTAGTGGGAGAAATCCATTTTAGCAAAATTAGTGGGAGAAATCCATTTTAGCAAAATTGCTATGTCAGAAGCATATTTTCAAATGGATATAGATGAACTGGGTCGCTACTTGCTAACTATAAACACTCATAAGGGGTTATTTAGATACAAACGAATGAATTACGGTATGACCTTGGCTCCGGCAAAGAAGCATGAAACATTTTTTATCTGGGATATGCGGAGTTCGTGTCTTTTTAGAAGGTGAGTGCATTTCAAAATATATCTCTGAATTACAAACTATGTCTAGAAACTGTTACATTAAAATAACTGGATTACATTAAAATAACTGGAACAAATAAACAAGACCGCCTAGGGAATGTCTAGACAAGAAATATAATTACATTTCAGCTAATTGGCACACACCGTGTCAATGCATAGCATTTTCCTCATCATTATATCAGATTTAAAATATTATTTGAATGTATATAATAATTGTCTAACTGACGCACTCATGTCTTTTCAGATTCTTCTAACGTTTCCCAGTGTAAGTGTGCAAAAATTTAATGGACTAAAATTTTGCACAGTTATGCTATTAATTTCGGGACAGAAGATAGATTTTTTTATTTTTCCTTCCGGAGGTTGAGGAATCAGAGGGTTCGAAAGTTCTTTAAACCCTCCAGAATCCCTCTGGTCTACTGGAAGACCAAATCTCTGCACATTTAAATCACGGAACAGAGTTTAACAGAACCGAAACTCGGGTCTCTCAGGGAAGGGAAAATGGGATGGGGGGGGGGGGGGGACCCCAAAGAAAAATCTTGAAAAATGATAAATCGTTAAAATTTTGATTTTTTTTTCTTTCGAACCAGACCGTAAGTCAAACCCGAAGGTGTGAGATATCTGTTTGGATGGTCCCAGTGGGAGTGACATCCATAGGGACAGTACCATCCTTCCTTTACCACCAACCTCTCAGAAAGATTTTCAGACCCACATATTTAACGTTTCCGTACTCTGCATGAATACGGGGGTAGTTTGGCCGAGAATTCAAACTCGTATCCATAGAGTGCAATCCCCGTGCTCTAACCACTGGGCTGACCTCCTTAAAATATTGAATTGTAAAATTTTCAGTAAAATTATAATTTGTCTATACAATTACATAAGAAAGTAAAAGTTATATTCAGAACGACAGTTTTCATACATTGCTTATTTTTTAGACAATATGTTTACAAATATTTATTCCATTTTTGACTGCATATGACTGTAATGACTGCATATTTTAGCTCATGCTTGAAGTTTCCATCACAAATGTCTAAAACTTATTACTCATGGTTACATAAGTCGTCGTAATTTTCTTCGGAAGCATACTTGCATATTTATATACTTTCGCAACTACTCCTATGATAACAACACTCACCAGCCCATAACACCACATTTATTGAGATAAGAAAATATTTCGTTTTGTTTATCCGACACTCAAGTTTCTCGTTGCTTTCGCATAAACACATAAAATAAAGACTCAGTCAGTATAAGAAGAGATGCAATGCTTTGGAGAAAGGCTTACGAAGGTGTTAGTCTCATCCAAATGCATGACAGTATTAAAAAAAACTGGAAGTTAAAGTTTATCTTTTGAACTATTAAAATAAGTTGGGGGAATATTTTTCGGTATGTTGAAAAAATGTTAGTAATGCAAACAGTCTGATGTGCCCAACGCATTACTTTCGTCGAAATTAGACATATTTAGGCACTCTCAGAACACGAATACAATTTAAAGGTTTCTTTTGCATACATTCTCTACTTAAGATATTTATAAAGATGTTTAATGTTGCCTCTAAAGATACTTATTGTTACTACGGATAAAAAGTCGACAGTACCAGACTTTCCCTTCATAATGATCTTGTCCATTAGTTTCCGCATTGAAAGAAATACTGTGCGTCTTTCAATGTTAAAAATAATGTATAAGATACACGGCACAATATTTTTGACTTTGAAAAGCACATTGACCACTTTTCAGGATGACAACATGTAAAATTATTTTAATTCGCTTTTTGTGGGTCATTTCGTAAAAAATAGCAGATTATTTTCCTCTAATCTTATAAAAATGTAATAAGCACCAGGGTAACATATACCTATTAATTATAATATTTGATCAATTCGTTTTTGAGTTAAAATTGATACATACATATACATCACCGCAAAAACATTCGATTCGAGTTCAAGGGTGCTTGAAACGTGCTTTTTTGTCGAAAACTCGAATTCGAATTTACTACCCGTCATAATACTTTTCCTATATATTATTATGTATGTAGGGCAAGAAATTTACCGCAAATCAATATATATATATATATATATATATTAATTATTATATATTTATATATATATATAATAATTATTATTATTGTTATTATTATTATTATTATTATTAATTTTTATTAACTATTGTATACAGAAAGTGTTGTTTCCCCGAAATTTTTCGCATTCTATATTGTAAGCATTAAGCAAGTTTTGAAGCCATTTCTAACACTTTTGTAACGATGCCTGATTAGACCTATGGACACGATAACTACAAAGTGAATGCATCTATCGGTATGAAATGCTATGTGTAGACGCGTTATGTGAGAACTAAATAGAATTCGTAGTCTTTGGCAGGAATATAACCCGTATTAGAAGAGCTTCGGTGTATTATTTCTTATGGAGAAAGATAATTTCCTGAACGAGTGTCAGTGAGAGAAATAATAACTTAAACTACGGTAAGAATGTAACCTAAATTTAAATGACCAGCATATCCAATGAAGAAGCTGTCCATTAGTATTTAAATCCTAATTATTCACAATGATTTTATTCTGGATACGTAAGAAGAGAGAGAGAAACATAGTAGTATATACTTGTCGATTTGATTTTGAACTGCAACTCACCCTCCTACTTCAAAGAATGGGGAAAATGATAATCCATTTTGTCCATTTTACCCTCTTATCCACCTCTCCTTTAGAAGCAAAGACCTCCATCCCCACTTTTCTTTGACTCTTCAGATCAATTGAAAATAAAATATGCTACCTATCTCTTGAGCAACCGGGTGTTGGATTTTTTTAAATTTAACAAAAGCATCACCTGGTTAAGCAATTTTTCATAGGGGATACGATAGTTTGATTAACTTTTATTTCGCGCAAATATAATTTAAGAATTGGAATATTACTAATATCTGCCAAGCAATATATCCCAATACATTAAAGTATTTAAAAATTATTATTTATCAATTCGGTGGTATTTTTATAACTTATATAGCGTCATTTTTACCAATTTAAGGACATTTTCCCCAATTAAAGGTGCATTTAAAAACTTTGCCCAGTTGGCGATATTAAACCAGATTAGTTGCCAAATTTATCGTCAAGTGTTATATAGTTTACCATACTGTTTTAGTATTGTTCACTTTATATTATATTTTAGAAACATTATTTGAAAAACATACTATATCTCAGAAACAGTTTGATCGAGCATTTTACATTTTATGTTATTTATTTCAGAATAAAAAATTATATATAAAACAATTGTATATTTAAGTGTCCTTATTTTTATGATTTTTTTCAAAAATTTATTCAAAAACTCCATTACTCTGGGACTTCTCGAGACATATTTCACATTGTTTTCACATTGTTACTACATGTTTTTCACATTGTTACTACATGTTTTTCACATTGCTACTACACTGTCATGTTTTTCACATTGTTACTATAATGTCATGTTTTTCACATTGTTACTACAATGTCATGTTTTTCACATTGTTACTACATTGTTTGAAAATATGCCCATTGCCACATAAAAACGGAAATTGAATTGAAAGTGAAAATTCAGTTTCATTTCGAACAATTATGAGTGTTATTTTGTGCAATTAAACTGAATTTAACGAATTATTAAAGAAATAAAGATAAATGAATTTGGGTCTGTAGGGAAAGCCATGTACTGCCCACATCAGATTTTTTTTTTATCTCAATTTCACTGCGATTATCGGGAGATAAATTAGTTACAGTGGCACATTTCGGCAATTATGGCACACGGAGATAAAATGTCATCTTTCTTTCATCCTTATATTACTCTTAAATTTCACACCTCTGTAATATTAAACCATCAGACGTGTGATATCGTTTACAATATTCTGAAGCTTAACTCTATGGGTAATAACGTTATGATAACGAAGATCATTTTTTTAAATATCTTATTTCACAATGCGGTGCTAATTCGGCGTTAAATGATAAAAGTGAATAAGTTTTCTAAAAGAAATATTTATGAAATAGTAGTGGAAAGTCAAAGTAGAAAATAAATTATATTAAAATAACTATAAATGAAGCTTTTTACAATGGGCAGAAGCAAGCGATAATTAGAACAGGAGTGCAATACTGCAGAAACAACTTGTACAAAGATTTCGAACGTTTCGAAACACGTGATGGGTTTTCTTCTTCAGTTCAAGCAGGTCAAGAAACACTTGTCAAATGGACCAATAACAAACTGGAAGCAGCTTAATATTTTATTTACTTGATGAGGGAATACTCTATAAAATAACTATAAATTAATATTCTATAAAGTACTATAAATTGTATTCTGTATAACAGATTCCATCAATAATCAATCAAATAAAAATAAAGTATTTTCAAGTATTCTAAGATTGCTGCTGTTTTCCTTAAAAAGGCCCTTATTCGGCTAATTGTCCTCATTCGCTAGATTTTGGTACTTAATTTAGTGCACTTTTTTTTAATAATTAAAATGTACTAAATTGATGTTTCTTCTTGGTCTATTGTTTCAAATATTGGTACAGCTTTCTATCCTTATTTAAAATATATTGTTTCTCAATTTTTTTCTACCTTTTAGTGATATCTATATTACAAAGACCTTATGAGATTTTATCAGAAAAATCGCAGTTTCAAGCTAAATAATTTTGTTATGACTTCTTTTGACTTTAAGTCGCAATTACACATATAGTCATGTTGAGCCAACGGTCGTACAGTGCTGAAAACACCGGTTCTCGTTAGATCACCGACGTCAAGCAGCATCGGGCGCGGTTAGTACTTGGGTGGGTGACCACCTGAGAACACAGCGTGCTGTTGACACATTTCGGGCGCGGTAGCCCGGTGGTTTGCGCGCTGGATTTGCACGCTGCCACAACTGCCGCTGTGTTCATGTGGAATACGATCACGTTGAACATAAGGGTCCGTAAGTCCTTCCGAGAGGTTGGTGGTAGGGGAAGGAAGGTACGGTCTCTGTGGATAACTCCCTCACTGGGTTCCGGTCTAAATTGGATGGCACTTCCCGGCCGTCCAAACAGTTATCTTAACCTTTTCTGGTAGGTCGGACGGTCTGGGTCTCATCAACAACAACATATAGTCATGTTGCAGACGTCCAAACAGCTGCTCATGTCCAAGGACGAGTCGGACAGCCTGGGTCTTCAGCATGTAGTCATATTGAGGGTTCCTTCTTACGTCTCATGAAATATTGCAGGAATTTATTTTCTCTGAGTTTAAAATTGATGACCCTATCTTTCTAACCCCTACTTTTTTGTCTCATAATACATTCAAGGCGATTGTTTTAAACTGTCTGATGGCTTGTGCTCTGTAACCCTTTATGTGCAACATTTACGTTCACAATTTTGGAATCTCATTGTTTAATCTTATTCGGACTCTTTTTTACATTAGTTACGCTGATGACTCTTATGGTGTACTATGTTTATATGTGAATTTTCTATATCTAATCACTGCTGGATAAACATCCATTGTTTCATTTTTACTACATACGTATTATACATACGTAGTATACATACGTAGTATTGAGATTGTGTTGTTTTGACGAAAATTTTTGACGTCGAGATTTTAATACCAAATTTTAAGACCAAGTAATGTATTAAAAGACCTTCTGAATACGTTTTGACTATTTTTGAAGTGATGTCTGCGGTCGATTTCATGTGCATACGATAGCAGCCGCAAATATCAATGGATTTTCACGAAACTTTATATCCTGTTTTGTTACAAAAATCTAGAACTAAATAGGATTGTTTTTAAATTCAAGCAAATATTCGAAATTTTATATTTCTTTAACATGGCAGCATAGGGCAAAATTTGAAATTATCATGCTTAAAAGAGCTTATTTAGGGCTCAATGATCACAAGACTTCATAGTTTGAATCATTGATATGAAAAATAGCCGCGATACAAATTATTTTTATCCGTGACGTCATTAGCCCTCTGGGGGGTAAGTTCCCTGCCCCCGTGGATGGACATTGTCAACTATGGTATCAATCGAAAACTATTTTCAATTGTAAAATTAAAAAATATATATATATATTAATTAAATAAATATAAGACGGTCAAGCAACACCTCAGTTAATTTATTTTGGCTCTATTATTCAAATATTGTAAATTTTCATCAGGTTTAGATCTGGATTCCTTTGACTCAATTTACAACTAGTAATGCTACCATTTAAAAAAAATAAGTCAATGATTTGTTAAAATTGACAGCGTAAAAGAAACAATTCATTAAAATGTAGCTTAATACAGATTAGTTTTAAATAAATTTTAAATAAATTTTAAAGGCATTTTTAAAAGAAAGAAAATGGTTTTCAAAAAATATCAAATAGTTTAGAGACATTCAAACTGTAAAATCTATTTAACCCCAAACCATCTCTTTCGACTTAGTGCTTTCTGCTTGTAAGCCAACACTATATACACAGTTATTCTTTACGAATCATTTTTGAAATAAAAGAAACTTTAACTTCACAAAAAGCGCGAACTCTCGAAATTTTCATATGAATTAAATGTAATTTGGTATGATTATTTTAATAGTTAGCATATGAAGTCTATTTAAAATGAAAACTTATTAATTTTAATACTTATTTGAATAGTAAACAGGAAAAGGCTATTGATTATAATACTTATTTCAATAGTTGACTTAAAACTCATATTGATTTCAATGTTTATTACTTTCTTTATATACATAATGTATAAGGAAAGTATTGTGACGGAGTCGAAAATTCGAATTCGAGTTTCCGACGGGAGAGCACGTTTCAAGCATCCCTGATCACGAATCAAACATTTTTGAAGTGATGTCTGTGTGTGTGTGTGTCAGTGAGTCTGTGGAGACGATAACTGACAAACGAATGGACCGATTCGAAAGAAATTCGGTACAAAAATCGCAATCCGTAAACACTGGAAGCCTATTGTTTTTATACGCAATCGAATGTTCAGAACTCCCCTAAATTTTCGAGTGAAATTTTGAAAAAATCGTTAAAAAATCAAAACCGCTAAAATGCTAACATGACCCGTTCTCGAGATATTGCACATTTTTCAAAAAAATTATCAAAAAGTGATATAAAATTAAAAAATATATATTTCCTATTGCGAAACATGTTCACTTTTCATATGGAATACCATGCGATAAATTTGGTGACATCATTTTCATGAATCTAGTTCGTTCCATTCATGAAAAAAGATACTTTGAGTAATACTTTTGTATTTGAACGCCAATAGTCATTTATCTGCTGTAAGAATAACTTATTTCTTCGTCCATAACGCTTGGCGAGATTTTGGCGACGAATTTGGTGGAATGTCGCTAACTTGGCGACTTTTTTATATGCTGCCAAATTCACGGAAATATAGCCAAATGGATAAGAATGACGCTAAATCAATGAAAATGACGATTAATTGATGAAAATTCAATATCTTGGAAATAATATAAGTATCTAGTAATAGAAAAAACCTATTTTTTTACTGTAAAAGTAGTATATTCAGTGCATTATATAAGAAAAGTCATGTGCTGCCCACATCAGATGTTTTTTTACAGGTAGCATAAAAAGCTTGTTCATTTTCAGCGAGGTAAAGATTAAATACTGCTTTAATTTCTGTTTCACATATACTATCGAAATATTTTAACCTGTGGGAGAGTAAAGTGTGAAACACGCAATATTTTAACTCGGTTCAAAATAATATATCTCTAAATATCTGAAAATGGAAAAAGATATTTTATAACTTAGCTCATTATTCGCAAAAAAGAGAAACTAGTTTCATGAATATATGCTGGATCATTACAGTCATGTAGATAGGCAGAAAATCTCCGAGCATAAATAATTCCTCAAGAGAAGGCAGCCTAGTTAAGATAAATACTAGGAAATAAAAATTATATTTTTTGCTACTTGTCTGTTGCGTTGCACTCTCACTTAATGATGACATTATGAACTAAAACATTGTTACTTTCCTTATATAAATAATGTATAAGGAAAGTATTGTGACAGGGTTGAAAATTCGAATTCGAGTTTTCGACGGGAGAGCACGTTTCAAGCATCCCCGGTCACGAATCGAACCCTTTTGAGGTGATGTGTATGTGTGTGTGTGAAGGTATGTGTGTGTGTGTGTCAGTGAGCCTGTGGAGACTATATCTCATGAACGAATGGGACGATTCGAATGAAATTTGGTACAAAAATCCCAATCCATGAATGCTGAAAGTCTATTGTTTTAAAACACAATCGAATGTTCAGAACCCCTCTAAATTTTCGAGTGAAATTTTGAAAAAAATCATCAAAAAATCAAAACCTTTAATAAAGTTACGCAAATAGACATTTCTCATGTATTTTTTCCTTAGAAAACGATTGACATAAACTTTAGGACACTAGCATGAATCGTTCTCGTGATATTGCACATTTTTCAAATACATTTATCAAAATAATCCCATAAATTAAAAAAAAATATTAATTGTTGAGTTGCTAATTAATTAAACATGTTTAATGTTGTTTGTGTTACATGTTGAGAGATGGCGAGTCAGAACGTTATATCGTGCTCTTAATTTCAAATCCACGATAAACTTATCAATATTTTCAATAATTTTTTGCACACGAGTACGATAAATATACCGCTGATGCATTTCACTTAATTCGGGAATTAGCGTAGTCTTCAAATGTTAAAGTACATTTTCAAAATTATTTAATTCCGTAGCTTCACGACACGACTATCGCTTCTACTATAGAAATATGAAGCCACGACACTTTCTGCTTGTAGTTGTGCACCATATAAGAGGTTGCTTCCCAATATAGCTAAAACTGCTATTTCATCCAATAAAATTAGCTACTACGTTTTCAGACAGGTGAAGACCTAGAAGCGGTTTTAAATCCATATTGATTTCACAAAAACACACACTTAATTTGTCACAAATATCAGATATTCGTTATCCTTCGTACACTGCCCCCATATTTGAATTATATGTTGGTGTGTGAAGGCGGCCTATGTTCGTGAATTATACTGACCCTTATCGGGTTTCGAAAATCTCTTTATTTTGCCGTGTACCAGCTTCCACTGTTGACCCGAGTCGTGCTTACCAGGGTAGGCACTTTAAATCCATCTATAGGACTTTTATACGATTACAATATTATTTCAATAATTTTTATAAAATAATTTCGTATAATAAGTCAAGAAAAATATTATAAGTATGAAATTTATCATTACATGACAACTTTCAACACAAGCTTCACAAATTATTATCATTTATATATTTTTCCTAATAATAATTTTCAATCTAAAATATAATAATTTTGTATAATGAGCTAAGTAAACATAAGATAACTCAAGTATGAAATTCATCGAAATATCATTTATATAAGATTCTTTTCGTCATAATAATTTTCCATCTAAAATATAATAATTTTGAATTATGAGCTAAGTAAACATAAGATAACCCAAGTATGAAATTGATCACTATATGACAACTTTTAACACAAACTTCACAAATTATTAACATTTATATACGATTTATTTTTATAACACAACTGCAAAAAGTTTATATTCCCGCGAAGCAACTTTTATGAAAGACATTTTTTGTTTTTTAAAGCATATGTTTAGTCATGAAAAACTTTAAGCTCATTTAATATAACATGAGGAACTTAATATAAAATTAAAATCAGAAGACAGAAAAAAAGAGTAGATAAAAATCGTTGGTGTCAACTTATTGTAAACAGATTTTCCATAAATATAAATAAAAAAGCACACGTGGAGTTTATACAACAAAATTATACAATAGTTTTTGTCATAAGGTAAAATTGTCCTTATCAAAAATTACCATTATTGGACTTACCTATGATGCCGTCGCTAGGGGTGGAGCATGTAGCTCCCGGTTCTCAAGCTCGAGATACGAACACACAAAACATAAAGAAATACACATGCATAATTGCTCAATTTATTTTAATATTTTACTTAATAGATATCCATTGTAATCTTGAGTAATTATACTATAATTAAATCAATTATTAAAAGACACATAATACTGACAATATTACATTAATATATATATTTACACACATAATAACTTTGACTTAAATTTCTTAAAAACAGTTTCCTTTAAACAATCGATAAAGAATAGTTCTTATAGTTCAATATTTACGAACTCGTTCATATGATCTACTCATACGAACTGGTAGTTAATTATTTTAATAATCGTTAAAGGTGTGCCTTCCGTGCTAATAGTGACAATTGAAAGTTGGTTACCTTTACTCCTTGTGTTACGTGCATATTCGTGCTATTTCAATGATGTAGGAAAACCGTTGCACATCTAACTGCACTCGCTACCATTTTATTGCTCACATTCTATAGACACTTTTCACAAACCCAAGAAACATGATGCTGACTCGTTCGAAAGTTTTAAGTCGACTGAAGTTTTTTTGAATATGGCTTTGGGGCGCTTTTTTCTTTCCCCCATTCATTCCCTACCACATCTACCATTCGCTGTTGCTGCAGACGGGGATGACCACTGTTTATATATGCATTTGTTGTGATTGGCTCCCTCTGCAGCATTTAGATATTTCATTATTTTGGTTGGCATTTGTAATTGGGGAGGCAACATGTAATACAAATATTGTGTTACATGATATCCTCGAGATACGAACACACAAAACATAAAGAAATACACATGCTTAATTGCTCAATTTATTTTAATATTTTACTTAATAGATATCCATTGTAATCTTGAGTAATTATACTATAATTAAATCAATTATTAAAAGACACATAATGCTGACAATATTACATTAATATATATATTTACACACATAATAACTTTGACTTAAATTTCTTAAAAACAGTTTCCTTTAAACAATCGATAAAGAATAGTTCTTATAGTTCAATATTTACGAACTCGTTCATATGATCTACTCATACGAACTGGTAGTTAATTATTTTAATAATCGTTAAAGGTGTGCCTTCCGTGCTAATAGTGACAATTGAAAGTTGGTTACCTTTACTCTTTGTGTTACGTGCATATTCGTGCTATTTCAATGATGTAGGAAAACCGTTGCACATCTAACTGCACTCGCTACCATTTTATTGCTCACATTCTATAGACACTTTTCACAAACCCAAGAAACATGATGCTGACTCGTTCGAAAGTTTTAAGTCGACTGAAGTTTTTTTGAATATGGCTTTGGGGCGCTTTTTTCTTTCCCCCATTCATTCCCTACCACATCTACCATTCGCTGTTGCTGCAGACGGGGATGACCACTGTTTATATATGCATTTGTTGTGATTGGCTCCCTCTGCAGCATTTAGATATTTCATTATTTTGGTTGGCATTTGTAATTGGGGAGGCAACATGTAATACAAATATTGTGTTACAGTTTTCTTATAAATATTTATAGAATTCATCCAAATCTGTGTTTTATAAAGTCTGCGTATACGAATACTAAGAATTTAAAATAAGATATTTAACTATTTTTGCTTTCTCACCATGCATTATAATAAATATGACATATATATCAATAAATATGACTTGTTTAAAATTTTAACTGAGTCGATGTAGTCGGCACATGATTTCACTGCAGATTAAGAAAAGTTGACATTGAGTGAATAAACAACAAGTCATACTTGAGCATTTTAGACAATGTACTTTGATGAAAATACATACACTAAATATCATTGAGTGGTAAAGTAAAGAAACATAATTTTAACGAAATCATTTAATTCTTCCGAGATGTGTTTTATACGGTGTCCACTGGCAAGCCGGAGATGGGTATTTCTATTCCTCGCTGATACGAAAGACTTTTGCAAATTCTTAGAAACTTTAATACAGAATTTGCTTACAATATCAGTTATCTTGTCGTAAGTAGCTTTTATGCTGACGTCGGAAATGTTAGAAATAGAATCTGGTAACATTTTGGATTTTTTAAAATGGTAGTATTTTTCTTACTTTTTAAAAATACTTCCATTTTATGTGCAACAATGCAATAAAAGGGTTTGTTTGTTCGTCTAAATTAAATGTAAAATAAAATTGATTCTGAAGTACCGACAACCTACATATGGTAGACAGGAAAAAAGTTTAAAAATAAAATAAAAAAATAATTCAAAATTCTAAAATAACTAAAAATTTATTTTTAAAATAAGAATATACCATTTTAAGGATTCTGTAATATAATCTATCAAAACAACAATAGACATTAGATATAATGGATTCAGTGATAAAAACTCCAAGATAGGTAGTTTCAAAAATGTTCTTACAATTTTATTCTCACCCTAGCCAATATGATCTGGAAAGAAAGTGCTTACAGTAGAGTAGCATAATGCAGCTTTTATGACGTTCAAAGAAAACATTTCATCGCCTTTTCATCCTTATAACACTTTTAAATTTTACACCTCTGTAATACTAAACCATAAATTGAAGCATTAGACATATGACATTAAAGTATTCTAAAGCTTTACTGTGGGAGTGATAACGTTATGGTAACATCTTTTAAATATCATCTTTCGCAATGTGGTGGAATTAATAATATTAAAAGTAAATAAGTTTTTCCAGGAAATATTCTTAATCTCAGATAGTAAATGTAGACGATAAAGAGTATGGATATGACTAATCATTGTAAAATGGGGTCGCATTTGCGTAATTCTTTTGCCTTCTTTAAACATATCTTTAAACATATTCAAAACTTTTGAAAATATTAAACTGTCAAAATTAGACCCCATTTTTTCAAAACGGTTCAAAATGTTAAATATCGAAATTATAACAACTATGTTTCGAAAGCTAATAATCTGACCCGGAATCAGAATATATATCCTTGAAAGGCTTTCTATGGGCTACAAATTATTAGCAATCTATTTATTGCCAACACTTTCAGTTTTCGTTTCGAAGTCGGTCAAATACCCCGACCCATAGAGGTAAAAGTAAGAAGTTAAAACTTCATATTAAGAAAACGTCAATATCGTTTGAGACAATCATTCAGGTGCCCCTGGGATAAGAGAAGTAGCCCTGTATTGTATGCATTTTTATAGTGAAAGGTCTAAAATATTTATATTAACTGTTAATTTTGTAAAAAATAATTATTAGCGCAATCCAGAGTAGAACTGAAACAATAAAGAATATCCCTACGTGCTCGAAATTATTTTACCTTTCAATTTATTTTTATTTCACTATATTCCGTACACTATCCTACAACTATGAACAAATACTGCTTAATTATACTCATAATGAGGGAACCCTTCATTTAAATATAATCAAAAATACATATACTGCGCCTTTCTGTTGCGTCAACTATATGACCCACAGATTGCCTGTTGCAACCTTTGTGGTACAGCTCTATGTCGCTGTGGAAAAGATAAAGTGATTGCATTATGTTGGAAAAGTTATGTGCTGTTCACATACGATTTTTTAGAAATATTCTTTACTTTTCTATCTTTGTTTCTACAAAGAACAAAGCATGAAGCTAAAAGAAAGGAGTCAGAACTTCATATTAAGAAAACGCCAATATCGTTTGAGATAATCATTCAGATGGCGCTGAGGTAAGATAAGTAATCCAGCATTGTATTTATTTATATAGCGCAAGACCTAAAATATTTATTTAAACTGACAATTTTATAAAAATGAATTATTAGCGCAATGAAAAGTAGAACTGAAACAATAAAGAATATTCCTACGTATTCAAAATTATTATACCTTTTAATGTATTTTTATCTCCTTATATTCTGTATTCAATCCAACAACTATATAAAATACTGCTCAATTATACTTAAAATTGGGAGCCCTTAATTAAAAAATAATAAAAAATATATATGCTAAATACTATACCTTTCCGTTGTGTCAACTAACAATAGCGACTACTTTACTAACATTAGCGACATCTAGATATAATTCTCAAAGCATTAGGGTATTTTCAAGCATTTCATCCATAGGAATTTTATTTCATTTCTAACTCCATGTCACGACCATAGATTCTACGTCAAAATATCAGATTATTTTCTAACTCTTTTGACTGTATATCATATATGAATAAACCAAACTTATACACAATCTCTGACAAGATTTGAGATTCTGGCGAATGTATAAACTTGTCTGGTGGAACATAACTTACTAAATCTATATTTGCGAAAGTCCGCCAGATAGGTAATGGGTCAGGACGGTAGTAATCAATCCTTTTATTGATGCGACTATACTGAAGTATTTATTATTTTAGTTAGATGCCACCATGTAAGAAAAATAATGGGACGCAAAGTATAATGAAATAAATAATTTTAAAAATCTATTGTAGGTAACAGACAACTTTCCCTATATAGCGCAATGGATTTTCTTCTTTCACAGATTATATAGGATGTATGCAATCCATGGCATCGTATTTTGGGCATTCAATTGTACATTCATATTAGAAGCTATTCTGGATGACAATAAGTAAAATTATTTCGAAGTACCAAATGAACTTTTATTTTCCGTAAATTTAACTTTACAGTGAGAAATATAATTATCCGCTATGCAATATAGCTCATACAATAAACGATTATGATAATTAGAAACTCAGCAGCCGTATATTCGTTGAAAATTAACGATCTCACAATAAGCAAGCCGCGAATAATGTGTATTTTTAAGTAATTTGACTTTTAAAGAAGACCTTATCGAGATTTTCACCTGAGTTCTAATGCCATATTTAAAATATGTATCTTATTTCCTTTTCCCGGAGAATTGAACATTTCGGAGTGCACCACTACTAAAATATTAAATATGGCAACACTAATTGTATTCGTTATTTCCATCATACGACCTATATATACTGTTACCAAAGTTCAAGTCTCTATGTCACTTCTGCCTTTTCCATACATTCCACATTTGGAAGGTTCTGGTGGCAATCACCCTCATCAAATATATGTTTTATTATAACTTATTTTTTTCAGGGTGTTATCATATCGTTCTTCCTTGCGCCAAATTTTATCTTCAACGTGCTTTAATAAATACATTTCTCATTTGCTCGACAAATCAAACATTTTAGTGTGCGCCACCCCCAAAGTAACAAATATTCGAAAACTAAAATTGAACATTGTCTTCACTTCAAACAGCATACTCTCACACAAAATGTAAAGTCTCTATCTCTTCGCAAAGCATGTTTTTTGTTTCATTTAACCTTTCGAACATTTTATTCTGAAGCACCACCTCAACTTTGAAAAATTCAACTTTCTCCAAGGATTTTATTGAACGATTAACCACTGTAACGCATTTAAAATCTCTATATCACTAAAAAGATAGCGATTCACACTTTTTTAGCAAATTAAGCATTTTGGAGTAACACTCCCCCCTTTATTAAACCTTAAAAAATATGGCGGTATTATCAAACGATTGACCCATATACTAAATTTCAAGTCTCTATCTTACTTAAAAAAAGGCGATCTCTATTTGTTCGGCTAATTGAACTTCTTGACATGCAGCACCCTTAAACTAGTAAATTAGAGAGAACTGAAATTGTGCATTTATTCTTTTCCAGCTGTATAACCTTGCATCAAATTTAAAGTTTTTAACTTATATCTGTCATGTCGCTATTTTGAGCGCCATGAGCGTTTCTGTTTTTCTAAAAGAAAAACCCTTCTTTTCGCTCTGTGCCTGTTCGGTCTTTTACTAGGACTTGTCTGTATTGAAAATGCATGGGAAAGTTGCTTTTGGTCGCCGTCGGTTGGAGTTCTCCGACTGAGAGTCTGCGGTGGATTATGTAATGTTTGAAAGTGCGCCTGTCACGTGGGCTTGTTCGGCCATTGGGAAGCGGCGTTGGAGGAGAAGTTTGGAGGAGCGCTTGTTGGAGTCGAGAGAGGCTCGGGTAGATTTCGCCTGGATTTGGACCTGTGTGGTCGCCCCGTGAAAGTCTGTCTTAAAAAACTTAAGACAAAGGCTTAGGCCTAATGGCTAAGTCTTGGAGGAAGACGCTTTTGTTCAGTGAACACTTAACTTACTTTTTCGGCAATGGAAGAAAAATTTGAAAGAAGAAGATCGAAGGAATTAAATCCATAAACCTAAAATTAATATTTCTTTTTTTTATTTCAGGAAGTGTTATTGATTCAAGTAGTTAGCTACCATGCCTAGTCTTAACGGTACTTCTCCCTTGGAGCTGAGAATGAAAGTCCTGTACTTTGGAAATTAATTGACGGATAAAGTTCGTGCATTTGAACTAAGTTCTTTCCGTGATGTTGCAGTGTGCCTCGTTTTCGGCACTCGTTTCGATTTCTAATTAAAGATCCTTGTTCGAGAACTCTGCGGGCACAGATGTGGTAAAGTAATATTTAACGTGTGAAATTTGATTGTGTGTTAAAATGTTGATAGAATATAATTTTATAATAACTGTAAACTCATATATTAATATGATATCTCTGATTTTGAACAGAGCAAAATATTTGAAGTGATTAATTTTTAGAAGCTCTGAAATTGATAATTTGATCTTAAAGTTAAGATACTTAAATGTGATTTCAAATAAATAATATTTTGATTTTTACTTTGCATCTGATTTATTTGAAATGCCTTTAATTCTTCTGCTATTCACTGCATGTCATCTAACAAACAATTCTGTTAGACTGAGAGGGAATTTTGCTTGGGTAAATTTAAATGTTTTGATTACTTTGTTAAAAATCCACTATACGGTCTCACCTTCCTTTGATTTGTCTGGTGCGCCTTTGCTTTAGTGAGTTGGCAAACCGCGCCATGACATATCGAAGTATATTTTTTTATCATTTAATTTTTCGAACATTTTGGTAGGGATCACCCCCTCAACTACACATTTTTAGAAAATTCGATTTTTCCCGAGGATTGGATGAAATAATTGGGGCCCTATGTAATAAATTTTAATCACAAAAATTTCACAAATTTAACTTCAAAGAAAACGTTTCTGATTTATTCGGCAAATCGAACATTTTGGTGTGCTGCATCCCTAAAGTAGCAAATATTTGAAAACTGGTATTTCATACTTTCTAGCTTTCAAATTATCTACCAAATATACACCAAATTTAAAGTCTCTATCATATCGCGAAGTATGGTTTTCTATTTTTTACCTTTCAAACGTATTGGAGTGGAGTACACCCTCAAGTTTGAAAACTTTATTCTTGTTTTTTTTGTCAAATGATTTTTCCATATATCACATATCCCGCCCCTATCACATTTCAGAGGACGCGTTTTTCATTTATTTGGTAACTCTAATATTTTGATGCGCGGCACCCCCTTAAGTAACAAATATTGGAGAACGAACACTTTCTTCTTTTCAATAGGTGCTCTACCTTTACACCAAATTTGAAGTATCTATCTCATCGTGAAGCATGCTATAATTTAACCTTTCGAACGTTTTTGTGGGACCACCCCTTCTACTGAGCATTCAAAGTGTTTTAATCAAATTTCGTAATGCCTTCATGTTTATATCACATGTTTGCTATTTCCATCAAGAATTTCTAAAATTGAATACACTCGTGGTTACATAAGCTTTCGTAATATTCTTCAAGACGATATTTGAATTTCTTTACATTTTCGCAACCGCTCATATGCGTATAGCACTCATGACACCACGTTTATTAAGATGAGAATATATCCTGTTTTGTTTACCCGGTACTTAAGACTCTCGTTTTTATATCAACTCATAAAGTAAAAAAACCCGTCAGGATAAAAAAAGATATAAAGTTTGGGGAACATGTATACGTGGGCGTTAGTTTAATTCAAGTACCAGACTACTCTGGTGCTTGAAAATTGTAAAGTAATGTTTACCTTTTGAACTGTGGGAATTAATTTTTAGTTAAGTTGGGAATTTATTTTTAATGGAAACTATCCGAGTTGCTCAACGTATTAATTTCGCTACAACTGAACACATTTTTTTCCTTTTGGAGCAACAATAGAACTTGTAGTCTTTTCGTAGTTCCATCCCACTGAAAATCATCTGCTTTATTGTTGTTATCGATTGGAATTATCTCGCGAAGTTTTATAGAAATTTGATTCTTCCGAGGGTTAACATATCTCCCTATGAGAAAAGTATTCCAATTTCACAGTAACAGCTCATGATAATGAAAACTACATGGTTAAATCTACATGGTTAAAACTACATGGAAAAATCCACATGATTAAAATTCAAGAATTTGAAGTTTGGGTAAAATTTGAAGCAGATGGTCTCGTTCCAAATCACTGTTTCCGTAAATACTAAAATAACCAAAGATTAATACGGAAATTAAAAAACACTTTCCGATGTGGATTTGATATTGCCAACAATTCTGCCATTTCAAATTTAATTTAATTTTATAACCTGGTGGGTTGTAAATAATATAAGATACATTTTTTCGACAGAAGTCATTTGAACAGCCTTAAAATGAGAAATTTATTTTACTTAAAAACTTAAAACCATGGAGGTAAAAGTACTTTAACTCTATGCTTAACTATGCTTCGAAAAAGTCTACTATAAAATCGTCTGCTTTTCTATGTAAAATCAATGAATGTTTCTTTCATATCAGCTATATTGTAGACTCCAGAGCTACATAATTTTACGTGAAATAAATTCCGCAATTCTTATACAACTCATCTTACAGCTTGATGTGTTTACATTGTCCATTAGTTAAAATAAGGCTTCGTTGTAGAAATAATCAAAGTTTGATGATCATTTAAACTCAAATATACTACGTGGCAGTGAAAGTGAGACACCAAGAAGGAGAGGGCAGAAAGTGATGAAAATCGGCAAACAGAGAGAGACAGCAACGGACAGTAAGTGATGTTTATTCCAAAATGATACACTTATACACTGAGCGATAATACCGTTTGATCAGTAGGGTGTAGGACCACCGCGGGCAGCGACACAGGCAGCAACACGTCTAGGTACAGAGTCAATGAGCATGCGGATGATGTCCTGAAGGATGACTGCCCATTCCTTATCAACCATTTGCCACAGTTCATCTTCTAAACGAGGCAGTGGCAGTGTACGCAAACGACGTCCAATCACGTCCCAAACCTGTTCGATTGGTGAGAGATCAGGGAAAACTGGTGGTCGGGGAAGCACCTGAGTACCTAGCAGAGCATCTTGGCTGATGGGTGCCTTGGTCGGGCGTTATCCTGCTGTCCAATGGCATTGAGCACCCCCTGAAGGAAGAGTAGTGTCACCGGCCGTATCGCGTCATCCAAGTATCGTTGAGCCGTCATAGTGCCCTCAATACGGATCAGAGGTGACCTGCTATCGTAGAATATGGTGCCCCAAACCATGACGCTGCGTTGTCGAGCGGTATGACGTTTCTCAGATTCGGCCGGATTGGACCTGTCACCACTTTGGCGTGAGACTCGTACGCAGCGACTCCCATTGCTAAAATAGAGGCGTGACTCGTCTGAGACCACGACGTCTGTATCATTCCGCCGTCCACCTTGCTTTATCCCGACACCATTGGGAACGGAGGAGTGTGTGCTGTTGGCTCAATGACAGTCTTCTTAACAGACGCCATGGGTGCAGTTCGCTGGCGACCAATCGGCGGATAATGGTCCTGGTTGATTTGAGGGCATCAAAGGGTGTCTTACACATGCTGCAAAAGGGCGACGAAGTGGCCTGAGGGCCGTGAACGCTTGTCGGCGGGTGCGTCGATCCATGCGTACTGACGTTGCTCTGGCCGTACCGGCACCCCTCAAACGTGCCACATTCCCTTATTCCAACCATCTTTGCCACAGTCGGTGTACCGTGGATGCGTGTAGATCCGCTGAGATTTGAGGTATGGACTAACCTGCTCTTCTGAGTCCGATCACAGTACCCCTCGTGAAATCGTCTCTCTGCTGGAACTGCCTCGGTTGGCGACGGCCTGGCATTCTCTGCTACTACACGTTTCCTCTGATGCAAAACAAATTGCAAAATGATTTTCCTGGCAGACAGGGTGGCGCAACTAATGCCGATTCTGCAGGTTCGTTCCCTTATATCTCAGTCAACGTGCGCTGGACATCTGCGCATTTAGCATCATTTACATAACTCGGTGAGCTGCGTCTACCCTGCAATTTGCATATTTTTCTACCCACTCCCTCTTGGTGTTTCATTTTCACTGTCACGTAGTGTATATTGTAATTGCGTTGTTTCCGAATATAGATGCACAGAAATTAAGTAAAAATAAAGCGGTTTTAGGACGCATACAACACTAAAGATAAATTAAAAAGAACTTTAAAAATCATGATTTTGACACAAGATGGATGCCATATTTTATTTTGAAGTGGGTCACGTGATCCCTTCGTATGACATGGGTGCAATTATTATTTTAATGTTTATTTAAAAAAAAACTACCGAATATATTTTGCTGAAATGATTTTCATTTTTTTTGTGGATAATTTGAATATTTCCTAATACTTTTGAAGCAATGTGTGAATTTTAAATTCGTTTAAAAAATGTTTGAAAAATTAGGTCCCATAGGGTAAATTAGGTCCCATGAGTCACGTCATATCTTCATACAATATGGGTATAATTGTTGTTTTATTTTTTTTTTTTTAAACTACACAACATATTTTGCTGAAATCTTTTTCATATATTTTATTGGATAATTTGAATATGTTCTAAAATTTTCGAAGCTATTTCTGAATTTTAACTTTGTTTAAAATATGTTTGAAACATTAGGTCCCATAGGATTCAATGTCTTTCATTTCTTCAACCTGGATTCAATCCAAAACTAATTGGGTGATATTATTCATTTTAATTCCCATATGTCCCATATACCGTCTCAATACTATACTAAAATTTCATTCTGGTAAAGTTATTTTTACGTCAATTATCGTGCAAAAGGACAGACAGACAGAATGGACAACGTCATAAACACATTTCAACTATATTGGAAAGTGTTAATAGACAATATTGCTTATTATTAATGCTATCAATATTGATAATTGCCAATCTATAGTTGCGCGAAACAATTGGGTACTTTTAAAGGTAATTAGGTACTTTCAAATAGTTATAATGTAACATAGATATAATGTTGTAATAGGATAGAAAACTAGAAACCACATTTTTTCTGGTTTACAAATTTATGCACCCGTATATATGAATGAATTATTGTAGCGGTTTTAGTGTCTGTGTGTTTTTGTGCATGTGTGCTGGCGTAAAGTATGCATTCTACTATGAAAAAACAAACCAGTTGATTTTTTTTTTCAAGTTTGATGAATTAAACAATCGTAATCTATATTTCAACACAGAAATATAGCAAAGTCGTATATGGCAAATTTTCCCCATATTTGTTAACGAATACTACATTTAGGCATTTCAACGGGACTAGTTTAGTTTTTGACCGTTTGAATCTGCAATTACAAGAATGTTCAGTATGAAATAAAAAATCTGATGTGGGCAACACATGACTTTCCTACAAATTCAAATTCATTTTCTTTTTATTTCTTTAATAATTCATTGAATTGTGTTTAATTGCACAAAATAACACGCACAATTATTTGAAAAGATACTGAATTTGCACTTTTATGCAATTTCGGTTTCCATTTGGTTTCTATTTGGACGTATTTTCGAAGGCGGCGTAGCAAAAATGTGAAAAACTAAAATATTGCGAGAACGGCTAATTGTAGATTAAGGGGGCTGGTCTTATGCTTTTCAACGTCAGACATAATGTATCAAACAAACATTTAATGGATACATTTGAGCACATGTAGGTATTATTTTATAATTTGAAGATTTTTGAGGGCCATTTTTATAAAAAAAGGCAGGTGCTGTTTTCCCGAATCCTACCAAAATCTAATCAACATCAGGGTAACTCACAAGTGAATTGCCTACCGAATTTTATTCAATTTGCAAATTAGTTTTTAAATTAAAGTGGATACATATGATTTTTGCAGGCCATTTACAAAAAAGTAGGTTCTTCTTATCCTGAATCGTACCCGAATCTAATTAGCAGCAAGGTATCACACAAGTAACTTACCCAGAAAATTTTGCGAAATTGGGTCAATCAGTTTTTAGGTAAGAGTGGATACATACGTAGTGGATACATACGCCACAGACAGACAGACACGCACAGTTTACATATACACACACGCACAAACACACACACACACACACACAAACACACACACACACAAGATCTGTATATACACTCACGGACAATGAAAGTTGCGCACCAAGAACGAAGCATAGGATGGACCTGGAATTTTATTGATGGAAAGATACAGATGAATGATATACATGATCACAAAAACAGCGCAGCAGAACACGTACAGAGGGAGCTGTGGTACACAGTCCGGTCAGTCTCAATAGCGCGACGCACCGTCTCGTGCTGCAATACAAGCAGCAATACAGTCCGGCATGGTGTCGAACAGACGCTTAACGTTGTCCTGTGACAGACGACTCCACACCTGTTGGACGTTACGTTCCAAATACCGAAGCTTGCGGCAACGAGGCAGCTGGCATTTCAACTGGTACCACACATGCTAGATAGGGGACAGGTCTGGGTTACGGGCAGGCCATGGAAGTGTCTGGACATGACTCAGGCAGACATGGGCGACCCTACCCGTGTGCGGCAGGGCATTAACATGCTGGAATTGCGCACCTGGAATCCCGGCAACGAATGGGAGCAGATGGGGCAGTATAATCTCATCCACGTAACCGCTGGCCCGTCAATGTTCCAGGTACCACTACTAGAGCGGAACGGCTTTCGTAGGCTATGGTTCCCCAGCCCATGATGCCTGCAGTAGGGTTGGTGTGGCGTTCGATAACGAGTTTGGAATTGTGGCGTTGTGCAGGGAACCTCCACAACCCGGACAAGCTGATTATCGGTCCCCGAAACGAAACGGCACTCTTCGCTAAACACCACACATCGAAAATCTGTGGCGTTGCACGTTGCTCTGGCCCGGCACCACTGCAACCGGAGTCGCCGATGTTCCCGTGCTAACGGCAGCACACGTAAGAGATGCTGGGATTGCATATTCGCTTCCTGCAGGCATCTAGGATACGGTTCGTGTGCACACAGGAGTCGCTACGTGTGCCTGTATCGCGGATCGGGTAGCCATGGGCTCTATAAGTGCCTGCTGCACGATCATTCGATCCTCTCTACTCGTGGTATGTCTGGTTCGTTCAGAGTCGGTCCTCCGCGTCTGGGTGGCGTCCCGTGACCAGTGTTCCCAACACCGTCGGACGGTATAGTCCGAAATTCAAGTGAAGGGCTATCCGGCGCGCTGACCACCCTGCGGTTTTCAGCCCGATGATCAGGCATATCTTGAAGTCCGTTAGTTGCATATATCGATGTTTTTGGCATCCACCCACCATTCTTTTCACTCGGTACTTGAGCTTGGGTTGGCCGAAGCTTCTCGCACCGATGGGGCGTTGACTACACGCCAGTTTGTAAAGCCCCTGGCTCATGTTTGCAGCGCCAATCACGGGTGTACGGTCATGCGCAATCATGCCAGACTGAGATCATTAGCATACCAGCCCGCCCTCTAGCTATTTACATCATTTCGCAGTTGTATCATGTTTTCTTCTTCTTGGTGCGCAACTTTTATTGTCCTTGAGTGTATTTTCCCTCTTTATATCTACCATAAAGTAAAGGGACTGAATCTACCACCGCATCATCATTATGACGGCTATAAAAGAATGTCACTTTGTTCACAAACTGTAAAATTTCTCGTCCAAAGATAATGTTGAGCAAAAAATGTTCCATAGATGAAAGTTATTTTCATGCGAAGAAAGATCGCTTTGCTCAAATTTCAATGAAAATGTTTCTATTTTGTTTGAAAAATGAGATACTACCGTATGGCAGTCATGGCAGTAAAAGCAAAGCCGTTCAGAGTAAAAAAAAATGATATGAATGACTCTTTGGTCTATGTGTAAAAGTGAATTTGAACGACAGAGTTTAATTTCGTTCCATTTTGAACAAACCTTTTTTGAGATCTCTTATGACATTGCAATTCTATGCATTACTATGATCTTGAACTTGCTTTTCACATTCTCGTTTACAATATTTGCCTGCATGAGTTTTTTATTGTTCAATGACATTGTTTAAATAAAGGATTCATCTGCTATAGAACCTTTGAGTTTCGAGTCTTATGGCGTGCCATTTTAGAGGTAAATGTAATAATTGTTTTCTTTTTAAGCTTTTATTTAACTCGTAATGACCAGTGGTTGCATGCCTGTCTGCTTCAACTTTTTAATGTTATTTTCAATATACTTTGCCATGACTTCGAGAGCTGAAAATTGCTGCACAATTTAGTCTAATAGAGCATTTTAATGTAATAAAACTTATCTATCTTCGAAATCGGATCTTCGAAAAATAAAACTGGCATGTTTTTGAGAAATGAGCCGTAAAAATCCCATTGCGACCGTATAGTTAGAGTCCAATATTCAGTTTCATTTCTCTCTCTCTCTTTCTCTCTCTGTGTGTTTAATATATATATATATATATATATATATATATTAAGAATTTTATTTTACTTGTATTATAAATACCAGTGGCGTAACTTTTCTTGAACATGGTCTGTAGAGCATATGTGAAAGGAAAATGGTCTGAAGAGCATATTTGAAACAAAAAGAGACTCAATGATAGGTTGGAGATAATTTATTATAATTTCATTATAAAAAATCTGATGTGGGCAACACATGACTTTCCCTGCAGACTAAAATTCATTTTATTTTTATTTCTTTAATAATTCACTAAATTGATTTTAATTGCACAAAATAACACTAAATTTGCATTTTTAATTCAATTTCTGTTTTTATTTGGTAATTGGACATTTTTCAAAAAGTTGCATAACTAAATGCGAAAAATTTCAAATATCTCGAGAACGGTTAGTTCTAGAGTAATAGAGTTGGTCTTATTCTTTTCCTTATCAAAAATTACGTATAAAACAAGCATTTAAGCTTGTTTTATACGTAGCTTTTCTTTAAATTTTGTCGATTTTTGATTACCATTTCGTAAAAAAAGGCAGATTGTTCTTTTCCGAATAATACCAAAATCTAATCAGCACCAGAGTATCCCACAAGTAACTTATCTACCAAATTTTTTGAAATTTGGTCAAGTAGTATTTTAGCTAGAGTGGATATATGTCATTTTTGCGGGCCATGTCGCAAAAAGAGGCGGGTTTTGTTTTTATGAATCATACCAAAAACTAATCAGCAACGGGATCACGTCCAAGTGGCTTACCTACCAAATTTTATGAAATTCGGTCCATTAGTTTTTTAGTTAGAGTGGATACATACATTGCACAAACACACAGACAGACACACACACAGACGTCACACTAAAAATAGTTTTCTCGTATTCTAGAGGTCTCGAAACTTGTAGATCCGTCGAAAACTGGAGATGCGATTTTCGGCATGATTCCAATACTTTCCCTATACTTTACCATGTATTGCAGGAAAAGTAAAAAACAAGTATTAAATAGGTATTAATTACCCCTCTGTCCCTGTTCCATATATAAGTTAATGGAAATGGGATTACATGTTGTGAAAGTCTGGTGAATATAAACCTTTAACTACACCCAAAGATTAAATTATTATTATTTAAATTGTTATAAATCATATGTCTTGATACAGGTACTTAAGATACTAATCCCTTTGTTCCCTGTATTAACATACATGGTGTAAAAGCATGAATAATGTAATAGATGAAAAGTTTCAAACTGAAAAATTGCTGATAAGCCTTTCCTGGCTCCCTAAATTTTTTTTACATGAAATAGAAAATAATTGTGAAAAGTATATATATATATATATATATATATATATATATATATATATACATTATTATTTCATTAAAAACGTAATCCACATGACATCTGAAAATGCCATAAACTGCCGGTTCCTAGTTTATAACATAATATTGATTAAATTTTAACTTAGTACAAAGTACTATGCTATAGTTTTTGATAAACAATGGTATGTATGACTTCAGTCTCCAACACATTTTGTTCTGGCTGATATTTAAACGTTTTCCAATAGTGAACGATCGTTTGTAAAAAAAAAGCTGCGTCATCGTAAACGATTTCGATTGTTATAAACATTGTGAAATCAATATGGATACTTTGTAGACAAAACATTTAGTTCTAGATGAAAAAAAAACTGTCCAATGAATATGAAGGTAGATATATTGCAGAAGCGATAATATGAAACTAATACTGCGTTATGAAAACGATAAAATGTGTGTTCATACAGCTTCAGAATATAAACTGAAAAATAAAACATTATTCTACAATTGATGGATAAAGATGACAACTTGTTTCGGAGGTAAAAACCTATGGATAGAATATACAAGTTTAGGTATATTATGTTCACAGTCCTATTTGCTCTGTATTATGGTTTTGCATATAGATTAAATTCTTAACTTAGTTTTGATATCCATTTCATTTTCAAAGTCATTCTTGAGTTTATCTTCAAACATCCCTTTTCCTTCGACCCAGACCATCCGACCTACCCCAAGCTGTAAGATAACTGTTTTGACGGCCGGGAAGTACCACCCAAATTAAACCGGAACCCAGTGGGGCAGCATCCACAAGGACTATACTATCTTTCCCCTACCACCAACTTCTCGGAAGGACTTACGGATCCACATATTTAACGTGCTCATACTCCGCGTGAACACAGATACAGTTTGGACAAAGCTGCGAATGGAACTCGGATCATTCGAGTTCAATCCCCTCGTGCTAAACATTGAGCTTTTCCACCTCGCTGCGCGAACCCTTGTCGCAAGTCAAAATAAATCATAGTATAATTGAAAAATACAAAGGAATAACTTGCAAGTTTTATCCCCCGACGTCATAAGCATAAAAATTACGTTACAAACACAAAAATTGTATTGCGGCTATTTTTGTTTTTTCACACTATAGAATATAGTAATAGAGAAAATATTGTTTTCACGAAAATTTTGATTTCGAAATTTTGATTCCAGTATGTTTTAGGACATCCTGAACACTTGAACCCTCCTTAGACCTACTGAACAAGGACCAACTGAAAAATGGATTCTTTTATGAGAAAGTCGAGTTGAGCTACACTCTAGTTAATACACTACAATGATTGAAACTCTTAAGTTTCGTGATCACTGAACGACAAATAATACATTTAATGCATGATTATGCCAAATTTTGAAATATAAAATTTCTGATATATTTGGAAGTTTACTCTCGAATTTCAGGAAATTCTATCTGGTTCCAGATTTTCCGTTATCAAAGCTAGACATCCAATTTCTTAAAAATCCACTAACATTTGTGGCAGTTATAGTGCACACACGAAATCGACCAGAGACAGATGACAGACAGACAGACAGAAGGATATCTTTCTAAAAACAATCAAAACTTGTTCAGTAGGTCCTAAAACCTGTATTGACTCCTAAATCTCGAAATTGAAAATTTACATGATAACAATACAATATTTTATAATACATTTTATAATATGATAAATTAAAAATTGGAACTGATTTCTTCATCCTGTTAGTTTCCCTGTTTCTGCCAGGATAGAATACTAGTACTTGCAGGATTAAATACTAGTACTTTGACAGGATAAAATACAAGTACTTGTATAATTCTTCAACACAATAAAAGTATTTGCTTATTACTATGAAATTCATCAACATATCAAACAATTTATATGGTTAAACAATCTAATAACGCTTATCAAAATATCAAGGAAAGATGCATAAATACAATTACCATACATATTAAAACCCCAATTGAATAATGCCCTCAGAATAAAATGAAGTTTATGGTGTTACCTTTTCAGGTGGTTGATGCTCATTACTCATCACTGAATGCACATCTAAATTAACCCCATGAGGCATTTAAGAGCATCCTTCGATCTCCATTGGGAACAAACACAACATGCTTAAGTTACAGAGCTATTTTCTGGAGCATCAGACAATAATTACAGGCAATTGTGAGTCCGAATGATTATTTTGTGTTATTTGGTAAGCCTGGATTTATTGAAAGTAGTTTAATCTTTCGAGAATGGCATCATTTTAAAGATACTTTGTTCTATGGAGTTATAAAGAAAGAGATAAACTCCTATTGATGATGAAACGCTTGAAAATGACATAATGTTTTGACAATTATATTTAGGTGTCGCTTGTGTAAGTAAAGTAGTCGCTATTGTTAGTTGACACAACAGAAAGGCGTATTATTTAGTATATGTATTTTTGATTATGTTTTAATTAAGGATTCCCAATTTTGAGTATAATTAAACAGTAATTTTTATAATTCTAGGATAGAATATAGAATATAAGGAGATAAAAATAAATTGAAAGGTTCCATAAAGTTTCGATAGGGTTAAGGTCTCGACTATTTCTAGATCATTACAACAGTTGAATATGATGATCTTGAAGCCACTTTTTGCACACACGAGCAACATGACATGGAGATGAATCCTATTGAAATATAAATGCTTCATTATCTTGAAAAAGAACAAGTTCAGAAGGGGCTCAAGTTTTTCATTTATGTATCTTTGGACATTTATATTCCCATTGATCACTCAAATTCTGCCCACACCTCTTGATATCATACAACCCCAGATCATAACACTAACTGGGTGTTTCACGGTAGTTGTAATGCAATTAGGATGCAAATCTTCTCCGATTCTTCTCCTTACGTATTTAACGCATCACTACCAAATATGGAGATTTTGATCTCCTCACCGCAAATTACACTGTCCCATTGTTCCGTTGTCCAGGTAACATGGGTTTTAGCTCAATTTAATATTTTCAACCTTTGTTTGAGAGATAAAAATGGCTTTTTTCGTGGAATTCTAGCATTTTAACTGAATTCATGCAGTATGCGCCGAACAGTCCTTGTACTCAACTTTACATTGCATTGCGTCATTTCACCTTGTATACGGCAAGATGGTTTTTTCTGTCACCTAGGCACAGTCTCTTAATTCTTCTATTATCACTTGCTGTTGGGCATCTTATCTTGCCTTTACCAATCTGATTTTGTAGTGCTGAGTCTCCTTATACCTCTTCAAAATTTTAGAAATGCCACCTTTGGTTAAGTTTTCCCCAATATTTCTTCGAATTTCTGCATAAATGTAGACTTGTTCATTTAATACTGCTATTTTACATCGCTTTCTGGGTGACAAGTCAACTTTTTGCGCAATTTCTTCAATTTTATTATGTTTTGCAAGCTCACTAAATCATAGAACACACACACAAAAAAAAAAACCCATTTGATAGCAATCCCATCACACTGATAAATGTCATGTGAGTTAATGGTTCATTAAAAAAAGAAGATGACACCTGATTGGCTCTATAAGCATTCATGCTCATTGGTTACATTCAAATGAGGGAAAGCTACTAAGTAGTGGCCCACAATTTTGAGTACTACTGTATGCTCATGACTTGCCCCCTAAATGTGTGTCTGAATAAAACGATTTAGCCTTATTAACATGTAATATACGGAAGCAATGAAGCAAATAAGTGCATCATTTATTTATCCATTGGGAAACAACGTACTTTATGCAACCGTTATTTTCGACAAGGTAAAACGGAAATTATCGGCATCATTTGAATCTGTACTGTTCTGTCGCGTTCTCTGATAAGAGGGATTTATTTTAAACCGCGTAATATATTATCGATTGTATCATTGTAACAGATTTTAAATGTGCAGTTTGTTTGGAATGGTATTTTTTCTATAATAATAATAGGAAGAATGCCTGTTTGTTTGTCTGTCTGTTTGGCTGTCCAGGATGCCGCGCGATATCTACTGCATTTACTGGTCTGAGGTTTTTCATACCGCCTCATCTATACCTGAATAATGTGCCTCGAAAGTATTTTTCCAAATTTTTAATTATATTTTTAACGAATTTTTAAAGTTTAAAATATTCTGATATCTAGCTACTGGTACGATGTGAGATATACGGTTCTCCGTGTTTACGCTGAAGACAGACACGTTAAACCTATGGGTCCGAAGCTCTGGAGTCTAGAATATAAGCAATATAAATGAAATATTCATTGACTCTACGTAGAGAGACAGATAATTTATATTTCGATGACGTCATTTGAATAAAATTTATTTTGCGTGACTAGCATAGTCTTTATCAATGAAGTTTTAAATTTTCAAGTATAATAAAATACACGTAGTACTGTGATAATTTAAAAAATATCAGCTCTAAATTCATTGCATTTTAGATATGTTTAAATAAAATTGCATTTCAGTTGGAATGTGTTTCATAATCAATGCTTTATGCATGATTGATCTTTCTCGTCATATTTTGCGTTAGGATTCATAAACTCGTTTATCCGTCATAAAATATGGAGATTTTAATCTATCAAATTCATGATTTTAGACTTATTATGTAAGCTTTAGAAAAAAAAATATGACACGCCTTATCTGACATGATTTTCAATTCGAAAGTTTTATCGAAAATAATTATTTTTGTAAAACAGCATGAAAAAATAATTTCTACACGCACGGTGCTAATATCGCAGTAAAATATATATTCTTCAAAATACTCCTAATAAAACTGGCTGAAGATTTTATCCATTGTATTTAACTGCACAATGGAAACAGCAGAGTCTTGTTTGTCTCCTAGAAATATATTTTCGATTTGTTTATCTATTTACTCGTATTTGAAATTCCTACTGCTGGAATGTGAGAGATAGAAATCAGAATATAAAACATATCAGTGTGAAGATAATGTTTTAGTGTGTGTGTGTAAATATAAATAAATGTTGATTTTATCTATAAAAACAGAAATATTTCATTTAACGTTGATGTTTAAAACAGTGTCTTAAAAATGTTTAGCTAAAATACCAAATGGATTTTATTAAATATGCCAAGTTAAACAAAGAGTAAATAACATTTTGTGCAAAAGATAAGGAACTTTGTAAAGAACCTTGCTGCACTAACCGGGGAATCGAAACCCTGGGTCTCCCAACTGGCCAGCTGACGGTCTACCGTTGAGCTACTGGGATGAAATTGCAAACTCTTACCGTCGAAGTGGACTCTAAAACTTGACCTAGGTATAGAATCACAAATAACACAATAATATAGCAAACATTACAATGCTACATTATTTTGTTATTTGTGTTCATATACGTTACTCAAGTTCCTCATAGGACATTAAAATTCAAGTTTCTTATGGATTTACATTGCTCTGACATTTTAGACCAAAAATCCGCTACTTGTAACATTGTATATGTTTGTGAGAAATGTATGTATCTACTCATTCTAATTCTTAAGCTATCGGCCAGAATATTATAAAATGTGGCAATCAAGTGCGCATTGAGTTAACCAAGTGCTGATTAGAATATACCATTCGACAAAATAAGATTGGTAATTTTTATCGAAGTATTCATTTTTATATTATTACACATATTTAGAGCAAAACCGGTCTGTGGATGTTACTATCTCCAATGGCAGCGCGATTATCACTGAGCTATTCTACAGTAGAGTTGTTTACATTTAGTACGTACCAACCCGTTTTTGCAACTGAAAGGAAATAAATTAGTAAATAAGTTATTTATGTTATCTTTAATTTTCACTACAATACAAGATAATGTATAGGGAAATAATTGGAATCGTGTCGAAAATCGCAACACGAGTTTTCGACGGATCCACACATTAAGAGCACTCTAGAATCCGAAAAAAAACCTATTTTTAGCACGCCGTCTGTGTGTATGTGCTCGTCAGTCTGTTTGTCTGTCTATCCGCATGTATGTGTGTCTGTTTATGCGCTTGTCTACGTATCTGTCTGTGCAATGCATGTATCTAATATAGTTGAAATATAATTGACTGAATTTCACAAAATTTGGTAGATAACTCATCCGTTCGTGACTCTGGTGCTGATTAGATTTTCGTACAATTTGGAAAAAAAGAACCTGCCTTGTTTTTGCGAAAAGACCCACAAAACTCGTCAAAATATAAAATAACAAGAAATATCAATCAATTATAAAGCATTGATTATGAAACACTTTCCAACTTCAACGCAATTTTATTTAAACATCTCTAAAATACGATACATTCCTTAGTAATATTTTTAAAATTATCATAATACTATAATAATTTATTATATTTGTAAACTTCATCGAAAACAAATGAACTTTTTTCAAATGACGTCATCGAAATATAAATCGCCTGGCTCTCTCTATAAAAGCAGAATTTCATTCATACATTTTTTTTCATTCATCACTATACTATACTATACTATAATTTATTTTATTTAAAAACTTAAAACCATGGAGGTACAAGTAATTTAACTCTATGCTTAAAACTACATCGAAAAAATCGTCTTCTTCTCTGTGAATAATCAATGAGTGTTTCATTCATATTGGCTATATTGCAGACTCCATGAGCTAAATAATTTTGCGTTAAAGAAATGCAGGTCTTATACAGCTCATTCTACATCTTTTAATGTTTATATTCTCCATAAGTGAAAATAAGGCGTCATTATAGAAATAATCAAAGTTGGATGATCATTTAAACTCAAATATATTATAATTGCGTTATTTCAGTATGTAGATGCACAGAATTTAAGCAAAAATGAAGCAGTTTCAGGATGGATTCAACACAAAATATAAATTAAAAAGAAATTTAAAAATCCCGGTTTTGACACAAGATGGATGCCATATTTTATTTTGAAGTGGGTCACGTGATCCCTTCATATAATGTTCACGTGGTCGTTTCATATAAAAGGTGTAATTATTATTTTAATTTTTATTTAAAAAACTACTGAATCTATTTGGCTGAAATTTTTTTTATATATTTTATGGGATAATTTGAATAAAACTTTCTTAAAACTTTCGAAGCAATTTGAGAATTTTATATCCGCTTAAAATTTTTTTGAAAATTTAGGTTCCATAGGGTTCAATGTAGTTCATGTTTTCATCCCGGCTTCAATTCAAAACTAATTGGGTGATATTTATATTCCCATAGGTGTCGTTTATATTCTCACAGGTCCCACAGACCATCTGAACAACATACTAAAATTTCATTTAAATAAAGTCATTTTTACGGCAGTTATCGTGCTAACGGACTGACAGACAGACAGAATGAGCAAAGTCATAAACAACTTTGTTTTCAACTTTTTTGTAAAGTGTTAAAAATAAACTTCATTGAAATGACGGCATTGAAATATAAATTGCCTGGTTTAAACATGCCTAAAATGCATTATACATTCCTCGGTAATATTTTTAAAATTATCGCAATACTACAATGATTTATTATATTTGAAAACTCCATCGAAAACAAGTGAACTTTATTCAAATGACGTACGTCATCGAAATATAAATCGGCTGGCTCTCTCTATAAAAGCAGCATTTCATTCATAAACGTTTTTTAATTCCTTTCATTCATCACAATACTATAATATTTTATTTTATTTAAAAACTTAAAACCATGGAGATACAAGTAATTTAGCACTATGCTTAAAACTTCATCGAAAAAATTGTCTTCTTTGTGAAAGTCAATGAATGTTTCATTCATATCAACTATATTGCAGACTCCATGAACTAATTTTGCGTTAAAGAAAAGCAGCAATTCTTAACAACTTATTCTGCATCTTTTGATGTTTACATTTTCCGTAAGTGAAAATTAGGCTTCGTTGTAGAAATAATCAAAGTCGGATGATCATTTAAACTCAAATATATTGTAACTGAGTTGTTTTAGTATGTAGATGCACAGAATTTAAGCAAAAATCAAGCTGTTTTAGGACGGATACAACACTAAATATGGATTAAAAATAACTTAAAACATAACTTAAAACATTTATCACACGATGGATACCATATTTTATTTTGAAGTGGGTCACGGAATTTCTTTATATAAAGGATGCAATTATTATTTTAATTTTTACTTAAAAAACTACTGAATATATATTGCTGAATTTTTTTTATATATTTTATGGGATAATTTGAATACTTCCTAAAACTTTCGAAGTAATTTGTGAATTTTAAATTTGCTTAAAAAATGTTTGAAAAATTGGGTCTCGTAGGGTTCAATGTATTTCATTTTTTCAAGCTGGGTTCATTCCAAAACTAATTGGGTGATATTAATCATTTATATTTCCGTAGGTCCAACAGACCGTCTGAATAACATACTAAAATTATTTCATTTTGATAAAGTCATTTTTACGGCAGTTATCGTGCTAACGGACATGCAGACAGACAGAATGAACAAAGTCATAAACACTTTTCAATTATGTTGTAATGTGTTAAACATTACCCAAGCTCACATATATCAATTAAAAACATGCTTTATACGTCAGTTATGATGCTTAAAAGAATAAGACCAACCTCATAACCGTTCACATTTTTTGTCACGTCAACTTTGAAAATAACGTCCAGTCGCCAAATAAAATCGAAAATTGAATTTAAAATGCAAATTCAGTGTAATTTAAAATAATAATCCGTGTTATTCTGTGCAATTAAAATAACTCAATTTAGAGATTTGTGAAAAAAAAGAAAGAAAAAATGAGTTTAAATCTATAGATATAGTCATTTATTGCTCACATCAGATATTTTACATTTGAAAACCATCTATTCCATAAGTTAAACCGAGCAATCAAAATACTGAATATCTGCCATTTCGGCTGCAACGTATAACCAGACATACTCGCTGTCTATCCCCTTCATCCCTATTCCACTTAAATGAAACGAGTCATTCTGGCATGGCCGACCTTCTGCCATCATTCATAAAATTTGAAAAGGAGCTTTAAAATGCCCCCGCTTCAAGGAAATTTATATTAACATTAGGAAATAGAGCGCTGTTTCATATCATCAGACTGGAAGCGACGTATATCGTTTTGGTTTTATAATGAACAAATATTGAAATTCATTTGGAATTAAAATATCTTGCTAGTAGTAGCATAAATATCCAAATACCAACCGGTTTCGTATGCAACAGTGATCTCCTCCTTCGGCATAAAAAATAATACTTCTTCTTCGGCCCAGATCTTCCGACCTACCCGTAGGTGTAAGGTACCTCTTTGAACGGTCGGTAAGTGCCACCCAATTTAGACAGGAACATACTAGGGGTAAAATCCACAGGGACCGTACCCTCCTTCCCCTATCATTTCGGATACATGTTCGGATTTTCGGATACATGTTTAACCTGATCGTACTCCGCATGATCACGACGACAGTTTGAGCAGTGGCGGGAATTTAATTCGTATTTTCCTAGTGCAATCCCGGCGAACTAACCACTGGGCTTTCGCGCCCTATAAAAAAGATTTGGCAACAACAGCAGCAGTGTCAAGTACATATTGAAGACCTCATTTAATAAAGTTTTAATCACATGATCCAGAAAAAAATTGTTGCCAAATGAGAACCTGATGTGTACAGAACATGACTTTTCCTGCAGACTCATATTCACGTTTTCTTTATTTCTTCTATTCACTAAATTGAGTTTAATTGCACAAAATAACACTGCATTTGCCCTTTTTATTCAATTTGTCTTTTTATTTGATAATTGAACGTATTTTCAAAGGTGGAGTACCAAATTACGAAAAAACTAAAATATCTCAAAAGCGACTATTGATGGGGTTGGTCTTATTTATTTCATCGTTAAATATTACGTATAAAACGTGAATTTAATTTTTACATTTGAGCATGCATTGTCTTTTATTTTAGATTTTGGAGAATTTTGCATGCAAAATGCCTGTCACCAGTATTACGTATTTTCACGAAAATTTATACTCTGCTTTTTTAACGACAGATCTCGATAGAGGTTTTAGAAATTAGAGAAAAACTTTATAGTACAAAATTTAACATAACCATAGAAGTGATTATTTATGGTTCAATGGTTATTATTTTAGTGAAAAATAGCCGCTATGCAATTTTTGTATTCGACGTCGTGTTAGCCCTTTCAGAGGGGGCAAGTTACCCCACTTGGAGTACATTTTAAAACTTGGTATTAATTGTGCGTATAACTGTGGCATCAATTATTTGGAACGACGATAGGCATTTTGAAATTTTTCTTGCAAAATTTACAAAAGTAAAACACAAGCTACTTAAAGATGAATTTTGGTATGAGATAGTCCAGTTGAACCACACTGCAGTTAATTTAATTATTATTAGCAAAGAATAGACGCAAGACGAGCCAAAGAAAATTAGTTTAATCGAAAAGAACTTTGAATATTGAACACTTTGCCAAGTGTTTAAGATTTTCTGCCAGCTATCGATCACAACCAAAACTAAGGAAGTGGATATAATAAGCTGATGACACATGACTTTTTTATATAATGCAATAGCTTTATTGCTTTCACTTCCAAATTAGGATGTACATGGTCAAGAACAAAGTGTTTTTTACATTCATTTAACACGACGTAGATTAAAACAAGGCGCTTTTCACAATTTATTTATTAGCGTAAAAAGACTCTCACATGCTCACATTAAATTGTCATACAGATAGATTTTATATTTTATTAATATCCCGTGAAATAAAGAACTATTGGCGAACTCTTTGGCGTCAAACTATCAAAATATTAAACAAGAAAAATCAATCATGCATAAAGCATTGATTATGAAATACTTTCCAACTGAAATGCGATTTTATTTAAACATCTCTAAAATACGATACATTCAGCGTTGGTATTTCTGTAATTATCACAGAGCTACAATTATTTATTTTATTTGAAAACTTAAAACTTCATCGAAAAAAATGAACTTTATTCAAATGACGTCATCGAAATTTAAATTGTCTGGCTCTCTATGTAAAATATGTCAATATTTCATTCATACACTTTTATTCCAGACTTCTGAGTTAAATAATTTTGAGTGAAAAAAATTCAGCAATACTTATGCAACTCATCTTGCAATCACTTGTTTACATTCTGCATCCATTAAAATTAGGTTAATTCAGAAAATACGCAAAAATAAAACGGTTTTAGGAAGGATGCAGCACTAAATATAAATTTAAAAGAACTTTATAAATCACAATTTTTACACTGGTAAAAAAATATGGATGCCATATTTTATTTTGAAGTGGGTCACGTGATTTCTTCATATTATGGGTGTAATTATTATTTAAATTTTATTTTTAAAAATACCGAACACATTTTATTGGAATTTTTTTTATGTATTTTATGGGATAATTTGAATATTTTCTAAATTTTTTGAATCAATTTGTGAATTTTAACTTCGCTTAAAAATGTTTGAAAAATGAGGTCCCATAGGATTCAATGTATTTTATATTTTCATCCCGTGTTCCATCATGATATTATTCATTTACATTTCCATATGTCCCGCAGACCATCTCAACAAAATAATAAAGTTTCACTTTGATAAAATCAGTTTTACAGCAGTTATCGTACAGCAGTCAGTTTTACAGCAGACCAGAAATCGATCTCACATCAGTTTATCGTGAGACAGCTTTATATGTACGTTATTTATTGTGTCTGAAACGTCAGACAATACCGTTAGTCTCATGACGCCAGATTTTACAACACGATGACTCGAAGATCAGAAGAAAACCATAAATTTAGGGTCATCAAGACAGGTGGGTCGAATGACTCTGAGGATAAGGTGAAGCAACGACATTGGATAAAAGGTTGACCAATTGAGAAGATGCTTGTAGCTTTGTCCTGAAAGCTACCAATAAGAACCAAGGAGGAGTGTCAGATCTCAGGCAAAAGAGCCACAACCGAAGGAGTCTAAAAGATAAAGAAATAGAGAACTACTGAGAGAGATTGCAGCATTACTTCTACGTGAGAGTTGATATAGAAATTCACGAGGACTTCTGCACGGCAATTGCAGAATGAGAAACGACAATGTCCTGAGTACAGTTATTCCAGAAGTGCTCGATATTAACATCTAGACAGCAGTACAATATGATCGTCGAATTACGAGTGGGCGAAATATACTTCGAGTTAATTCCAGTAAAATGAGCGACATTAAGTACGTGCTGGTGATGAAGTTCAAGACAGACTTGAAGGTATGTGTTCGTTAAATATTAGGGGAGGTCTTACATACATTTTAGGCATTTTTAACTAATGGTCTCACATTGTCTCTCTCCGGCGCGAATAATAATAATAATTGTTGTAATTGAGTAATTAAGTGATCTATGTTGTTAATAAATGATTTATTGTTAAAGTTAAATGGTGCAATTCATGGAGTAGTATTATATTAATTAATATTCCTTTACAGAACTCGCGCTAAAGATACAAAATTGTCAAGGACACAACGCATAAATTTAATGGTCAATTATGTAGAATTTAATAATTTAAAAATCCAGCTTTAAATTTTATTTTTTACTGCACCACAGAATTTTATCTATTTAACTGTATCGAAGGTCAAAATTTTTTTGATAATTCATTCATAAATCGTGCAATACCTTGAGAAAGGTTTAAGTAAGTTTCACTTGTTTTATAATAACAGAAAGTTGAATTCGGAATGAATCGAAAAGTTGAATTCGGATTTTTGACTCTGTCACAATACTTATCCTGTGCGTTATACTATATCTGCACGGAAAGAAATATTTGACAGACTAGAGTTATAAAATCTTATAAATTGCGATTTAAAGAAATTTAACCACTAATGAGTAACGAGTACGTATTCTTTAATTAGGGAACATTGCCCCGATGGTTTCCTAACGAAATACTTTAAAATGTATATCTCGGGTGAATAACGAACATAGGGTAGACATGAAAATGGATAAAGAAGTGAATTAAAACGTCCGTTAAATTTCCGCTTCGTTAAAATGGGTTATATTCACAAAGGAAGTGTAGTTAAGTTAATAAAGGAAGCGCGTACTAGTATACATATTTTATGTAAAGGAAAAATAGAAATGAAATTTTATTTTTAAAAATTGTCATTTACCCTACACATTACTTTTCCTTGAAGTGATCAAATCTCATAAACCATAATTAGCATCAATCTTCCAAAGCATCATAAGCACCATCATAATCTTATAAAAAAGCATTGGTGATATCTTATGACATCATTTGACTAAAAGGTACTAAAGGCTACTTTGGTACTAATTACTTTCCCTACAACTGGACAGGGATGCCCAGTGCCAGGAAGATGTCATTAAATTTTATTGGGATGTTAGGAATCTCTCTTATGGAATGATAAAGAATGTCTGCCACCTCTTCACCGCGTGCTTCCTTGGATTCTTTTCTTTTGCATTGACGGTGTTTTCTGTGTTCCCTAGTTTGCTGCTTTGCTTGTTATTGTTATTTTTCTTTTGTATGTGATGAGATCTCTATTTGTATGGATTAGATTCCAATAAAGCCATATGTTACAGCAACTTTCTCTATAATACATGGTAATGTAAAGGAAAAGTATTGGAATCCTGTTGAAAATCGTGACTGGAGTTTTCGACGGATTACATGCTTCGAGCATCCTAGAACACAAAAACACAATTTTAACCGTAACGTTTCTCTCTATCTCTCCCTCTATCTTTCTGTATGTATCGCTTTTTGTCTGTGAGTATCTTTGTGCAAAATATGTATTCCCTCTAACTCAAAAACTAATGGATCAAATTTTCATAAAATTTTATATTGTCCCTTTCGTCATTGCAAGAGAACTAACAAACCCGAAGCTAAAATGAAATACGGACCAAAAGTTTGATTTTTTGACTTCGGAGTTGTTGGTTATTTTACATTAACAAAGGGAGTCCAGCGTATCCTCGAAACAGCTGTACGCTGAATTATTATGTTATTTATGCTTATACACGTTGCTCCAGTTCTTTATCCTTTGCACAAAGTATATTTTATGTATTGAAATTCTTAATGGTTCAGTCGAAAAGGAAGTTTATTCACCACTTTCCACCATATAAAGATTCTTTCATAGATTTTTTGCAATAGTTTCTTCAGTTACTAGAAACATTGTTTAAAAAATGTATCTCCATCCTTTCGGCTTCTGTTGAAATGTTCTAATACTTTTCCTACGATATTAAATGATGGAATAAAAAAGTAGAAATTTTGCAACTATGAATAACTCTTAACTCCTTTACCATAAAGTTAGAGAATGAGATTATTTCCAAGGCAACGAGCACCTTTCAGATACTTTGACGAATAAATTACGTTATGAACGAGGGTGTAACAAAGGGTTCTTCATCAAAAGAAATTATGTCTCATCTTTGAAATTTACGCACATACAAAGTGTTTAAGATAATAGTATTAGAAGAAAACTTTAGAGAACTAAATAATGTTTAACAAATAAGTGATGAGGTGAACCTTTTGACTTTTATTACAAAAAGGTGAGAAGAGAAACGATAAGCGGGTGATTTCAAGTTATCCTTTCAAAACTTTGTTTCTTTCTATCAGCGGCAAGGCGTCAGTGAAAAAAAATGGACTGTATCTACCCAAATGATTTACTACTAAGTAACTTGAGCCACTCTCAGAAGTTTTTGCAAATTGGAGGCAGAAGCTGCATGGTAGATCTGGAATCCACATCAGGGGCGAGAGGGGTTCATCCCGGTCATGACTGCATTTTTTTTATTCTGTCTCTGAGCATGTGGTGTCACGGGAATAAGTACGCGCATTTTGTTCTCGAGCTCGCGAAAGAGATCGAAACTCTTTTTTGACGTCACCAAGAAAGGTGTGCATAGCACAATTAAAACTCACTGCGCATATTGCTTACGTCTGGATATTGCCGCTTCAAAATTCACAAACACTTTTTAATTGTAATAATGGGAAAACTTACTGTGTTTTGGCATCAATTCTTCTGGTCCGTGGTCTGGACCCACATTCCACGATGGGCTGATGAAAGAGGTGTATGTCGTCTGTACAGTACCAGCATCTGCTCCCCAATCACGGCCAGAGATAGATTTCGTTATGTTAAGTCTCTGTCTAACTTACTATACCAATGTACCCCCAAATACTTCTACGTATTTGGGGGTACATAATCTCCGGATCAAGATCGAAGCTCATGCATTTGCTTATCTTTAACATTTAAGCACACTGGTCATTGAGAAAAATTTTTGATCTATGATTTTTCAAATATTTATTGGTAGAGAAGCAGTAAATCATAAATTTAAAGGAATTTAAGTAAAGCTTGTTATTTATAATAGCAAACCTAAATTAATGAACTATTTTATATCTAACAGCATAGTGTAACTTGAGACAGTCATAATAAATCGGAACTGATGAAGCCATATCGTTTTGAAAGCCACTTCGACGAGCTGCAATTTTCCGGAGAACTGCATATAAAATATAGTGTTTTAAAAAATAAAAATTATACAAAGATGTATTGTATTTACTTATTTTATTCCAACAATGCATTAGGGGGATGTTTTCTCCTTTTACGATCACTATTCATTAGATCTACTCAAATTTTGGCTGTTGAAAATCTTAATTGCAGTTTTCCGAATTTTCATCAGGTTTTTAAAACCTCGATATTTAGTTTTATTATATAGTTCATTTTTTACAAGAAACGTCACAAACATAGTTGCGTACGGAAGAACTAACATTTTTTGGTACAAATAACCTTAAATTTTGTAATCACTTTTACAATGTGTTCTAAAAGTTGATTTTTGCTGTCCTAGTAAAAACGTGTCTCAATTCACTTTGCTGTTGATCCGTAAATCATCTTTTTTCGGTCACAGTTCCTTCGGAATAATTAATATGTCAACATGAAATGGAAAACAAAATATTCCAAAATATTTTTCATATTTTGCAAGTTTAATAGAAACGAATATCGAATTCTGCCGATAGTTTTAAAACAAAAAGCCATGATATTTTTAACTTGTTTAACAAATGAAAATGTTAAGTACGTGTTATTATGTGTAAGTTGATACTAACATGAACATCACTCGAAATGCTTTCTTTTTATTGTAAGCATCAACAGTTAATATGTCCTGTCCTTGCAACTCCTTATTTAGTATACTAAGATTTTCTATTATATGTGCCCAAAATACATAAATACAACAACTATAATTTAGATCGGAAACAGGTAATTGCATAGCAATAATGTACATTTCGATTTAATGGCGCAATTTAAAAATTGGTTTTAAACAATTACTACGTTTAAGATACAGAACTTTGATGAGATATACTACGTCAACGTTTTCGTCATAATTCATTTAATACAGTGGGTATTTCATTACATTTTATTTATTTGTTTTTGCTTTTTAATTTTCTCGTGGATAAACGGGCCTCAAAAAATAAAATGCTGAATGCATGCTTTCCGCGACTATCGGGATGGTCAGTCCTCTAAATATTTATATCTTCAAGTCTTACCTAAGAGTGAACATAAAGATATTGAGTGTTCTCAGATAAATACTTATCATAATATACACATTTCTGTTGCCATCTATTTAAAGTTATCACCGGAAAAAAACTTTTAATGCGTATTTTTCGATTCGAATAATCAAGTAAAGTCGCATTTCTAATAATTTTCAGTAAGGAGTTAATACATTTTTCGATAATTAATAAACGTTGGCAAACGTGTAGATACATTCCATACACTAAAAAAAGCCTTATTCTTTGTTGAATATTTGGCATGAGATTACTGTCGCGGTAACAAGCTTCTGCTACATGTACAATGGAGAACAATATCCCCTGCTGATGAGGATAACAAAGGGATTCTTTGCAGAAGAAAAATGACTGCTCATATTTAGAACTTATAAATATAAAAGTTCACTTAAAGACATTGATAACGTGTGATAAACTGCTAGGAAAGCAAAAAATAACAGCTGTAAAGGGATTTATTTTGTCTGATCTCTTTGCAAAAATAGTTTTTGATAAATAATCGTTTTAATATTCCCTACAATACATAATATAAATATGTAGTGTGAAAGTTTAACGACTTCTGTAAATACCAATATCTAAACGGAAGCGTATACATTGATACTAAATTTAAAAGATAAATGTGTGTTTCTTATGATACATTACTTAAACTGATGAGAATATCAAAGTTCAATAAATCGTCAAACATTTTTTTCCCAAATATGTTCTACATATGACTGCCTTCCTTCAGATACTTCTGCTCACTTCGCTCTCTAATCCTCGTAACTCATTTCGCGATATACGACACTGGTATATATATATATATATATATATATATATATATATATATATATATATATATATATATATATATATAATATAAAGAACCTTGCCGCCCAAACCGGGGCTCGAACCCAAGATCTCCGAACTGGCCAGCCGATGCTCTACTGTTGAGCTATTGGGACGATATTGAAAGTTATCTTTGAATGGACTCTGCATTCTCTACCATTTATGTCAGATTGGCGAGCAAACGATAATCTGCCTGATCATATGTGGAACGCTATGATCCACATATGATCAGGCAGATTCCTTTCTAATTTTACCTCTTTTTAGTCTCCTGTCACTACTATTTTTACTCAGGCGAGTATCCTGCGTGGTCGTCATTTTTTTTTATCAGCGTTCCATATTCCACGGAATCCTGCGAGTCCCCAGAATCCGTGCTAATTGTACTAAGCTCACTTTCATACTTCCGACATCTTTGCCCTAACCTACAGGGTTAATTCTTTCGGGCGCCATAGTAGAGAACCATGCCGCCCCATATGGGACTCGAACCCTAGATCTCCGAACTGGCTAGCCGACGATATTGCACGTTCTTATCTTTGAAGCGGATTCTGCAACATATATATAGCAACATATATATATATACATAATATATATATATATACATACACACACACACACACACACACACACATATATATATATATATATATATATATACATGGTGTCCCAAAAAAGTTTGATACTCGCTTTAATTCTTTTCTTGTTGGAGATAAGTAGTCAATGTAAATTGCAAAAATGTTGGAAGTAAGGTAGGAAATAAGACAGCGTTAATGAAATAGTCCTTCCATTATTCAAAAAGTTACGCTTTTTAAATTTTTATACGATCCCCTTAGAAAAATTTGGTCTATCAGATTTTTTTTTTTTAATGCAACAAGTTCATTAAGAAAACCGCATATCTGTATTCTTAAAATCAACTGAATTATGATAAAGGAAAAAATCTGAATGATGCCACTTTTTCCGGCTGAAAGGCTGTTTCATCAGTGAAAATAGGGATCACAAATGAATTGACAATAGAAATTGTTTACATCAAAATTACGTTAATATGTGTGAAAATTGTTTTTCACAATTGCATCTGAAGAAAGCATTACACAGACAGAGATCATATAAAGCAGTGATACTCACTACGCATTCTATGCTTTATCATCCAGTTTTATCTTTTTTGTGATATGTCACAAATTTACAATTCTAATTTGATATAGGGTCCCCATTCACAATGTGCAATTTTCAATTAAATACAACTCGCTCTATTTTAAAGTGTAGATGTTTTGAATGATCTCGTTACATTAAAAATATTTTTTTTTTATGTAAGAAGAGCAAATTTGTCTAAGGGGGTCGTATAGAAATTTTAAAAGCGTAACTTCTTAATTAAGGGGAGGAGTATTTCATTAAGGTAACCTTATTTCCTATCTTACATTTAACATTTTTTGCAATTTACATTGTTCACTTATCTCCAACAGGTAAAGAATTAAAACGCGTTCCAAACTTTTTGTTACACACACACACACACACATACACACACACACACACATATATATATATATATATATATATATATATATATATATATATAATATATAATATATATATATATATATATATATATATATATATATAATATATAATATATATATATATATATATATATATATATATATATATATATTATTATTATTAAATCAAAAAGGAGTTTCTTGTAATTACTATTTTTAATTACTACTTTTGTTTACGAATTATTGGCTTGATACGTGTTTCGGGTTACTGTCTCGGGCGACTATCGTGTTTGGTAGTGGCCTTCGGTGTGATTGCGGGAGGAATGTGGAGATCTGAGGGCTTGTTACGGGGTAAATTTGGATTTTGAGTATTTTGCATATGTGTATGTTTCTTTTGTATGGTGTAAATTTAGTGTGATTTAGAAAAATGAATTGCGTGTGAATGGGAGGAATGTTGGAGCTTTTTCGTAATTGATGCCAACAAAAAAAGTTATAAATTTGAAAAGGTAAAGAAGGTTGGCTTTGGCTATGGTTTTATCGAGTGATCATGATAGAGATATGTATTATATGGGGACGATGGATTATGAGGGAACTGATGACACAGTTTCCGTGTGTTTATGATACTTCTTAATGCTTTATGATTTGTTGTTAGTACTACTCCTCAATAAGAGTAAAAAGTGTTGATTAGGATGTATATAACATATTATAATTAGCGACTGGCAATTTTGCATATTATTATGTAATTTACATTTGCACGGTAGTGCACTTTATCAGGGAATTTCATGATCGATATCCTGTAACCTGAAATCTAGTAGTAAGGAATAAGCACTATTTTGAATTATTTCAAACCATGTGTGAAGTTGTCTTGCTTACAACTAAATAACTCAATTCCAGTTGTCAAGAAAAATCACGCAAGACATTTCTATGGAAATATGAAAAGGAGGACAATTATAAATTTAGTTATCGTAATATCAATACCTTCCTTTATAGGAAATGTAAATCAAAGTGATGCAAACTGTGTTTGCTTGCTGACCCTCTACAAATCAGCGATCGAACAGATTACAAACTTTTTACTGGGGTGTTCAATTGTATCTATGGAATCAAACGTGTAGGGAATGTCGCATGATGTATATCGGACAGACAGGAAATCGTATAAATTTACGAATAAACTTGCACAGAAGTCATATCTAGCGTTTTAATAGTGCAACTCATAAAAAACAGTCTGGAAATTCTGCATTTTCAAGAACACAGCTTTGGCAGCGTTATCATTTCTATCATTGATATAGTCATAAGATTTAACGATCGAATATGGCGGGAAAACCAACACATAGAGTAATTTCAAACTTATTTTCCATATGGTGTCAATACAATCAAATTTAGTTGTCAATACAACCTTGGTTATTATGTGAACAGTAAGGCTGGGATTATAATTAGAGAAAAAAGTAAAACAAAAACACGAAGAAAATGGGGTAGAAGGGTAAAGAAATCTATTTATATTTCATACGAAAAATGTTTTATCGAATTTATAACGAATATTTTAGGACGGCCTAGATATTGCGAAAAATAGATTGAAAACCGTATAATGAGTATACGAAAAAAAAATTATTACGCATTTGGAGAATATGGAGTGAATGGCCTACTTTGGATGGCGGTAAAGGACAAGTAATGCATCGAGAAGAAAACACGTCTTTTATTTACAATTTCTTTAAAGTTTGAGCTCTGTTTTTAAACATCGACTTGAAATGCAATAATAAGAAAGAACTAAAAAAGGAACTTTGTATGATTGCATTTCAAAACAAGATTTTCGACTACATTCCAATGAATCGTATATTTAATAGTTGTAGCAAGTTTTTGCCATTCAAAAACTTTAAAGTCGCAACGACTTATAAGTATCTAAAAATAAATGGAAGAAACTTTTTTAACTATAATGAATTTGGCAAGAATATATACGGCAACAACATAGGGGAATGTAATTGTCGTACGAGTGAATATAAAGACTCAATACATGGTCATATTATTAGTGGAAATGTAGATTTTTTAAAGAACTGGATATTTCAGGAATATTTCAAATTGGGAAAACAAAATTTTTATAATATGCTCTATAACAAAAAAATCGACGCACCCAGAAGGAGTTGTTCGATTGTAATGAAATTTCGTATTCAAAGACATTTTGAGCGAACATGCAAATGAATAAAATTTGGTGTCATAAATTGTCTTCAAGTTTGCTCAACACTTCCTTGACCAGCTAAGTCTCCTGATCTCTCTCCCTCCCATAGAGCACATTTGGCACGTTATGGGAAGGCAATTGCAAACATCCCGGAATGTTGATGAATTAGCCACACTGTTGGAGACAATTTGGCAATACATTCCGCAGGACACCATCCGTGAACTTTATCAGTCTATGCCACGCCGGGTGACATCTTGCATCCAGGCTAGAGGTGGACCTATGCCTTATTGACTTCCTCCCTTTGTATACAGTCAAACTCTAAATCAATAAATTGTTCTGAAATTTTAATCGTTTCTTTTTCTATGCATGTTCTTCCCATCCACCAATTTTTATCACAATCGGACAATTCCTTCATGGTGCGTCGATTTTTTTATAGAGTGTATAAGTAATTCTTTTGCTAAGGAAATAGACCCAATTTATTTATAGGATGGCTGCAAAATATAGCATACCCCTACAGGTATTTGATGAATGGCGTTCAGTAATTTTGTACGGGTTTCATGATTACTATGACCTTATTTATAGAGATAATAAAAACGTAAGAAACGTAAAAAGATTTAATCTGGATTACCAGAATCTCAAAGAGATACAGAAGAATTTTTTATTACATATTTGGACAAGGTTAACACACATTTCGCTTTTCCATGTTATGTTTTATATTTTCAGCTTATAGAAGAGCATTATCAGAATAAAGAAATGTATAAAAACTCAGTTTGCTTAAATTGGCAATTGATAATAAAATCGGGGCTTTATATAAGCGATTGGGTATAAAGATGGAAATATTAAGATGCCCATATATCGTTATGATTCCTAAGTTACATAAGGGCCCGATTAAATTCCGACCAGTAACTGTAGGTTTTAAAACTTACCTTACAAGGGCAAATGCTATTGCGGATTCCGCAACCTATTATTAAGAAGATCAGGAAGATGGGTAATTGCATAATAAATAACAACCAAGAAGTGGTAAATATTTTAAATGAACATCCAGATAAATTATATTTTAAACCATACGACTTTAGGGATCTCTTTAATTGTGTCGATTTGAAAGTTTTGTACGGTTTTTTTATTCCAAATATATGAGGAATTTGAAATACAGTGAATCTTGGATTATTGCAAGTTTTAGGCCATACTCAACTTGGTATTATACGGAAATATTTAGTACAATGGAACCAATTTTTATCAACAAATGCCAGGAATACCCACGGGGGTGGAAGCTCTTCGGCATTAGCGGACCTTCATCTGTATAAATTTGAAAGTGTATCACATTTGAATAACGAGATTATTTATTTCCGTTATGTTGACGATTTGTTGGCGGCTACAACAGATCCAAATTACGTCTTCGATTTTAGCGAATATCCTGAAAATTTGGAATTGATACAAACACCAAATGAATATAACGGTAGTCTTAACTTCTTAGGCTTAAATATTGCATACAATAAAGAAGAAAAAACTAGAATTTGATATCTACGACAAACGTACTACATTCAAGTTTAAAATTAACATCTTAATACCTTGGGAATAAAATCTACACAAGAATATTTTTCGAAATATTGTAGTTAATAGTATTAGAAGACATCAGCGTATAATTAAAAATGAAAATATACGGAAAATACGGGACATGGCATTTATTAAACATACCATAAAAAACGGATACCCATGGAATTTCCTAAGAAGACATATATACAATACATGTAGATATCGAGTAAAACCTCATCTAAACGAGATATTAGATATTATATAATTGTTTTAGAATTAACTATTCTGTAGATGGCAACACGTTATTATAAAGAAGAACTGAATAACGAAGTATCTATCTAAATATCTGTTTTTTTTTTACTTTGCATGAAGAGAGGTATGGAATGACATCGCCTGACCGATATTATCGAGATGGTTTAGACGTAGTGTTTATTGATATAGTGATTTTAATGTTAAGTGTTACTATATTCATATTTATATGTATTTTATGGGTTTTTTAAGGGGATTATATATGGTATTGTTTTTAACTGCTTAAAGTTTTATCTTAAAATTGGGATTTTTAAGTGTGAGAGAGAATATTTTGCGAGTGAAGTTTTGGTTTTTTTGTTTATATCTTGAGTGTTTATAATCTTTCGGGTCTTTCATGTTCGGTACTTGTGGTTACATTGGGGTTTACGATGGATGCGTGCAGGCTTCCGGGAGTGGTTGTCGTGACCATGCAGCTGGCTGATTACCGGGATGTAAATGAGGTCACAATCTCTCATTAGCCCTCTTTTTGCTCCTTCCCTGTATGTTTACACTTTTTATCTTGTTTCTTTCTGTTATATTTTTTAAATTTATATATATATATATATACGAGTTAATAGAGGACTCGTGTATATATATATATATATATATATATATACCTATGCATATATAAATATATATATATACATAGAAACCAAACCTGGAAATGCAAAACTATGTACCATAAGATGGCCGGGAGGTTGTGACCCCCGCTCCTCAGTTAAGCAAGTTTTATATCAGGACGACACTCCTGGAAGCCGGTATGTAGCAAAAAATAATACAGAAGTGTCTAAATTAAAATCCAAAAGACTTGCAAAGATAAATATCCATACAGAAAGGAATTATAATATTTATTACTAATTAAAATATTTTATAAAATACTCAATATAAGTTAAAAATGACCGTACATACATACATACATGCACCCATATATACACACACATACATATACATACACATATACATACATACCTACCTACATACATACATACATACATACATACATACACTTTTGCATAAAAAAACTGAGCACCATGAAGAAAGTGACTGTTTTTATTGAAATTATATATGCGTACAGCTCATACACAGGCAATGAAATGATTACAAACTCAAGGTCTCAGGACCCATCAATAGTTAACAATTGCGCATAGAATTTTCAAATCAATAATTGGTGAAACCCCCCTTGTGGCAATGCATGCTTGTATACGTCTACGTAAAAAGTGATGAAGTTTTCTAATGTCATCCTGCAATACATTCTGCCAGGCATTCCTCAATTGTTGCTCTAGATTTGCTGCATTTCGGGGTGCTCCAATCTGGCGGCCTAGCATGCCCTATACATGCTTGATTGGCGAAAGGTCTGGTGACCCTGCTGGCAAAGGAATAGTATCAGCAGCGCGGAGACAGCCCACAGATATGTGAGTCGTATGTGACGTGGCATTATCTTGTTGGCATATGGCCCAGAATGACGTGTCATAAAGGGTAACGCAAACCGCCGCAGAATTTCATCGACATATTGTTGAGCTGTTAAAGTTGTACGCAGGATTACTAGGAGCGACCTGCTGTCGTAAGAGATAACACCCTACACCATCACACAAGGGGTAATGGCTGTTTGTCTGTGTAAAACAAAGGCTGATCATGACCTCTGTCCCAGGCGTCTCCACACACGTACCCGATGACCATCTGCTGAAAGACTGAAGCGTGATTCATCGTTAAACCCTATGCGATGCCAGTCTGTTGGCAGCCATGATACTCGGCTACGACACCACTCCAAACGACTCTGTCGATGTTGTGGGATTATTGGCAGACATCTTAAAGGCGGCCGTAAGCGTAACCCCACCTCAGCCAAGGGCAGTCAGATGTTGGAAGGTACCACGGGTGGTATGGAAGAGGCTGTAGCACGTTGGATGGTGGACAATGATGCCGCTGGGCCAGTTCTGCTCTGTCGCACAATCATACGATCTTGCCTCGCATTCGTGCATCTTGGCCTTCCAGAGCCTTCATTTCGCCGATGAGTTCCTTACAGCAACCATTGCTGCCAGCATCTTTGCACAATAGTGTCCGTTCGCTGCAGGTGGTGGCCTATTACTCGATATGGCCAGCCAGCTTCACGCATTCTGACTATACGACCACGTTCGAACTCATCTAATTGCTTTTAAGATCGTCGGCAACGTCGTAACTGCATTATTGGTTGTGTCTCCAAGGAACTGCATTGCCGATAATGAGCAAAGATAAACCGTCCACATTTTGAACCTGTTTTGTAGGATGCTAGTTAAGCAGTAGAAACGTGCGTTATGACTGAAGTTAACAAGCATTAGCCTTGTATACTTGGCATTAGCCTTTTATACTCATTTGTATACTTGGTATAAAGGAATTTGCATGCAAAATTTCGACTTGATGGGATTACTTTCTAGGGGTGCTTTGTTTTTTCTGCAAAAGAGTGTCGAAAGCCCAGACCATCCGACTCGTCCAAAGACATAGAGCAATTTGATGGATGGCCGGCTTGCAAAAGAGTGTGCAAAAGTGTATAAGAAAAGCATTATTTTATTTCGAGTAAGTTTAATGTAAATTAATAATTACCGAATATGCATGAGGAACTATTTTTATACATAAATTTGAACTAAGTTTATTTGTTAAAAGAGCAACACCTACGTTTTATTGCACAATCTGTCTTTCTTATCAAAGAAGCCCAAATTCATATACTTATTTATTTTAACAAATCATTTGAGAGACGTTGTGATAACTTAAAATTTCTAACCTCCAATGTTAAATTGTGCAATGAAGTCACATTATTCAACCAATAATGTTAAATTTCACAATGTAAAATTACACTTCCAACATATCAAGATTCTGAAAACAAACCAGAACATGTAACAAGTCGCCGAACCAACCTCCTGACGACGATCTTGATGGAGGGCGATACGAAAGCCATAAAACAAGAAAGACTGTACTACTGCTAAATAGTTCAAGTCCTCAATACAATTTGGCAGTAGTGCTGTCTTGATAACATGGTATTTAAGAGACATATATCGTTAAGACATCAAGTGCATCTAAAGACATATATCATTTTTGGATAAACGTGTCTGAATATAGACATTTTATAAACTGTTCAGCTGGTTTCCTCACCACCCCTAGAGGTACAACTGTCAGTGCGTTTTTTTTATAGTGGTGTCCCCTAGAGGCCTAATCCACTTTTCTTAAACAAACTGAGATAAAAAACAATAAGACAGCACATAAATTTCAGGATACAAAAAGACCGAAATAATAAATAATAAAAACGTAAGGTGCCTTCATGGAGGACTTTGTAAATAAAAACTGCACCGCATTTGCGTCACATGCTAAGGAAACCATGAAAAACTTGGCACGTGCAGTCCGTCATTCTCATCCGAATGGAGCGTAAATCTGAGATGGTAACTTTAGGCTTGTAGTCATCATCTTCATACTGTTATAGATGTACACTTGAATGCTCTAGAGAGTTAGTTGTCGTGATTGAGTAGATATTAGTGATATACTCTAGTAGTAATCAGACTTGACCTCTTTGCAGGAGTGAATCAATACCTGCAAATAAAATCATATATAATGCTTTACAATATTTGGCATGATAATGACTTAAACTTTATGAATTTGGGTCGGATTACTCTAAGCCTAAATGGATGCATACATTAAACGGACAGTTTTATATTTCAAAATGAAAATATATTTGTAAAAACACGGGGATTTAAATTTCTGAATTTTAAATCCTACTATAAAGCGCCATCCAATTTCCGGTTTTGTGATGAATCCTCGGTTTCATAAGCGAGACGCTTGTCTACGATCTTGCCGGCATGCCTCGGATGAAATTAGAGCAACATTTTTCTCTATAATTTTATAGTGTTTTTAGCGGTTCCAAAGGATATTCGAGCCTAAAAGTAACTAAAAAATTAATTCGAAATGCACCTACTCGTGTCCTAAATACCTGTATACAAAATTTCATGATCGTACGACGTTTAGAATCCCTGCTACATACTGCACAGATAACCATAATTAAATAAGATATTCATTATTAAATCTTCCTTTATTGAATAACATAAGTCATTTCAGGTAGTTCTAATTTTTCCATTTTGAATTCCAGGTACGTGCTAACAAAATGTAAAACCCACTACCAAATGACTTAGAATAAAAAGTTAAAGGTACATGTTTTTATGAGAAACAAAAAAGGCGAAATTGAAGACCTCGTTAATTTTATTTCACTTTTATCCTGATCACCGCCAATCATTTCTGTTAAGCATACTTGCAGATAATGAATAGTTATTGTAGAAATATCATTAATGAACTGGGATTAATACAATGTAATATTAACAACACGCACCTAAGCTGACATTTTCCCAAAAGTGTATAACACCAGCGTGCCATGAAACGTGCTTATCCGTCAAAATCTTGGAATTCGAAAATTTTCTGCAGAACAATATTCATGCAATAATATGAGAAGGTAAAAATTTTTCTCTCTAACCAGGGCAATTTCTGAATTTCATCCCAGTTGCTCAACGGTAGAACGTCGGCTGGCCAGTTAAAAAATACAGGGTTCGATTCCCCGTTTGGGCCACAAAGGTTCTTTACAACTGACGTATTCACAATTCACTTTTACTCCTATCACGTGAAGTATACAACTAACGATGATCAGATTATTTTCTCTCCCTGAAAAAAGTTCTGGAAAAGTATGTAACTCGTAAAGTTCTTAAGCCGTCTTTCAAACATCATCCGATATTTCGTCAAGCTCACCAAATATATTGTCAAGATCGAACGACTCTGACCTTCAAATATAACATTGATTATCAGTTAGGTATTTCGTAAAAAATTGTATCAATTATAAAATACATATTTACAGGCACTTCTAATTATAAAATACATATTTACTGTAGTTTCAAAACATATTATCTCAATTTAGGTTCTCAAATCAAAATGGAAACAAGCTATCTACTTCAGCTGTTAGTAGCTATAAATGCTGTCAGAAAATTCTCATTCAATCACTATTGTAGAAAACAAAGTAGGATTAAAAATAATTTTTGCAGCTTACATTTTTCTAATAAGAGGTGCCTCAAATATCCTCTCCAGAGGTCTCTTTTACAGTGCCTTCTGGAGTAGCCTAGATTGGAAAAAATATATCGTTATTGGAATAGTTTTTGTGTATATCCAAAATTAAATAATTTAATACAGTGTTTTAATAATAATGATAATACATTTTTACCGTGATATAATAATGCAGCAAACAGAATTGAAAAAAAATATTTAGCGAGCAGGAACTTCTAATTTACACCAACTGAATATTCGAGAAGGAGTCATTTGTAATTGTCATGGATATAAATATCATTGGTGTCTAGACAGTTCAGAATGGATTGTTAGAAGTATAAGACTGTTTTAGTATTTATATCATAGCTAAACTATAAATACGTTAAACTATAGATGAGTTAAACTTGCAATGTAGAACAAGTTTGATTTGACGAAAAATTCTGATTTAGCTAATTATACGAATATATTCTTCTGTTAGTTTCCGTATAATATATTGCATAAAATAACGTGACAGAGTCCAAAATCTTGCTCTTGAATTTTTATGGATCTACACGTACTGAGCATTCCCGAATACGAAAAATCAACAGTTTCACTCATGTCTGTCTGAGCACGACTATTTCGATTGATAAACCTCAGAGACCCATTTGCTTGCCAGTCTATCGTACGAAGGAAAAACCCTCACATGTTTCGAAGTATATTTTTCAGAAATTGAAAAATAATTATACACGATCATTATGTTTGAATTCGTTATACCATAAACTTTATTTAAAAGCGAATTTGATGCCAAATGAAAAAAAAAGACATTGCAAAATAAAACATATTCACTGTTATCTAAAGAGGGGGAGTAATTTTAACCAGAGATAAATGGCCCCACTATTTAAGAGTTATGAGAGGTCATCCAGGAAAAAATAACAATACTTTTCCAAAGGTATCACAATCTATTTCGGCAGAAATAAGCCATTTCCATGGAATTTGATGTAATTCATTTATTCGACATCATCCAAAATCCTATTAATTTTGAATGAGACAAAGCTTTTAAAAGATATAATCTGTGTTACTGTTTTCCCTTAATATCCTAATTTGTTAAACTATAGAAAACGTCATCCTCGTGAGCGCATTGGGTTTATTTTATATTTAACAAACATTTCGGAAAACCTTATATATAAAATTCTTTGCAGTACAGTCTTTCTTTGCCGTACATTGCTGACACGAATCTAGTTTTACTTACATTTCGATTAGTCATCGGTGGTCCTTGAGCCACAGGTGCGGAAGCGAGTCCATGCTCTGGTAAACCATCGGCGAACTTTCTTGCGCCGACTCACTTTTACTTTTTGGACAGCATCTGCGAAGACAAGGATAGCAAATGTAGTGAATACTGAACACCAGTGTTCAACAAATTGAACAATAACCAAAACCAAATTTTGACCTTTGAATAACAAATTTTGACCTTTCTGTGTCTCTGAGATTAAACCAAGTTACTTCGGCCTGTTGAATATCAAAAAGCCCGTTAAAATACCGATTTTGCTCTAATTTCTGAGATAGCTATAAAACAAGTTTTACACATTTGAAAATAATTAACCTGTTGTAATCCTCAACCTGTCGGTCATAATGAGTTTCTGGATCATCTTTCAGATGTGTACCACAGTACTCTGCAACTATTGCTGCATCTTATTACTCTTGGTACCTGTTTTCTGGGGTGATTATGTCATTATGAAATCGTTTTGAGTCTCATCACAGACAGCACTGTCAGAAATCTATATCAGAGTGTAAAAAGTAAAAATCTCGCTAAATGGATGAAAATGACGCTAAATCAATGAAAATGACGACTAATTCAAGAAAATTCAATATCTTTGAAAGAATATAAGTATCTACGATAAGAATAACATTTTTTTAACTGTAAAAGTAGTAAATTCATTGCATTATATAAGGAAAGTCATGTGTTGCCCACATCAGTTTTTTAAATTTATATTCATGATCAATCTGTCCAAATTATAGAAAAATTGTTTTTTCATTTCCGGAGACATTTTAACTGCTGACCACTAATCAACCAAACCATAATGTCATTCAATACGGTATATTTAACTACTTTATCTAGATTAAATAATTCTGAAAATATTGCCTCTTACCATGAGGGAATTTGTTGACTTTAAGAGGAAATTGATCCACCATGATCTCTTCTTTCCTCGGTTTTTCATGATTGCAATCGTCAAAAGCGTCATAATGATTGGACGACTTGGAGTTTGTCACAACTTTTGGTACATCTGTAAAGACACGCCCATACAATACAGGGTAATTTAAGAATTCATATTAAAGTATAGATTGAAGGGACACTAACGATAAAGATATATTTGACCCTCAGTGTATTGAGGTAGCGAGTCAAAAAAATGTTAGTTTTCATTTGACATCACCTAGATATACTTAGGAAGTAGTTTTTGTGATACTGTAATCACATATCTTTATACGTAACCCTGGAAAAAGGGAATGGTAAATATATTGAAATGTATACTATGTTTTTGTGATGTATGTTTATAGCTAGGCCTTTGCACAGACGGAATTGGGATTTTTTGGCGCCGTTGGGTTGTGTGCGCACTGACATGGATTGTAAATATTCAGAGATTTAATTGCAGCAAAATGTCAAAGTTGAGCTACAAATCTTTGAAAATTTATAGCCCTGTCAGGTGTGGCTCGCGTCGGGGTACCTCCTTGGGACCACCCGGTTCTCGAGAATGCCCTCTGGTTCTTGTATTTTAGTGGAACGCATAGAAAATTAGCGTCGCTTCAAAGACCAATGGTGAAGCATTTTTGGACCTCCTCCTTTTTTATAGCGTTTGGGAACAGCGAATGAGAGTTGGGGGGATTTCCTCCCTGTTTTGTGTCGTTCCCCTTGTTTGTAAAGTTTGAAAGTTTTAGAAGTGTAAAAAATAGTTAGTTGCTTTTCTGAGCTCGAGTAGAGAGCACTCCAAGTGCGGGGCACTTGTATTTCGGTGTAGCCGATCCGGCATGTGTTTTTGATGCATCTCTGACCCGGCATCCGCGGTTCCTATCTCGGGCGGCAAATGTCTTTGCCGAGGGGCCGACGTAGTGAGTCCGGTATAGATGCCGACTCGTAGCCAAGACGAGCCGAGCCAACTCAGCGCGAGGGCGCATTTTCTTCGGGCAGTTCGACCAGAAAATGGAAGAAGGTCGTCATGTTTCATTGGTTGCAGTACACACAGCTCTACCACCAAAACGGCGCCGTGTAGGACCTTTGCTCCTTTAGCTGCATTTAAGCCGTGGTTACGTAAATACTGTGTGCACGGAATATTGCGGAGCAGCAATCCAGGGCTCCTAAGCAGCAGTCCATCTCTACAAATAAAGTATCTGATCTCCACTCTTTAGGCAAGGACCTGTACGCATGCTCACTCAAGAGCCGCTGGGTCTAAGCCGCATTAAGAGGAGGAGAAGGAAAGTGAGCAGTATGCCTTCGTCATTTGTTTTGTTAGTTGCAGTGCAACACAGCTCTACCACTAAAGCGGCGCGGTGTAGGACCTTGCTCCTTTAGCTGCATTAAGCCGTGGTAACTGTAACACTGCGTGTAAGGACTGTTTGCGGAGCCGCAATTCCGGGATCCTAAGCAGCAGACAAGCCTCTACGAAAACGTATATATTTGGCAAAGCCTGTACGCATGCTCACTCAAGAGCCGCTGGGACTGAAGCCATCATTTAAGAGGAGGAGAAGGAAAGTGGACCGTGTGCCCATCTCCAAAAAATACTTGGCAAAAATTTTCGTCACCTGATGACAGGCAACTGTGTAATCAGACTGGCAGGTTCCCATGAACTATTCAAATAAATGAATAAACATTCAATTAATTGTGCCACCCTTTCCTACGTGCAGAGGTCAGCTACAGCACTCAGTGAGAGTCCTATGTATGAAGGTATGGAAATTATATTTTGATTTTAAAATGTGTAGATGAATGTTTAAGCAACGGATGTAATCCAATAGTGTAAGGGCAAGGTTATGCTAAATGGGAGTTTTCTGCAAAATTGAATATATATTGTGTTCTTAACAAAAAGTAATTAATTACAAGTTTGGGTTTTATAAATATGCAAATTCATTCAAAATAAATTGTGCATCCCGAGGTCAAGTTTAGGTAATTTGGGAACTCTTTTGTAATTGTGTATTTGTATATTAATATTTAAAATTGAGATTTCATGTCTTCTATAAATAAATTGTAGTTGGCCACAAAAATGGGAGTGATTATTTTGTTGTAGTAAACGCAATGTACTTTGGTCCAATCGGACCCCACTATACTTTAACGCGCTTGAGCCTGGTGGAACTAATTGGTGAGTATCTTTAATGTATTTATGTGTTTAAGTTTGTTGTATTTATGTGTAAAATTCACCTCACCACAGTTTTAACAATGTAACAGAAAGTAATAAGTATAGTCTTAATTTCTCTGCAGTCCATAACATACCGTAGAATTCCATCGATCCGTCCTCACCGGGAAAATATCCTCTTTTTGTCTCAATTTGAAATCTGAAAAATCCCGTGACACAGACCCCCCTCCCCCCATTAATACAAAAAATATTGCAAAAAAAATGTCTTCATCGAATAAATAAAATTTATTGATAAATGTATGTCTTGTTTCTTTTAGTTGAAAATTCCGAGTACACCACCCCTTCTCTACATAGTCCGTGCTATTCCCGTCGCATTTTAAGAGAGGATATACAGGATTCTACGGTATTTAAAGTTAAGGTAGTATGATGTGGTTAAAAAATTAACTTTCGAATTTTGATGAATTTACGTGTATTACAATAAATGAACTTCAGAGGTCAGACATATTGATTTTTGGTTCAAAACGACCAAAAGAAGGCTCTCAGTATAACATTTTATTTAGAAAATTTATTACACGTCCTATAAAAATAGTTAAGTGAAAATATGTTACGGAAAGATTTATTTTACTCATTTTCTGTTAACTCGAATAACATTATTTATATAGGACGCTGTTATTCGCCGTCCTCAAGATATTACACATTTTGTATCTAAAAGAGAAAGAATTTCAAAATTGTTTCAATAAACCCACTATTATCAAATCAGTTATTTATTATTAAGGCTCATTGAAATCGAAGTTTTAAAGCCACTTTACATAGGAAGCGTGGTATCAATCTACAGAATCAATTGATCTTCATGAAATTTGGTGTATTTAGATGAATCATCCGTAAAAAAATGTTTGGTTTTGAGCAAGATGGGCACTTAAGAAATATATGTTTTTTTGTTGTTAAAAGCTTAAAAACTTGTTCGTTTGTATATCGTGTGTTGGACTCATCCAATTATTTTAGTTATTTCGCTACGTGGAGTAATTTTAGGAGTAAATAATAATTTTAGGGTCGCAAAGCAAATGTTTAATTTCATTTAACAGGAATGATTTGATTGAATTGATAGTTCAATGTTGCGAATGCATATGTTGTAAGATTTTCAAAAAGTGGAAATTCTAACTTACTGTCTAAAAGGAGTTGTGTGGTTTCATCTCCTGCTTCTAAAAGAGGGAGTTCGTCAGACGAGAACTTTTTATCACCCTCAACAGGAGTATTCACTCGAGGTTTATCCACAATGACATCATCTACCACAGTTTCATCGGTAACAGGACGTTGTAATGGATGAAGAGTATCACAGGCAGTGAAAAACATCTCTGGATTGAAAGATGAGCGCTGCAATAATTTTGTAGATGAGTAATCTTCACATGTTATGAATACATCTAGCACCTTTACAGAAGATTCTACTTCAGGCTGATCGCATGAGGGATCCGCTACTTTCACCCTCACGCTGTTTGCCTCGAGTTTATTTTCTGAATTGGGAGCAAATGGCAGCATGCTACAAGGACATTCTGTAAAAATAAAAATAAATTAAGCATCTCAGACGACTACCATTTTTATTTCTATAATAATTGTGTGACACTTTTTGTCTTTCCAGACCATCTTAAAGCCTTCTCTATGATTTAGAAGGTTGAAAATTTGCGCACTCAAATTTTGACGTCTTCTTAAATTTTGACGCTTTCCGGTCATGAAGATGTAGAAATTCATGTGGTATACAAAAAGTCTTTGTTGACCCTTCAGAAGTCCCTTGTATATTTGAAAGAGGTTTGTTTGCACACTTACAGTATCTGTCGCAACCAGTCAAAATTTAAAGGAATTAAATTTTCGATTCCTCCCCACAAAGCGGCGAAAATATACAGTTTACTAAACAGGTTTTCCAGACCCACCAGAAGGTCTGTGGTGACCTTGAAGCCTAAAATTTTGTACAATTTATAAACCACGGCAAAAAACCTAATTTAGCCAATTCTTGAATAAAACGATTACTTTCGATGTTCAGCGAAATATATTGTTAAACGAAATACAACCTATTATATAAAAAAAGTTTCTCTACATTTTTAAAGGAAAATTTTTTTGTGTTTGGGAGGCTTCAGTACCAGTTATGGAATAATTGAACGAGGAAAAATGAGTCTATAATTAACGTCACGTAAGTTGGAAGTATGATAAATTTTCGATACTGAGATGAGGTTTAGCATTTGGAATTTATTTTTTGCAAAATCGTTACGAAATAAACTTGAATAATATATGAATTTGTAATAATTATAATTTGCAAACTAAATTAGGAAATAAATGTTAACGATATATAAATTGAAATGTTGTGTCTTCTTGGGAGATTTAAGATGTAATATATACGCTTGGAGAACCAGTAAATCAAGCACAAGTTGGCGCAAACAAAGTTGACGATATATCAACCCGTTGACGTAATATCACAGAAACCCTATCCAAGATGCATACATTATGAATAAAATAATTTAATGAATTTTTTATCCCCTCATTAAAAACATGGGGATGTTTTTTGTTGAAGGGGGTATATACGTTCTACTCATCTGTAAAATATTCTATTTCAACCAAAATTTTTTTTTCGAAAATCGTTTCGCTAAATTTTCAGAAGTAGAATAACAAAAACATTTGTATTTTAAATAAATAGATTCAGATATTTATTCAGATTTATGTCCTCTCTAAATTGTTATGCACTACACCATGTTCAAATTATTTTCAACTTTTTTCTGGCTAGTTTTCTTTTTTGCAGAAATGATAAGCTGATATCATTCTAATTTCAATAAAAATATCGAAACAGTTTCATAACTTGCTCAAACTGCAAGTTGCATTCTAAAATTAAAACAATTCGTTAGGAACCATACAAACAGCCGGATTAAAATACATTTATCAAAAGTGAAATTGCAACATCATGAAGGAATGAACGCAGCCATATGCAAACCACAATATATATAGAAGAGAAAGTCATATGCAAATCACAGTACAGGTAGAAGAAAAATCACATGCAAATGATTAAGTTTTCGTAAGTATCAGGTAACGTGAATCCCAGTTTCGGGTGTTAAATACCAGCAGACGGCTAGTCCTGTAAATGCTATTAACGATGATTTGCAGTAGCCCAACTTCAGAAAAAGTGAAGAAGCGATGACTCGAAGATGTCAGCAAGCTGTCTACCAGTAGTTAACGACTGGGGAACTAGACCATAACCTAGAGCTGCCTGATGTGGGCTTGTCGGTGCATGCAATTACCAATCGTTTTGGACACCATGTGAGTACCGTCCAGCGATGTGTGACACGATGGATGCAGGATGGATGGAACACGCCGACGAGGAAGTGGATCGAACAGGCTCACCACAGACACAGGAAGCCTCGCCGGATCTCTCTCCCATTGAGCGCGTGTGCGCCTTTATCGAACGTCAGTTGCACCGGGGACCACCGGTAAAAATCTTAGACGAACTGCGTGCCGCAGTGGACGCTGCTTGGTAAGCGTTACTTCAGGCAACCATTAATAGCCATATTATATCTCGTCCTTTGCGTCCTGTATAGCTGCCCGTGGCTGCCATGTTCTTTACTGTATATACAGGTTTCTTTCGCATATCTTTGTCTGTTCTTTTAATCATTTGCTTATCAATCTCTCTTCCACAAGTACTATGATTTGCATATGGCTACGTGCATTTCTTAATGCTGTTGAAATTTCACTTTTGACGACTGTATCCAACTAATTAAAAAATTATATTAATTTGATTATTAGAGAGAGAAAAGCGAAGTTTTGTATGCAGTAATATAAGATAGAAAAAATAGGGCAAATTCCTAGATCTCGATAATTTTGAAACTTTTTCTAGAATTTGAAGTTTTGTTTCCATTTTAGAGTGAGAACATTTGTTCACAATCTATAATTATAATTTCAAAATTTTTATAAAAAGCAGTATTTAGTGGCAGCATTATAATTAACATAATTATCTTGAGCTTATGAGTGGTGTAAGAAGGAAGTGCACTCATAGTTATAGCTGTGAAGCTATGATGCTAATCAATTTATTTATCATTTATATGAAACAAAATCACTACAGCTGAACAGAGTTTACCTTTATTTATCCAGACCTCATCTGCCTTACCAAAGACCACCGGACCATCAAAGAAAGCGTGCTTCTGGGCTTCGCTCGCGGACGGTCTGTCTTCTGGTGTCACTCGCAAAAGAAAATGGAGAAAATTGAGACCTTTTGCAACTTCATTGGATGTTATGTATGAGTAAGGAAAAGCTTCTTTGGTCAACAACGTCCTGAATTCATTAGCCTGGAAGAATAAGACACGCGTAACACAGCGAAAGAACAACAAATGAACAAAACAAAAAAATCAGGTACCACGAACTCTCTTATTACTTTCCTTATATACATAATGTATAAGGAATAATATAATATTATTTATTATAATAAGTTATTATAATAAATTATTGTAAAATTCGAATTCGAGTTTTCGACGGGAGAGCACGTTTCAAGCATCCCTGATCACGAATCAAACATTTTTGAAGTGATGTCTGTGTGTGTGTGTCACTGAGACTGTGGAGACGATAACTGACAAACGAATGGACCGATTCAAACGAAATTTGAACACCCCTAAATTTTCGAGTGAAATTTTGAAAAAATCGTCAAAAAATCAAAACGGCCAATAAGGTTACGCAAATAGACATTTCTTATGTAATTTTCCATTAGAAAACGATTGACATAAATTTTAGAATGCTAACATGAACTGTTCTCGAGATATTGCAGATTTTTTAAAAAATTATCAAAAAGTCATGTAAAATAAATAAAAATATTTCCTATTGAGAAACATGTTCCCTTTTCATATGTAATACCATGCGATAAATTGGATGACATCATTCTCGTGAATCGAGCTCGTTCCATTCATGAAGAAAGATACTTTGAGTAATACTTTTGTATTTGAACGTCAATAATCATTTATCTGCTGTAAGAATAACTTATTTCTTCGTCCATAACGCTTAGCGACGAATTTGGTGGTATATCGCCAACCTGGCGACTTTTTTAAATGTTGCTAAATTAACGAAAAATTCGCTAAATGGATAAAAATGACGTTAAATCAGTCACGATTCATTGATGATGACGACATGGAAATGACGACTCATTGACGAACATTCAATATCTTGGAAAGAATATAAATAATATATTTTTTTACTACTATAAAATTAATATATTTTTTTTACTGTAAAAGTATTAAATTCATTGCATTATGTAAGGAAAGTTATGTGCTGCCCACATCAGATTTTTTTTATATTATAATGCAATCTTGATATGTGTAGTCTTGTATGTGTATGATTACATTTTTTCTTACAAGCTTAACAGTAATAAATAAATGATTAAATGTTTAAATCGATAAAAGTGGTATTGAATTACCTGCATTCCATCATAAAGTATCGGATAGATGTCCTCTCTCCAGCTCCGCATTTGCTTGAGTTGTTTTCTCATTACGCCACCTGTTAGGGCATTAAAGGCAAGAATTCCGAAGCACCACATATCGAACCGGGACCCATCCACAGGCATAAAGTGGCCCAAGGTGCGGCATGCCTCGGGTGGAAGAAGTGCAACTGGTGCACCATATCTAAAAAATAAAGTGGAGGAAGGTTAGAATGTCATGGAAAGCAGCGAAAAATATTCAAGCAAAATGCGAGAAATAATTATGCAAGATATTGTAAAAAATGCGGTGCAGTTGGAATGAAAAATACGTCGAACAAAATTGAATAGAATGCGAGATAAACCCATTTCCTTTGAACCCCAGAATACTATAACAAGCTAAATATTAGTAGGTGTTGTGCACTATTACAGTCAATGTTCTTACCTACATTTTTTATGCTTAAAACTTTTGAATAAAATGCTCTTAACCAAAACCAATGTTGTAAATTATCGATAAATCAGAATAACACTATTGATATGAAAATTTTACCTCTTGACAGTTTGCAACGTCGAATTCAGGAATGTAAAATCACATATAACAGCCCGGTTTTGGAAATCAATCATGACATTATCAGCTTTGACATCCAAATGACAGAGCTTCTGCTGATGTAGGTAATCCAGACCGATGAGAATATCTTTTAACCACGATTTGACCTGAGTGAAACCTGACGAGCTATGATGTATGACGTCCAGTTTACTGTCCAGATCTAAATCCATTTGTGGCATAATGAAGATATCTGTATAAGGTAGACGTATTATATCCAAAAGAGGCATAACGTTGGGGTGATCAAAGATAGGCCAATCACTCAATTCTTTCTCCCAAGTCAGGTCCCTTCTAGTTATCTTAATAGCGACGTTGCTGTTGCTGTTAGGGCTGACGGCTAAAATGACATCGCCATAGCTTCCTGATCCTAGAGACTTCAATATTTTATAATTCCTATTCTCCAGAAATTTAGTGGCGTGCTCTAGAATTTTACTCCGGTATTCTTTCTGGATCTTTAAACGTTCTTTTTCTGCAGTCATGTTGAACTTTAGATGTGGATAAAATCTAAAAAATGAAATCCTTAAAACAGCTTCAAAATTTTTAAATAAATTCCAAGCTAATGCCCGAAATTTTCAGAGAAATTTCTCAAAATATAGATGTCCAAATAACGGTAGTCAACTTTGACCGAGACGGTCTCTCAGATGGAGAAAACCACAAATTTTATGGTATCTCAAATTAAAGTCAGATGGTAAAATAGATCCAAATCAATAAGGTTGTCTTCTGAATGACAAATAACAATAAATTCAACAAAACAGTTAAGTATAACTCAAGATTTTAATCAGCTTTCAGATCGCAGAGTAAAAACACAAAGATAGCATTTAACTCCAAAATTGAAAAGAAGGAAATTTACCAAATTATTGCATATGTGCTATTGTTTTACATTGTTGGCCACATCGCATTGTTAAATTCAATTCAAAATGTAAATTGTTGACATTTTCTTTATTACTTAGAAGTGTACCATTGTTGAAAATATTTTTTGACGATCATGACATATGCTATCTTAATACACAGTCCAGTTTCCATGCCAAAATAAAATTTGTCTCATTTCATAAAATTTGGCGCTATTTGTACTAATATCTAAATAAAATATTTTAAAATTATTATAAAGAAAATAAGTTAAGGCAATATATTTTATCTATTTAAAATTAATCCAATTATTAAAATTAATAAATGCTTGAATGATTTGACTATTCATGTATTCACTTTATTCAAGAGTAAAATTTATTTGCCGTTTAAAAAATTTTGTAGTAAACAGAAATCTTTCAATTTACAAATATCTTAAACATTAAAATTAAATATTCAAGATATTAAAATTTTAAGAAAGTATTTATATCTTGAATAAAATATCTTGAAAATAAATATCTTAAAAATTTAAAAAGTATTATTTAATTTTATAACTTTTTTAAAAGTAATAATAACACTTTTATAAATTTAAATAATTAAATTAATTATAGACAGATATAATACAGACTTATAGTTTGAGCGCTGACAATTGAAATATATTAAGCTTTACATAAGTAAAACATGAATTTTACACACCTACGAAACATTATTCCACAAATCCAATTCCTACGAATTACAATACCTTATTATTCAATTGTAACTGAGAGTCTGATGTGGGTATACCTCATGTCTTTCACTACATAATGCTCGGACTTAATATATATAGATTATTTTGCTATGAAATAAATTAACTGCCTGTCAATCTGCTGTTTGTTTGTCACGCCCTGTTAGACACTTTCTGTGTAGAAAGATATTAAAACTAATAGAACAATTATTTTTTTTTAAATGTCCAGTAAAAGGGGAGGGGGGGGGTTGTCTATCGCACTAAAACTTTCCAAAGGTGAAATGATAGAAAATCATACTTTGCAATAAGATGGACACATTGAATTTTATGTATGGGTAAATAGTTCAAAAGGAAGAAATTGTGCAATTTCAGTTTTCCAATATTTACTACATTATAGGAGATGTAGCATGCCAAAATGTTCAATCTGCCGACAAAATGAGAAACGCGTCCTTTAAAATGAGATAGTGGCTTGAAATAACAATGTTATTTGTGCTAACAGATATAAAATGTATTTCATTTATTAACGCAAATAAAGAGTATATAGTGCGTTTCTTAAATATTATTTTATTTTCTATGTAAAATGTCAGAAATTTATATCCTGTTGGGCAATGATCCTGTAATTTCTTTTATACAAAATATAAAAAATTTAATAGAAACCTGGAAATTTGAAGGTACTTGTACATTTTTAAAAAATTACTCTTCTGGAAAGCAAAATACTCCTTCAAATCAAATTAAAAAATTCTAGCTCGATCTCTGATCGCAATCATCTACGTTGCATTAAGTGAATGTTAAACAGTTAAAAAGGAACGTTTTGTAAGACAACATGAGAAAATAATTTCAAACTGCACGGCGCCAATAGCTCAGTGTAATATATATTCTTCAAATTATTCCTTATAAAATTGGCTGAAGATTTTATCAATTGCTTTTGAAGGCACAATGGAGACAACAGAGTTTTGGATGTCTCCTAGAAATATATCTCAGATGTGTTTATCCATTTACTCGTATTTGAAATTCCTACTGTTGGAATGCGAGAGATAGAAATAAAAGAATAAAATATAAAACCGGATCAAAAATACCAGTGTGAAGAGAATGTTTCAGTGTAGGGGCGAGAGTGTAAATATAAATAAAGGTTGATTTCATCTGTAAAAACAGAAATATTTCATTTAATTCTGATGTTTAAAACAGTGTCTTAAAAATGTTTAGCTAAAATATCAAATGAATGTTATTAAATATGTCAAGTTAAACAATGCGTAAATTGCACTTTGTGCAAAGGATAAGGGACTTTATAAAGAGCCTTGCTGGCCCAAACGGGAACAAACCCTGGATCTCCGAACTGACCAAACTAATTAAAGAATAAATAATTATATAATTTATTATTTATATTATGATTATAATATTTATTATTATATTTATTACAATATATAATATCTATTGTATATTGCAATAAATATAATAATTTGTAAAGAACCTTGCTGCCCCAAGCGGGAAATGACCCCTGGATCTTCGCACTGGCCAACTGACACTCTAACTTTGAGCTACAGGAACGAATATGTAAGATCTTACCGTCGAAGAGGACTCAGCATTCTCCACCCTCTAATGTCAGTTGGTGGGCAACTTATAATCTGACTGACCATATCCTGATAATTTTACCGCAGGGTAGCCTCGTGCTACTACTATATTTAATCTGGTTAGTATCCTACGTGGTCGTTATCCTTTCAATTTGAAATAGATCCTCAATCGTCCAGAGTCCACTGAATCCGTACTAATCGTACTAGGGCCACTTTCAGAGCTCCGACATCTTTACCTTAACCTATAGGGTTGATTTGTTAGGGATCCATTGTAAAGAACCTTGCTGCCCCGTTCGGTAATTTAACTCCGGATCTTCGAACTGGCCAGTCGGCGCTTGACCATTGAGCTACTAGGACGAAATTGCAAGCTCTTATCGTCGAAGTGGATTCTGCAACTTGACTAAGGTATAGAATCACAAACAACACAATAATGTAGCAAACATTACAATGCTACATTATTGTGTTATTTGTGCTTATTCAAGTTCCTCATAGTGTGTGTTCCAAGTTCCTCATAGGACATTAAAATGCAAGTTCCTTATGGATTTACATTGCTTTGGCATTTTAGACCAAAAATCTACCTATTTGTAACATTGTATATGTTTATGAGAGGTGTATGTATCTACTCACTCTAATTCTTAGACTATCGTCTGGAATATTATAAAATGTGGCAATCAAGTTGCTATTGAATTAACCTAGTGCTGATTAGAATATACCATTCTGAAAAATAAGATTGGTAATTTTTATGAAAGTATTCCTTTTTATATCATTACACATATTTAGAGCAAACAGGTCTATGAATGCTACTATCTGCAAAGGAGCGCGATTATTACTGAGCTACTGTAGAGTTGAATAAATTTAGTATGCACCAAGACAATTTTGCAACTGAAAGGAAATAAATTCGTAAATATGTATTTCATGTTATCTTTAATTTTCACTGCAATACAAAGTAATGTATAGGTAGATAATTGGAATCGTGTCGAAAATCGCAATTCGTGTTTTCGACGGATCTACACGCTTTGAGCACTCTAGAATCAGAAAAAAAAAACATTTTTAGCACGCCGTCTGTGTGTGTGTGCCCGTCTGTCTGTTTGTGTGTATGTCTATCTGTATGTATGTATGTGTGTCAGTTTATCCGTATGTCTATGTATCTGTCTGTTCAACGCATGTATCCACTATAGCTGAAATTTAATTGACCAAATTTCATATAATTTGGTAGATAAGTCATCCGTTGGTGACCCTGGTGCTGATTTTATTTTCGTACGATTTGGAAAAAAAGAACCTTCCTTGTTTTTAGGAAATGACCGGCAAAAATTGTCAAAATATAAAATAAAAAACTACGCAAGCTCACATATATCAATTTAAACTTGTTTTACACGTCATTTATGATACCGAAAAGCATAAGACCAACCTCATAACCGTTCACAGTTTTGTCATGTCAACTTTGAAAATAACGTCCAGTCGCCAAATAAAATCGAAAACTGAATTTAAAGCGCAAATTCAGTGTAATTTGAAATAATAATCCGTGTTATTCTGTGCAATTAAAATAAATTCAATTTAAAGATTTGTGAAAAAAAAGAAAGAAAAAATGAGTTTAAATCTATAGATATAGTCATTTACTGCTCACATCAGATATTTTATATTTGAAAACCATCTATTCCATAAGTTAAACTGAGCAATCAAAATACTGGATATATGCCATTTCAACTGCAACGTATAACCCAGGTATACTCGCTGTCTATCCCATTCATCACCATTCCACTTAAATGAAACGATTCATTCTGCCCTGCCCGACCTTCTGCCATCATTCATGAAATCTGAAAAGGGGATTTAAAATGTCCCCGCTTCAATGAAATTTATATTGACATTCTGAAATAGAGCGATGTTTCGTATCATCAGATTGGAAGCGAAAGAAGGATATAGTGCATATCGTTTTGAATCGTAGAGTTCATAATGAATAAATATTGAAATTCGTTTGGAATTAAAATATCTTGCTAGTAGTAGCAAAGATATTAAAAACGTCAACCTGTTTCGTATGCAACAGCGGTCTCCTTCTTCTGCATAAAAAATATTTCTTCTTCTTCGACACAGACCGTTCGACCTACCCGAAGTCGTAAGGTATCTGTTTGGACTGGAGGGAAGAGCCATCCAATTTAGATCGAAGCACAGTAGGGGTAGCATCCACACGGACCTTACCCTCCTTCCTCTACCACCAAAGAAGGGCTTACCGACCCACATGTTTGACCTGATCGCACACCGCGTGAACACGACAACAGTTTGGGCAGTGGTAGGAATCGAACTCGAATCGATTAAACACTGCGCTAACACACCCCAGCACAACACTCGAGTGATTTAAACACTGGGCTGACGAGCCTGTAAAAGAGATTTGGCAACAACATCTGCAACGGTAAGTACATATTGAAACCATCATCTAATAAAAAAATGAATCACATGACCCAGAAAAAAATTATTACCAAATGAAAAAACCTGTTGTGGACAGCACATGACTTTTCCCTCAGACTCATATTCACGTTTTCTTTATTTCTTTTATTCATTAAATTGAGTTTAAATGCACAAAATAACATTGAATTTGCACTTTTTATTCAATTTGTGTTTTTATTTGGTAACTGAATGGTATTTTCAAAGGTGGAGTAGCAAAATTACGCAAAAACTAAAATATCTCGAACACGCCTACTGATGGGGTTGGTTTTGTTATTTTCATCGTCAAATATTACGTATAATACATACATTTCATTGCTACATTTGATCATATAAAGTCTTTTAATTTAGATTTTGACGATTTTTGCATACACAATTGTTGCCACAGGTATTAAGTATTTTCACGAGAAGTGGTATTCTGCTTTGTTAACGAAAAATCTAGAAGTTTATGAAAAAAAAAATTAAAAAAAAATTTTTTTTTGCAAAATTTCAAAATTAAAAGCTACTTAAAATAATAAGCTACATAAAAATGAATTTAGGTACGAGAAAGTCGATTTGAGCCACAATGCAATTAATTTAATTATTATTTGCAAAGGATAGACACTAGACGAACCGAAGAAAATCAGTTTATTCGAAAAGAACATTGAAGGTTGAATACTTTGCCAAGTGTTTAAGATTTTATGCCAGTTATCGATCACAAACAAAACTAAGGACGTAATAAGATATATATAACAAGAAAGATATATACTACAGATATATACACACTATAACAAGATATATACACACTATAACAAGAAAGATCAATCAATCATAAAGCATTGATTATGAAATACTTTCGAATTGAAATTCAATCCGCTGAAAGTATCGCATCTCTAAAATGCGATACATTCAGAGGCTTTTAATTATAACTAATTATAAGCAATTATAACTAATTATAAGCAGTAGTTATAATTTAATTATAACTACTGCTTTTAATTATAACAGAACTGCAATGATTTATTTTACTTGAAAACTTTAAACTTCATCGAAAAAAAAATCTTTATTCAAGTGACGTCATCGAAATATAAATCGTCTCGCTCCTTATATAAAAGCAGTGAATATTTCATTCATACACTTTTATTCCAGACTCCAGAGTTAAATAAATTTGGGTGAAAAAAATTTAGCAATTCTTATACAACGTATTTTACATTCACTTGTTTTACATCCTGCATCCATTAAAATAAGGCTTCGTTGTAGTATTAATCAAAGTTTGATGTTCATTTAAACTCAAAAATATTGTAATTGCGTTGGCGCAGAATATAGATGCACAGAAAATAATAAAAAGCAAAGCAGTTTGGGGACGAGTGCAACACTAAACATCTGATGTGGGCAGCACATGACTTTCCTTATATAATTCAATGAATTTACTTCTTTGTCTGTGAAAAAGTTATAACAAAATTCACTGCACAGTGTTTATAACGTTAAATCGTACATTTGGCACTTTTCCGGATGACACCATGTAAAACTATTTCGTAACCAATTAACTTATATTTTACTCAACTCTAAATTAACAATTATCAATACTGCTATCATCCTCAATAAACAATATAGTCTATATACTTAAATATTTTAATAAAAAATGCATCATTTGGGTCGCCAAGTTGGCGATATTCTGCCAAATTCGCCGCCAAATATTTGCCAAGCATTGTTTATGGAGAAATAGGTTAGTTTTAAGGTAGATGAACGACTAATGGCGTCAAATTACAAAGCTATTACCCAAAGTACATTCTCTCGTGAATGGAACGAGCTAGATCTACCAGAATGCTAATAATAAATTTATCGCATAATATTACATATAAAAAATGAACAGATTTTACAACAGTGAATACTTTTTTTTTAATTTTATGTGATTTTTTGATAAATTTACTTGAAAAATGTGCAATATCTCGAGAACGGTTCATGCTAGCGTTTTAAAGTTTATGTCAATCGTTGTCTAATGAAACATTACGTAAGAAATGATTATTTACGGAACGTTATTGAATGTTTTAATTTGTTGATGAATTTTTCAAAATTTCATTTCAAAACTTAAGTGAGTTCTGAACATTCGATTGCGTGTAAAAGCAATAGACTTCCAGTATTAACTGATTGTGATTTTTATACCAATTTTTGTTCGAATCGCATCATTCGTTCGTGAGATATAATTTCCAAAGACTCACTGATACACACATACACACATACACAGACACACACATACGCACATAAACACCCACATACAAACAAACGCACTCACACTCAGACAGCATCACAAATACGTCCGATTTATGTTCATTGATGCTTGAAACGTGCTCTCCCGTCGAAAACTCGAATTTGAATTTTCGACTGCGTCACAATGCTTTACTTATATATTATGTATATAAGGAAAGTAATAAAAATTTAAAAGAAATTTAAAAATCACGATTTTTACTCTCGGAAAAAAAGATGGATGCCATGTTTTATTTTGAAATGGGGCACGTGATCTTTGCATATTACATGGGTGCAATTATTATTTTAATTTTTATTAAAAAATTCCCTAACATATTTGATGAAATTATTTTGTATGTATTTTCTGGAATAATTTGAATATTTCCTAAAATTTTCGAAGCAATTTGTAAGTTTTAACTTTCCTTAAAAATGTTTGAACATTTAGGTCCCATAGGGTTCAATGTATTTTATATTTTCAACCAGCGTTCAATCCAATACTAATTGGGTGATATTATGATTCATTTACATTCCCATATGTCCCACAGCCCGTCTCAACAGCCTAATAAAATTTCATTTTGATAAAGTCATTTTCATGGCAGATATCGTGTGAACGGACAGACAGACTAAAAACATGAACAAAATCATAAACACTTTTCAACTATGTTGTAAAGTGTTAAAATGTGCATTCTCTCGGGAATGAAGTGGACTAGGCCCACGAAAATTATATTAACAGATTTGTTGTATAATATTCCGCTTGAAAGATTAAATTATTTAACAATACTCACTAATTTTCTTATATTATGCGATTTTTTAATACATATATTTGGGAAAAGGGCAATACCTTGAGAACGTTTTGAGCTGGCGTTTTCAAGTTTGTCACCTGTAGTATAACAAGAAATTACACATGGAATTAGTATTTATTTAACTGTATTGGTTTGAATTTTTTCAATAATTCATTCTTAAATTGTGCAATATCTTGGGAACTGTTCATACAAGTCTCATTTGTTTTCTAACAATTAACGTCTAATAGGATAATTTATTTATCATTATTGAAAGTCCTGATTTCGCAATGATATTTTTTATTCATTCGAGAGAGAGAGTGGGGGGGTGGGGTCTTCCGAACGTTCGATCGTGTTTAATATCAATAAGGTTCCTGTATCCCCGGATTGTAATAATCCTACCAAATTACTTTCGAAACGCTGTTCGTGATATATCCCATCGATAGACTCACACACACTAGCATACATACATCCCAAAAAACATATACACACAGACATCACCTAAAAACTTTCGGTACGTGTTCACAAAAACCTGGAACGTGCTTTTCCGTCGAAAAGTTGACTTCACATTTTTGACCCCGTCGCAATACTTTCTCTGTACGTTATACTATATATGCACAGAAAGTAATACTTGACATACTAAAGTTATAAAATTTTATGATTTGCGATTTAACAAAATTTAGACACTAATGAGTAATGGGAATGTATTCCTTAATTAGGGAACAGTGCGCCGATGGTTTCCTAACTGAATTCTTTAAAATATATACCACAGATGAGTGATGAACATAGGTTAGACATGAAACTGGTTAAAGAAGTTAATTAAAACGTCCGTTAAAATTACACTTCGTTAAAATGAGTTATATTCATAAAGGAAGTGTAATTAAGTTGAAGAAGGAGTACTAGTATACATTTTATATGTAAAGGAAAAATATAAACGACATTTTATTTTTAAAAATTGTCATTTACCCGACACAGGACTTTTCCTTGAAATGATCATATCTCAGCAGGCATAATAAGCATCCATCTTCCTAAGCATCATAAGCACCATCATAATCTTGGTGAGCAATGGTGATTTCTTATGACAGCATTTGACTAAAAGTTAATAAAAGATTCTTTGTTACTTATTGTTTTCCTTACAATACATGTTATTGTATAGGGAAAATATTGGAATCGTGTCGAAAATTGTAACTCGTGTTTTCGACGGATGTACACTCTTCGAGCACCCTAGAACACAAAATCACGATTTTTAGCGTAGCGTTCGTGTGTGTATATGTCTCTCTTTCTCTGCGTGTGTATCTGTTTGCCTGTATGTCTGTTTCTGCAAAGTATGTATCCACTCTATCTCAAAAATTAATGTACCAAATTTTCATAACATTTTATAGGTCCCCTTTGTCAGTACAAAAGAACTAGCAATCCCGAAGTCACAAAGAAAAATGGGTCAAAACTTTGACTTTTTGACTTTGGGTATGTTGGTTAATTTACACTAACAAAGAGCGTCCAACGTATCTTCGAAACAGCTTTATGCTACATTATTATGTTATTTATGCTTATACACGTTGCTTAAGTTCCTTATCTTTTTCACAAAGTGTATTTTATTTATTGAAATTATCATAGTTCAGTCGAAAATAAAGGTTAATCACTACTTTCCACCATATAAAATTTTTTCTTAAAAATTTTGTAATAATTTCTCCAAAGTCACAAGAAACATCCTCTAAAAATGTATCTCCACTCTTACGAATTCTGCTGAAATGTTCTAATACTATTCCTACAATATTAAATGATGGAATACAAAAGCAGAAATTTTTCAACTATGAATAGCTCTTAACTCCTTTACCATAAAGTTAGAGAATGAGATTATTTCCAAGGTAACGAGCACCTTTCAGATACCTTGACGAATAAATTACGTTATGAACGAGGGTGTAACAAGGGATTCTTTGTCATGAGAAATTATGTCTCATCTTTGAAATTCTCGTACATACAAAGTATTTAAGATAATAGTATTAGAAGAAAACTTTCGAGAACTAAATAATGTTTAACAAATAAGTGATGAGGTGGATCTTTTAACTTTTATTACAAAAATACGTAAAGCGGAACAAAAACAGGGTGATTTAAAGTTATCCTTTCAAAACTTTGGGAAATTTTATTTTACTGTCTATCAGCGGCGAGGCATCAGGGAAGACAAATTGGACTGTACGTACCCAAGTAATTTACGACCAAATTACTTGAGCCACGCTCATAAATTTATGTATATTGGAGGCAGAAGCTGTATTGTAGATCTGGAGCCCAAATCGAATAGGGGAGGGGATCATCCTGGGCATGACTAGCTTAATTTTGTAATCTGTCTCTGGGCATACGATGTCACGGGAATAGCAAACGCGCGAATTGTGTTCTCGGGCTCGCTGAAAAGACACATAATATCTTTTGACGTCAATGAGAAAGGTGTGCACAGCACAATTAAAACTTTCTGCGCATGTTAATTACGTCTGGATATTGCCACTTCAAAAATAACAAGCAATTATTAATTGTAATGATGAGAAAACTTACTGTGTTTTGGCAACAACTCTCTTGGTACGTGGCGTCACGGGTGATGAAATGCTACTCTTATCAGCGTCAGGTTGGCAACGTTTTGATTGGTTGACGAGCTCATAGTCAAACCATGTATTAAATAACTTTGATCCACATTCCAAGATGGACTGATGAAAGAGGTTTATGTCGTCCTTAAAGTACCACCATCTGCTCCCATGTCACGACCAGAGATATATTTCATGATGTAAAGTCTCTTTCTGAGTTACTTTACCATAGTTTCTATATATTTGGGGTTGATGATCTCCGGATCAAGATTGAAACTCATGCATTTATTTTTTTTTCTAATATTTAAGACACTGGTCATCAAGAAATATTTTTGATTGATAATTATACACATATTTATTGGTAGTGAAGAAGTAAATCATAGATTTCGAGGAGTTTAAGTAGAGCTTGTTATTTATAATAGCAAAACCTAAATTAATGAACTGTTTTATGTCTAGCAGCATAGTATGTCTTGAGACAGTCATTTTAAATCGGAAATGGTGAACCCGTATGGTTTTGAGAGCCACCTCGACGAGCTGCAATTTCCCCGCAGAATACACGTATAGTGTTTTAGCAAAAAAACTATACAAAGATGTATTATATTTACTTATTTTATTACAAAATTGCATTAGAGGTATATTTTCTTTTCTTTACAATCACTATTTTTAGGTCTATTTCAATTTTGGCTGTTGAAAATCTTAATTACGATTTTCCGTATTTTCATCAGAGTTTTCATAAGCTCGATATTTAGTTTTATTATGTAGTTCATTTTTGAAAAGAGATGTCACAAACATAGTTGGGTCCGAAAGAACTAACATTTTTTGTACAACTAAACTTAATATTGATAATAACTTTTACAATGTATTTTCTAAAAGTTCATTTTTGCAGTCACAGCAGAAATGTGTCTTAATTCTCTTCGCTGTTGCTCTATAAATCATTTTTTTCAGCTACAGTGTTTTCGGGATAATTAATATGTCAACATGAAATGGAAAACAAAGTATTCCAAAATCTTTTTAATATTTTGCAAGTTCATTAGAAAGAATTATCAAATTCTGTCGATAATTTTAAAACAAAAAGCCATGATATTTTTAACTTGTTTAACAAATGAAAATGTTGAGTACGTATTATTATGTTTAAGTTGATACTAACATGAACATCACTCGAAATGTTTTTTTTTATTGTAAGCATCAACAGTTAATATGTCCTGTCCTTGCAACTCCTTATTTAGTATGCTAAGATTTTCTATTATATGTGCCCAAAATACATAAATACAACAACTATAATTTAGATCGGAAACAAGTACTTGCATAGCAATAATGTATATTTCATTTTTCATGGCGTAATTCAGAAATTGGTTTTAAACAATTACTACGACTGAGACACAGAACTTTGATGAAATATACTACATCAACTTTTTCGTCATAATTCATTTAATACAGTGGGCATTTTATTACATTTTATTTTTCTCTCCTTTTTATTTTTCTCGTGGATAAACAGGCCGCAAAAAATAAAATGCTGAGTCCATACTTTCAGCGGCCCTCGAGTTGGCCAATCATCTAAATATTTATATCTTTAAGTCTTACCTAAGAGTGAACATAAAGATATTGAGTGTTCTCAGATAAATAATTTGTATAAGATGCACATTTTTGTTGCCATCTATTTAAAATTATCACTGTGACAAAAAACTATTTATAGTGTAATTTTCTATGCAACTAATCAAGTAGAGTATCATCTCTAATAATTTTAAGTAAGGCGTTAATACATTTTACGATAACTTATAAACGATGGCAAATGTGTAGGTATATTTTCCAAAGACTAAAAATAGCCTTATTCTTTGTTGAATGTTTGGAATGAGATTACTACCGCGGTACTACAGGTACATTGGGGAATAAAATCCCCTGCTGATGAGGATAACAAAGGGACTCTATGCAGAAGAAAAATGATTGCTCATATTTAGAACTTATAAATATAAATACATCATTTAAATTAATAGTATCACTGAAGAACTTTGAGAACTTGTAATAAACTGCGATAAAACAAGAAATAACAGCTTTGAAGGAATTAATTTGGTCTGATCGCTTCGCAAAAATTGTTTTTGGCAAATATTCGTTTTAATATTACCTACAATGCATAATATAAATATGTACAGTGAAAGTATTTTACGACTTTTGTAGAGGCAAGTATATAAAACTTAAAACATATATATATAAATTGATGCTACATTTCAAAAAGAAAATTGTGTGTTTCTTAAGATACATTACTTAAACTGATGAGAATATCAAAGTTCAAGAAATCGGCAATTTTTTTTCCAAATACGTTCCACATCTGAATGCCGTCTTTCAGATACTTCTACTCACTACGCTCTCTATGCTACTTGAACTCACTACTCTCTTTAACCCTCGCAACTCGCTTCGCGAACTTTTGTACCGCCTGCTACGTGGGAGTAATTTGTCGGTTGGGGATCCACATCTTGTTCGTTGGCACTCACCAGCCCCTGTAGCTCGCAACATGAGCTCTTTCAACCCGGCTGGAGGACATGACCGCCCACGTGCCGCTTGCTCACTAACGCTTGCCAGCCTCCGGGAACTCGTAGCGTCCAGAACCCTTGTTCACTGACGTCCTTCAACCGCCAAATCTCACTTCGCGAGCTTTTTCATACTACTCGCGAAAAATAAGTATGTAACTTACGAGTACAGTTACACATTGTGGTGTTATTTTTCCACTTACCTGTGGACCCCTAAAACATAATTACATAATCATTCAAAATATAAATGGCGTGGAAATTCAACACACACATGACACAGCATTATCCTTGGTTAAATGAGTTATTTTAGTTGCATGTAAAATACATATATACATTTCATCTAAGCAGTCCTCCAAATAGTGGACACTCTTTCCCTTAATCCTCCAAAAAGTGGACATTATTTCCTAATAATCAAGATTGGTATTACGTCTGCATTCAATAGATAAAATCAAGGACAAAGCATTTTAAAAAACGAAATGTCTTTTATTTAACACGTCCTTAAAGACGTACAAAACATATATTAAAAACTGCCAGAGCGCTTTCGGACGCATTGAATATTGTAGCGGAGACAAATTACTTTGCTTTCCGTGACGTTGTTTTCTTGCAAACTTCTGGCGCCTCTATGGGTAGCCCTTTATCTGGTATTTTGGCCGAGGCAGTTTTGCAGGAGCTCGAGAATGAGATTTTGCCTTCTTTAACAATTAAACCTATTCTTTGGTACCGTTACGTGGATGATGTTTTTATTATCTGGGATCGTGGTTTAAATGATCTCCTTCACCTTTTAGATAAAGTTAATGATTTTTACCCTTCGATTAATTTTACTGTTGAGCATGAATCTAACTGCTCCTTACCTTTCCTTGATGTTCTTTTCACGCGTTCTGATTTTGGTTTTCATACTTCCGTTTTCCGTAAATCCAGTTTTACTAACTCCTGTATCCCCGTTAATTCTTTTCATCTTGTATCCTCTAAAAAAGCTTATTTTAACGCGTATTTTAATCGCGCATTTAATGTTTGCTCTTCTATCCCCGCTTTTACTGATGAAATTAATTTAATTTTTAAACTTGGCCATGAGGCTGCTTATTCTTTTGAATTTATTTATAGGATCTTCGCCCAAGTTTGCCTTAAATTTACTCAATTTGATACTAAACTTGTTGCTATTGAAGATCGTTTAGTCCATAAATCTAGTGTTCCTTACCATCCTAAGATTTTCCACCCTTTTATTAATTTCTGTCATGAATTTGGTTTAAACCTGCTCACTCTAATATTACTACTTTATTTAATCGTATTCGAACCGATAAACTTGGGAATTTCGATGATTTTAAAAGCTTTGCTGGGGTGTATGTCGTTCCCCTGTTATCCTCTGCTGGTGACTGTAAATTTTACATTGGTGGTACAAAAGGTACTGTTGGCATCCGTTTAGCAGAACATGCTCGCGATGTCGAATCTGGTAAACTTTCTACGGCTCTTGCTCAATATGTGGTTAATGATACATTTCTTTCCGTTTTTGACAAAACTTTCCTTTTGGTTCGTTGTAACAATCCACGTAGTATTCTTCTTTATGAATCCCTGTTTATTTATATTTACCGTGAATCAATTTGTAATTTTGATCCTGTTGAAATTTTAAGTTATACTTGGCGACTCATTCTTGACTTAACCGCTTTAAAGTTATTTGTGACGTCATTTTCAGGAATATCATGATTGACGTTTTTCTAAAATGTGTATTAGTTCTTTTCTTGTAATATTTTAAAATTCGTAAGCGTTTAACTTATTTTGTAATTTCCGTGTATATGTCTAGTATTATTTTAGTAAGTTTATTTACCATTTTATATTTCATGCAAATTTGCTTTAAACTGGTCTCTATATATTGTATTTGAGTCCGAAATCGCTCTGGCAGTTTTTAATATATGTTTTGTACGTCTTTTAGGATGTGTTAAATAAAAGACATTTCGTTTTTTAAAATACTTTGTCCTTGATTTTATCTATTCTTTCCGAAGTTAATTATTAATTTTCTAGAAGAATTTTCTAGAAGAATATCAATCACATTTAATTATCTTTAATTCGTCTTGTATAGAAGGGTAATACAGAGTTTTAACATAATAGCGTGAATAGGGCGAGATCATGAAGTGAAGCTCACCATTACTTATGAGTACTTTTTGAATTCAGCGAACTATCAGTTCAGCTTCGGAAACGCCACAACATAGTGAACTTGACAATCTTTGTTATCGACGATATATAAGTCCTATTTTGGACTGACTAAATATTGTGCACACTTTCCAGCAGCCATACTGCAAGTCAAGTCAATTTTGACTGTGAGAGTTTTGACCAGGTTGGGAGGGGGATGACATCATGGCTTGACCCCTCTTTCCTGACACTTGGCTACTGATTGGTCTGCCTGGAGCATTGGCAGCGGTTTGGTTTAGGGGAAATTCCACCTTCGTCTGTTTAGGTCTCGCAGGGCTACGAGGCCCATCGTTTCAGCCTTCATGGCCCACCATAAATTTGGCAATAAAGTTCTTTATTTTCGAGATAAAATAGTATAACTTTTCCAGACATGTTGTCGCAATAGTTTATCCCCTTATCATTCCCTTCATTGAGCATGAAAGATTACAATTTCAATAAAAGTTCACAATTTCATCAATAGCGCATTTAAAATCTGTCAGTAACCAACGATAACGAAAGTTTGTCGATACATTTTGAGTGCTCTTAATAATAAATAGATTTTTATTTTTTTAAATCATTTAAAAATTACCTCCTTTAAAATGGCAGCAGCGTTTGCAACAGTGAAAGTTAAATCATGTAAATTTTATTTCTTTTGAAATGGCAACAGCATATTTAACAGATTTTGACAATAAATTAAGGAACATAAAATTTTCACTTTGAAAATAGTAAAATTAACATTTTTACTTCCACATTGTATAAGAATTTAAGTTTAAATTATTGTGTAACCAGAATAGGAGGAGATACTATGCACAGTATTCTAAACCATTTTGCAAAGCAGCAGTTCATTGGATGCGATAAGTCTAACGTGACCCTTGGCAGGAAGTTTTAGAAGAATTTTGTTAGCTGCGGCGGTGGGGTGGTTAGTTATTTTTTTATAATATAGAGATATACAGCGTGGCCATAATTAAAATAGAGGTGTTTAGAGCCAGATAGTGAGAAAACTGTTGCACCAAACTCAACCAAATTTGCAGTAAATACTATTTAGATCATAGGGTTTTGATTTTTAAAAGAAAAAAAATTCTTCGGATTTTGGCACCACGAGCCAAAGTGGCGCTGTAAAGTCTAGTTTTGGAGTAAAATAGGTATGGAAAGTACAGAAAATTAACATTTTACATGCATTTTGATATTGACATTGCATTTTACATTCACGTTTGAACTTGGTGGTAATGTTATGCATATTTTAATCAGCTGACCCTTACGGCATTAGTACGTACTACGAGTTTCGAGGATATAAGGGAAACGGAAAGAATGTGTTGGAATCAATGTTACGATACATTTTTACGATCGTGCTTTGCTGTTAAAAGTTCGCTATGCTAACATTACGTGATCGTGCTTTGCTAGTAAATCTTCGGCGTCAGCTGACTAAAATTTGCGTAATGTTTTGCATTACCACCCCTTTTCTTCGTGAAAATCTGCATATTTACTGCAACGCACTACTGCGTATGGGAGACATGATTGCTAAAATGTTTGATAAAATGTAAGTGCAAATGTGAATGTAAAATGTTATGTCAATATCAAAATGCATGTAAAATGTTAACTTTCTGTACTTGCTATGCCTAATTTGCTCCAAAAATGGACCTTACAGAGCCACTTTGACCTGTGGTAACAAAAATCCGAACTATTTTTTTTTCTATTAAAAATCAAAACCCCATGGTCTAGATAGTATTTACTGCAAATTTGGTTGAGTTTAACAGTTTTCTCACTAACTGGCTCTAAATACCTTTACTTTAATTATGACCATTCTGTATATTCAAGATTCAATTATAAATAGTAAGAACATGTATCAGTTGCGTATATGGCCACGCGCCGCCCACATTTTTCCCGCTTTGGAGGTTTTTTAAAGAAGCACTGAAATAGTGGTTATTTACAATGAATATGAATGACAGGAAAAATTTGAAGCAGTTGATTTTATTCCAAATCACTATTTCTAGGATGCTAAAGTACACCAAGAAAAAATGCAGACATTAAGATAAATTCGGTGTGTGAATTTCATATAAACACTATTTTTTCCATTTCAAGTCTAAATTTCATCTTATTTTATTTATAGATTGATCTGTCAGCCTTTTGAACAGCACTTAGTTAAGCCCAAATTAGGTAACATTATTCTATATACAAAATATGAGATTAGGAAAAGTTAAAATTTAAATCATTTTACGTATTATACCTATGTACCAATATTTTTTTTAAATATATTTTATAAAATAAATGTTTTAATTTACTGAAAACTATGGAGTGTGTTATATTAAGTCCTATCAAGAAATCTGCGCCGAATGCGGCCGCAGTTAATTATGTTAAACAAAAGGTCCCGGATCACCCTCTTCTCAAAAACACATTAGTTGGTTATGAGGAAACATGTCCTACGGTATGAAAAATGCATTGTTTAGGTTTTCTTAAATATTCATTAATGTTGATTTACAGCAGAAATTGACCGATAATTCGCTTTTTTGTAAAACTTTTAAATAAAAATTATTTTAAACTTTTTTTTATAAAATATGTCTGTACTTCTGCAGTGCTGTCCAGTTACAGGCCGCATACGGACTATGAAATATTTTTATAATCTGTAAAAGCAGCACCCTTTCTAATTAAACCATTTTAAACAAATCTATTTAATTGGATTTTCTGCTGTTTTTATTGGAAGTTCTAGCATAAGCTAACAATTTTTGGAGTAATTTCATGCGTATAATCAACACATGATTCGAGTGCCTAGTTTTCAAAGGAAGAAAAGACAATATTTCATATCAACCTCAGTGCCGCTTAATCTGCAGCGCCGTATAATACGCAAAAGAAATTGGTACCCCAATTGTTTATTTCCTCATATATCTATGCAAGGGTAATTAAAATAATTAAAATGAAATTTATCTTGTATTTGAATCTATAACACGATAGCAATGTAAAATTAATGATCGTTATTTCAGATGAACAAATTTTATCAAAAAATATTTTATTTTATATTAGTACAATGCTTTTATATATATGCTTCTTTATATTTTATATTCCCACAATCATTGTTTCTTCCGCTTGGAAAATAAATTGACGCGGATAATCCGACACGTCCATAATCCACACCTTCAAAATTTCGTGGTTCTCTAAGAGCGTTAAGTAGTGTAACAATAGTTTTTTAATAATCCGCGATTTATACGCAGGAAAATACAGTAATCGTGACTTTTAACAGGGACGTGTTGGCATATTTTAATTGTAATCCTTATTTCTAAAAGATTCGTGAAATGTATTCTTTAACATTTAATTTAATTTTTCTTCTAATCTAGTTTTAATACCATCTGCCAACCGCGGTGGTCAAATTTAACGGGTAATTTTTTACCTGTTCTTAATAAGGGTGACTCTTTAAGCAGGCATTTTTATAGTAGCTATAACTAACGAAAAATATGCCCTCTACCCAGATACAAGAAATCGGTGAACTTAATTCACAATAAAAAATATCGTATTCTTAACAAAACTGTTTATTACTATCGGAAAGGTAGTCGGAGGTACAATGGGAAGGAATGCTGGAGAACATTTGACCATCCACATTTCGTATAATTTTAAAATAGATCTTATGTTTTTCTACGATAACAGGCGATTTGGTACTTCCATTTATAGCGGCCTTCGCAAGAAACAAACACAAGCACATTATTCAATATCTATACTACACAATTTATTTAAGAAATACTTACAAAAGCATTTTAATATAAATTTGTATTTGTATTTTCATTTAATAAAACCGCTTGTTTCTCGCCAAGGCGGAAACGCACAAATTTCCCTGCCTCGCCAAGACCGCTATAAGAGGGAAGTAGCGACGATTTTTCTCAATTTTAAGAATTTTCAAGGTCAGTCCGGAAGCAGAATTTGATATCCAATTGTTACAAAATTTTATATGTGATGTTAAAACTTCATTTAGTACGCCTTTTTCTCACTATTAGAATAGAAGAGTAGAAAAAAAAAAATATTAAGCCATCCTTGAGTACTGCCCAGAGTTTTAAAAGTTTTAATATTTTTGTAGAGTGAAAATACATAAAATGATAGTCATTATTTCGATAGATTAATTTATAAAGCATTTCAGTCCTGCATTAATGCATTTTAATTCCACAATCATTTCAATTTGATGTTATCAAAACATACTGAACATATATCCGAAAATGTCTGTTAGCACAAATATTTTAATTCTACATTACAAAAAAAGATTGATGAATAAAAGTGAAAGATTTCACTCATGTTATAAAATGTTAGGATTTAATAATATATGAAGAATTTCAGTCCAGCATTAATTCATTTTAGTTCCGCAATCATTTCAACTTGATGTTATCAAAACATACTGAACTTATATCCGAAAATATCTTTTAGCACAAATAATTTAATCCTACATTGCAAATGAAATTGATGAATAAAAGTGAAAGAGTTCTCTCATGATATGAAATAATAGAATTTAATAATTTATAAAGCATTTCAGTCCTGTATTAATTTGTTTTAGTTCCGTAATCATTTCAACTTGATGTTATCAAAACATACTGAACTTATATCCAAAAATGTCTTTTAGCACAAATAATTTAATTCTACATTGCAAACAAAGATTGATGAATAAAAGTGAAAGAGTTCTCTCATGTTATGAAATATTAGAATTTAATAATTTATAAAGCATTTCAGTCCTGTATTAATTCGTTTTAGTTCCGCAATCATTTCAACTTGATATTATCAAAACATACTGAACTTATATCCGAAAATGTCTTTTAGTACAAATAATTTAATTTTATATTGAAAATCAAATTGATGAATAAAAGTGAAAGAGTTCTCTCATGTTATAAAATATTAGAATTTAATTATTTATATAGCATTTCAGTCCTGTATTAATTCGTTTTAGTTCCGTAATCATTTCAACTTGATGCTATCAAAACATACTGAACTTATATCCGAAAATGTCTTTTAGCACAAATAATTTAGTTCTACATTTCAGAAAAAGATTGATGAATAAAAGTGAAAGATTTTTCTCATGTTATAAAATATTAGAATTTAATCAGTTATAAAGCATTTCAGTCCTGCATTAATTCATTTTAGTCCCGCAATAATATCAACTTGATGTTAGCTTCACTTCTTATTTCAACTTGATGTTATGACTTTTGCAGCAGACTCAAATTTATTTTCTCTTTATTTCTTTAATAATTTATTAAATTAAGTTTTGTAACTTTAATAATTTATTAAATAAAGTTTATTAAGTTATATAAGTTATTAAATTAAGTTAAATTAAGTTATTATTAATTATGTTATTAAATTAAGTTATACAAAACACAGTGGTGTTCGCAAGAAATATGTTCTGGATCTCTGATCCGGATTGTAGAGTTGCTCGGGATATATTGTAAAGACAATATCCCAACCGGTACTCAAGCAATGTATTTAGTTAGTGTAACAGTAATATTTTTACTTTTTCATACTATGTAATATGGAGATAGTATTGATTTCACGAAAATTTTCGAATCCGAGATTTTGATTCCAATATATGCTTTAAAACTTCCTTAAGATGTTTTGACTATTTTTGGAGTTGTGTATGCCTATCTGTCTGTATGTCTGTCTGCATGTATATAGTCGATTTCTTGTGTATACCATAGCGACTAAAATATGAATGGATTTTCCTCAAACTGTATATCCGACTTTGTTATTAAAAACTCCAGAACTAGATAGAATTTTAATCTCGAAATTTTGATGCCAATATAAGTTTAAAGACCTCCTGAAAACGCTTTAACTTTGTTTGGAAGGATGTCTGTCTGTCTGTCTATCTGATGTGTATGTTCGATTTCTTGTGTACGCGATAGCAGCCACAAATATTAATGGATTTTCACGAAACCTTATATCCTGCTTTATTATAAAAAAATCTAGAGCTAGATAGAATTTTTTTTAATTTGAGAGATAACCTTGAAATTTATTCGAAATTACATATTTTTTAACTTGATAGCATAGGACAAACTTTGAAATAATCATACAGAAAAGGGTTTATTTGAGGTTCAATGATCACGAGACTTAATAGTTTCAGTCATTGTTGTGAAAAATGGTATAGCCACGACACGATATTTTTTTGTCAGTGACGGCATTAGCCCCCTTACCCTTGGGAGCATGTTACTCCCCCCCCCTTGAGTACAATAATAAAAAATCTGATGTGGGCAACACATGAATTTCCTTATATAATGCAATGAATTTACTACTTTTACAATAAAAAATAGGGGTTTTTTTAGTAGATATTTATATTCCTTCCAAGATATTGAATTTTCGTCAATGAGTCGTCATTTCCATTGATTTAGTATCATTTTTATCCATTTGGCAAGCTTTTCGTTAATTTAGCAACATTTAAAAAAAAGTCGCCAAGTTTGCGACATTCCGCCGAATTCAGCGCCAAAATATCGCCAAGCATTATGGACGGAAAAATAAGTTATTCTTACAGCAGATAAATAACTATTGACGTTCAAATACAAAAGTATTACTCAAAGTATCTTTTCTCATGAATGGAACAAGCTAGAGCCATGAGAATGATGTCACCCAATTTATCGCATGATATTACATAGGAAAAGTGAACATGTTTCTCAACAGTTGATATATGTATTTTTTAATTTATGGGATTTTTTGATAAATTTATTTTAAAAATGTGCGATATCTCGAGAACGGTTCATGCTAGAGTTCTAAAATTTATGCCAATTATTCTCTACGGAAAAATTACATAAGAAATGTCTATTTGCGTAACTTTATTAAAGGTTTTGATTTTTTGAGGATTTTTTAAAAATTTCACTCGAAAATTTAAGGAGGCTCTGAACATTCGATTACGTTCAAGAACAATAGGATTCCAGTATTAAAGTATTGAAATTTGTGTACCAAATTTCATTCGAATCGCTCTATTTGTTCGTGAGATATCGTCTACACACACACACACACACACACACACACACACACACACAGACATACACACACATACTTTCACACACACACACACACACACAGACGCACAGACATACACACACATACTTTCACACACACACACACACACACAGACATCACCTCAAAATGTTTGATTCGTTATCAGGGTTGCTTGAAACGTGCTCTCCCGGCGAAAACTAGAATTCGAATTTTCGACCCCGTCACAATACCTTCCTTATACATTATGTATATAAGGAAAGTATGTTCATTTCGAAAACACAGTGTAAAACCCATACAAGTATATCGAGAACGGATAGTTCTCAAATAATGGGACTGGTCTTATTTATTTCGTTTATAAAAATTACGTATAAAACGAGTATTTAATCGATATATTTGAGTATATATCTACTATTTAGTACGTTGTTTACTATTTTGGATGTTGACGAATTTTATGGGCCTGTATGCAAAAAGAAACAGGTTCTGTTTTTTCGCATCATGCCAAAATCTAATCAGCACCAGAGTAACCTACAAGTGATGAACTAAATTTTGATCTACCAAATTTTATGAAATTTGGCCCAATAGTCATTCATCAAGAGTGTATACATGCATTGCATGGCTATACACAGAGACGTAATGCTAATATTTGCTTTTTCGGATTCTAGGGTGCTTGAAACAAGCTGATCTTTTGAAAACTCGAGTTGCGATTTCACGATTTTCCATACATTACCGTGTATTGTAGGGAATTAAAAATCTTATTTGAATTTTTCCTTTCTCTTCCTTTCTCTTTCTTCTTTTCCTTTTTCTCTTCATAATTTCTCAAATTCGTTTAATGGCACAAAATAACATGGATAATTATTTTGTTTCATTTTATTTTCATTTGGCGACTGGACGTATTTTCAAAGGCAACGTGTCAAAAATGTAAAAAAAAAAAAATTTCTTGAACGATTAGTCTTGGAAATAGGGAGTTAGTCGTATTCTTTTCATCGCCAAATATTACGTATAAAACAAATATTTAATGGATAAATTTAAGCATCCGTAGATTTTAGATTTTGACGGTTTTTTCCATTTTTGACGATATTTTTATCTGCCAACAGTTATGAAAGTTGATCAATTTGTTTTGAGCTGGAGTGGATGCATTTAAATTTCGAGAGCCATTTTGCAAGAAAGTTCTTTTTTTTTTCTTTTATTCGAACCAAAATTTAATCATCACCAGAGTAACCTACTGGTGACTTTTCTATCTAATTTTGTGAAATTTCATCAGTTTTTCAACTTGCATGGATAAATGCATTGCACAGATAGACACGGACACACATACAGACACATATACAGACGCACACAGAGACAGACACACAAACAAACACGCACAGGGGCAGACACACAAACAAACACACACACAGTTGTTACTTTAAACATATATTTTTAAGTTCTAGAGTGCTCTAATAAAGTAGTTCCTTCAAAAACTCGAATTGTGGTTTTCAACACGATTCAAATACTTTTCCTATACATTATCATGTATTACAGGGAAAGTAAAAATGAATAAAATCAGCACATATTACACTAATTTGTATTTAATTACAATCTTTAAGGATTCCGTATTGGTTTCTTTGAGCTGTATTTAAGAATAGAACATTATTAATAATTTTTTTGTTCATTATAATGACAAGGTACTTCAGTTTATAAAAATTATCAGCAAAAAATTAATAATCTTCGTCGATGAAAAAAAATGTAGACTTGATAAAAAAAATCGATTGCGTTGCACGTTTTTTTTCCTCATTGAGATACTAATGGCCTGTTAATTGACGAATATAATTTTGTTTCCTTTAAGTAAGTAAATGATGTAATAAAGTTCTTAAGCAAGGTCTATTATTAGACTTCTAATTACAGAGTTTCTAGTTACACATTTTTTGACATCCAGTTACACATTTTATGAAAAAATGTCGACACCTTTTTATTCACCATATGGCACTTTATTCAAAATGTCATGCGCTTATCAGCAAGATGATAAATCTTTTGAAGGGGTGCGTTGCCTATTATACATTGTTACGAGAGTGTAAAATGCTCTCACTGGAATTACCTTTGAAAACTAGACGGAGAAAATACCCATACTTGCATTTCTATACTGGTAACCTTTCCAGTCTAGGACTGCGAGATGCCAACGTTTGGAACTGGGTTTTCTCCGGATTTGGCGATTTATCGTCAATTTGGGAGGCATTTGGCGGCTTTTCAAAGGTTTGAGAAACAGCTCGAAATAACGAATATTCTACTAGCAATGAGAGAGCTTGGCTGTTTTGTTAAATGAGTGGAGCATTTAAGTGCTGTTTTGCTGTATATATGGTTTCTGTTTACCCTGTGCTTGTGAATAAACGTGTTAGTTATCCAGAAATTTGGGCTCATTCTTGTATCTTGAGTGCACACCCACAATTCAAGAGGATACATTTATAACAATATGTAATGATTTTACCTAGAAAAATAAATATTTCAAACATCTTAAAACTAAGAAGGTGCATGATTGAATGACTTTTGATTGAATGTGTTTGAATATTCTGCAACTTATATAGGGATTCTAAAAAAGTATTTAAGCACTCTAATAGCTCTGGAAGATCAATGTGTATCGATATAGTAGAGTGATCATGCCAGGACGAACGAAAATGATTGCAACTCCTCTAGTGGATAATTAAAAAAAAATTAGAATAACGAACTGGGCAATAAAGCAAGATAGACCAAATGATTTAATTACGCAAATGTAGAGTGTTGCCTAATTAATAGGACGCAACACCAAGTGCGGATAAAACGTGTATACGGCAATAATTATCTGCTGTGAAGTCAGATTATCAGGACCTGTAACACAGTGAGACTTGCAATGCTAATCACAGTACGTGGTAATATTCTTTTTCAAACACAAATGTTTCAATTTTGCTAACGGAGGGCACTTTAAACGAACTGTACACTAGGCTCCTATGCATGTAAATATTGTTTATTTTGGCAGCTTCTAAATATTACAGCTATTCTCTAATAACAATATTGTGTCTTCTTTTGCTTTTTTTTTTACCCAGACCATCTGATGTACCGGAAGGATTACGGTATCCCTTTTAATGGTCGGAACAGTGCCCTCCCCCCATTTAGAACTGAACCCAATAAGACGCCATTCACAGGGACCGTACCCTTCTTCCCCTATCATCAGCCTTTCGGAAGGGCTTTTGGACCCACATATTTAACAAGATTGTACTCTGTGTAAACACAGGAGTAGTTTGGGATGAGCGGGGAAGAGAACACGGGTCCTCCGAGTACAACTCCAGTACCTTAACCACTGGGCAATTCAGTCCCTAAATGCCTTCTGTAACAATTCGATTGTTGATTTCTCCACATTAGATAATGCAAAACAACTTTGTAATTAGCTGTTTTCGTGGATGTCGCTTTATTGACGAGTTTGTTAAACTAGCTCATTGAATTCTCAGTTGAAGGCACTGCAATCACCTTTCAAATCGATCATTGTCACTTTACTATAGATGGACCTAATGTGTACACTCATAAGCCTTTTCTTACAAGGTCATTGGGGTCATTCTTAGGCAATCCGTAAGGATTTTGCAAGGTAATAACTCTCCTAGGAAATCCATAAGAACTTCCTAGATAAGAACTTTCCTAGGAAACCGTAAGGGATTTCTTAAGAAACCTGTAATTTCAATTATTTTAACACATAAGTGCTTTTCTTACATATTTAGTATATTAGTTTGAGTAGTTTTTATCCCCATTCGTATTCGTTGGCTTTGACGCAATTTTCTAAACCCCTATTTTGTGGAACAGTTGTGTTAGGTCTCCAAAGGGTCCATAGTTACTGGATAAATCTGGTATAGTTGAATTCCCATATTCAATCGTCGATCCCTATTCCGAGATCCTATCTACGGCTGTGTATGTATAATAACCATTTCCAGGATAAATTAAAATAAACTTTTATGAGATTTCTTTAAAGCTTGTTTTTAAGTTGGCAACAGCTTAGTCATGCCGTTGAAATAATTTGTATTTGTTAAAAGGTAAATTGAGCAAATGTCCAATGTTCCATTACATGTTTCATTCTTACTTAAAAAGACAATAATTGAATGCATTTAATAAGATAATGAAATTTTAATGGCTTTAATTATCTTCATTACAACTGTTTATCGCTATAAATACTTCGTGTATTTTTATATTTATTTGTAATTTTTTGTAAGCTACTGTAAAATTAATTTTTATATAGAATTAAAAACAAAATCAGAACGCTGACTAACTACCAAAAACTAACTCACTCCTGAAAACTATTCAAAACTAAGTGACTCCTGAAGAAAACAGTGCACGCACATTATTGGATTGGCTCTATGTCAGCTTTATGACAGATGCACACTGTTAAGCTGTATATTTTTGCGTTATCACATTTTAACAACGTAATTTATAATTTTACGATGCACCGAAGACTTGTAGTAACACTTGAAGTTATAAGTCTTTATAGCTGTGGTGAGATTTCCGCTTAAATATTTCTATAGATAGACATGTAGAAGTCTACATAATTTCTTAAAAGTTTTATTGCTCTGTCTTTCAAAGCCGTTTAGAAATATAAATAACTGGAAGGTGGTCATACATGTAACATGACAACAGATCGATCAAGTTGATAAATTTGATGTATATAGTGATTCTGTAATTGTTGAATATATGTGATGATTCGTCATTTGAGCGACATCAGCCAATGTGTGACGTTCTTCATTTTGAATCAACCTCCTGCAATCCTTCACTTTAACTTTATTAACAGTTAACTCAGGAGATGTTCGTCCCGGACAAGGCTCGCTTAAGTATTTTTACCTGATGGCTTTGAGAACATGGCGACGTGGGAATTAAGAACACGGGCATTTCGTTCTCGGGCACTCAAGAGGGACCGACTGCACTTGTTAACTGCGACTGTCATCTTACCCCACTGGCGTCACTAAATTTCCTTGCACGTCACTGGATTCTGTGCTCAGAACACGATTTAAAATCTTTGTGCAAGTTGTTGACGCTTGGATATTGCCACTTCAAAATCTACAAGAATTTTTACTGTAATGCAAACATATTTTGTGGTTTGGCAAATTATATCAACGTTTACTCTGCATTGTGATATTACAAATGATAAACTTAATTCCTATGACTCAAAGCTGACAACTTTTTGATTCGTTACCGGGCTGATTGCTCAAACTTATATTAAACAACCTTGAGTTGACTGTCGGACACTTAACCTTGCAAGTTCATTGAATAGTTATCCTATCATCTGTAAATACAGTAATGTAATATAATTATGACTAATTAAAAGTATTATTAAAAAATTATAGCATTAATCGCCAGTGTTAAACAATCCCATATTTAGTTTCTAAATACCGATGCTCCAAAAAACTATCGATAACAAGAGAACGCTGAAATGAAAGTAAGTACATTTTTTTCACTTATTATTAAACCTATTAACTGTTTCAAGCAAAATAAAATTAAGAGACATTAAATTCTCATACATTTTAAGTTACCAAAATTTGCTGCGTACCATTTCAATACCTTTTACATGGGGCCATTAAATATCTTTTACAGAATTAACAAAATTATTGAAATGCTGAGCAATTGAAGATTTATTAAATTCTTGGTTTGATGTGAATAACATCTATGCTTAGGATTTCTGTGGCGGAAATCGGAACGTTACGAAATATGTAAACACTTTGAACGCTTACATCTCCGAACCCAATGGATAAAAATGTAAATAATTTCTTGTTTTGTCGGGTATATGGTTCAGATTATGAATGTACGAAATCGAGTTTAATATTTTAATATTTCGGCCTATATAATTTTTTCGGAAAACTTCTGAAAAAGAAAAGTATATGTTCGAGCGAGTGTCTGTGTTCCTTGATTTCATACAAAATATCTTCAAAACTGTAAAAGATATATACAAATAGTAAACAAAAAATATACATTAAAAATTTAGTTTCTGAATCTATATTTATTAATAAAAAGCTCTTATAGATTTCGACCAATCAACTTGTCAATTTGAAAAGGATTGAACATTTTCCATTTTCCATGTATATAATGCTTATATTTCAAAATCTAAAAAATCTTGAAACAGCACATGACTTTCCCTGCAAACTTATATACACGTTTTCTTTATTTCTTCAATTATTCATTAAACTGAGTTCAACTGCGCAAAATAACACCCATATACTTTTTTGAATTACACTGAATTTGCACTTTTAATCCAATTTTCGTTATCATTTGTTAACTGGACTTATTTTCAAAGGCAGCGTGGTGAAAATGCAAATAGCTAAAAGATCTCGAGAACAGCTAGTCCTAGAATAATGGGATTAGTCTTATTATTTTCATCGTCAAAAATTACGTATCAAGCAAGCATATATTTGATATATTTGAGCATGCGTAGTATTTTATTTTAGATTTTGATGATTTTTGCGGGCCATTTCCCAAAAAAGGCAGGTTCCATTTCCCGAATCGTACCAAAATCTTATCAGCACCAGGGTCACCTACAACGGACTTACCTACCAAATTTTGTGAAATTTGGTCAATTAGTTTTTCAGTTAGAGTGGATAATACTTTAAATATCACTAGTGTTGCAGATCAATCTTTTGACTTATCCCTTGTGAAATATAGGTGCATTATTTGCAGGTATTTTAGTTTGTTTAAAAAATTAGGAGATTAAATGAACTTGGTTCGATCCCTCTTTGCAGACATTGGCGTCCAAGGGCGCCGATGCCTGCAAAGGGGGATCGAACTGTTTGGGATAGGGTATGTCAAATACCTGTCTTTTTGAGAGGTTCTGCGTTAGGGATGGACGCTGTCCCACCCGTAAACAAAAGGTTAAGTTTATAAGCTTAATTTATATACCGAAAAGCAAGTTAGTAAAATAATTTGATATTGAAACGTTAAGTCTATGAAGTATCCAGATGAAATCGAGGCAAAAACTAAACGTGCTAGCTAGCTATAAACAGTTTACAAGTCATTTGAAACTCTGAGAAAGCTTGTAAACGAAATAAATGAGTCTGAAAAAATAGAATAAACTGGTTGAGCTTTATTGAAGTTTCATTTTACAAAATGTTGTACACGAAAATAATTTTAGTTCCATCAGATTGAAATCACAGCTGATATTTTTACATAGATTCCACGTTCCATGATATAAAATTTTTGAGCGTATTAAATTTGTATAAGAAATCTGGATTTTCTTTTCCTGCTTTGGGTTTATGAGTTTGTCCAACACGACGAAGTAGTTCTATCATCTAAACAATTGTAAGCTGCATTACTTTTACTTTACCTATATAGTATAATATAGAGGGAAAGTATTGTGCCGGGGTCGAAAATAAGAATTCGAGTTTTCAAAGGAAAATCACGTTTCAAGCATTCTTGTGATCCAATCGAACGTTTTTGAGGGGATGCCTAAGCGTATGTGTGTGTCTGTATATGTTGGAATGTATATGTATGTGTGTGTATGTGTGTTCGTCCGTCTATCTGGGGAAGCGGTATCTCACGATCGAATGGAGCATTTTGAATGAAATTTAATACAGGTTTTACAATCTGTGTATACTAGAAGCCTATTGATTTTAGAACTCTATATCGACCACTAAATTTACGAATAAAGCTTTGAAAATATCATTAAAAATCAAAACCTTTAGTAATATTACGTAAGTTATTATATTTTATGTTACTTTTAATAGCACATATTCTAGAAGACTAGCATAAACCATTCTCGAGATATTGCAGTTTTTCTAATGAATTTATCAAAAATATTGCATAAAATTAAATAACAAAGTATTAACTATTGTGTTATATGCACGAGTTTCATGCAATATCATACGACAAATTTGTTGACATTATTCTTGTGGATCAAATGCGTTCCATTCACGGTAGAAGATACTTATGAAATATTTTTGTATTTTACAACCAACAATTCGCCAATAGTTATTTATATATAAGAAAAGCTCTTCTCTCTGTCTGTGTGTAATATTTGTCGATAAATTGTGTGAACTTGGCGACTTATTTAGCAAACTATCGCCAACTTGGCGGTATGTCACTCCAGATTGACGGAAATGTAGTCGAAATCGCAAAAATGATGCTGAATTGAAGCCACATTGATGAATTCGTTATGGACTATGTTACTTATCGAGGATGCTATCGCTATTGATAGTGCCAATTTGGAGTTGCGCGAAATATGGGTTAATTGGGTAAATAGTCTTACATGCTGTCATTCGGAAAATATCCCAATGTACTGTTTAACGTTTATAATCGAGACCTCATGCATCATATTTCACTATATGAAAGAAGTAAATCAATTGCAATATATAAGGAAAGTCATGTGCTGCACACATCAAATTTGTCAATATTTTCTTAAATACGTTTCTTAAATCCTCCTTAATATGGAAAAGTTTCCAATAAAAATAATTCGTTGATCCTATTAATTGCTTTAAATTTATATAAAATATCCATTCATTTTAAATTAACAAAATTAGTCAAAAATCGTGAACAAATGTTTAAAGCAAAACACGACATTTAAATTAGCTTAGTTACTTCAAATAACTTTGCATTTTTGTTTTATTGAATAAATACATATTTTTCATAATGCTATTATAATACTCATTTAATATTTTGTAAACATAATTTTTAATTGAGCTATATTTCCTTTGATGTTTCAAGGAAAAGTTTCGTGAATGCCTTTTCAATAATAATAAACCACTTATGGAAGAGATATCCGTAGAACCATTAAGATATTAACAGTACAGAAGGAACAACTCAATAAAGATCGATAAAACAATTTTAAATCTTATGAGTTAGCAGGATAATTGCTTTATTGAGTTATCAGAGAAATGGTTTAAATGGGGAGGTCTCCAAAATAAATTTAAAATATCAAGACTGGGTTTCCAATCAGATTTTTAATGCATCACGCTCCTGTGTGTTCCTAGTTGCACTTGTGTTAAAATTAGAAAATGTACCCGGCATAACTTGGGATTTAAAGCATGAAAATTAATTGCAATCATTCATTCCTTAAAAATGGCAGTAGCCCGCTGCGTGGGCGGTTGGCCGAACGTGCGGCTGGGCCTTCCCCCCACTACAAAGATGTAGTACGGCCTAGATAAGCATCAAACACAGTTAAGCCAGTTAATATTACCACACAAGATAGTATTTCAATTTCACACGTTGTTCAATTCATTGTTAAAAATTACTTATAAAACAAACATTTAATTGATGCATTTGCGCATACGTAGTCTTTTATTTTAAATTTTGGCGATTTTTGCGGGCTATTTCGCCAAAAAGTCAGTTTTTTTTCCCAATCGTACCAAAATCTAATCAGCACGAAGATAGCCTAACCTACAAATGACTTATCTACCAAAGTGTGAGAAATTTTGTCAATACGTTTTTTGGCTAGAGGGGATACATGCCAACTATTTCACAAAAAAAGGCATGTTCAATTTTATCCCGAGTCGTACTAAAATGTTATCAACAGCTACAGCAGATACATATGATTTCTGATGGCTATTTCATAGAAATCTGAAGTGGGCAGCACATGACTTTCCCTGCAGACGTTTATATTCACGTTCTCTTTATTTAATTAAATTTATTTCACTTTTAATTCAATTTTCGTTCTCATTCGGTAACCGGACTTATTATCAAAGGTGGCGTAGAGAAAATACGAAAAACTAAAATATCTAGAGAACGGCTAGTCCTAGTGTAATGGGGTTGATCTTATTCTTTTCACCGTTAAAGATTACGTATTAAACGAGCATTTAATGGATATATTTGAGTATACCTAGTTCTTTAGTTTAGATTTTGACGATTTTTGCGGGCCATTTTGCAAAAAAAGGCAGGTTATTTTTTTTCGAATCGTACCAAAATCTAATCAGCACCAGGGTGACCCACAAGTGACTCATCTACCAAATGTTGTGAAATTCGGTCCATTAGTTTTTCAGTTACAGTGGATACAAACTTTTGCGGGCCATTTCGCAAAAAAAAGGCGGGTTCTTTTATTCCGAATCGTACCCAAAACTAATCAGCACCAGAGTCGCCCACAAGTGATTTACCTACCAAATTTTATGAAATTCGGTCAATTACTTTTTTAGTTAGAGTAGATACAATATCTGCACAGACAGACAGACACACACACAGACGTCACGCTAAAAATAGTTTTTTCGCATTCTAGAGGTCTCGAAACGTATAGATCCGTCGAAAACTCGAGTTGTGATTTTCGGCATGATTCCAATATTTTCGCTATACATTACCATGTATTGCAGGGAAACTAAAAATGGCAGATTATTTTATTCCGAACTGTATCAAAATCAAACAAGCACTAAGGTAATCCACAAATGACTTACTTATAACATTTTATGAAATTGGGTCAATTAGTTTTTGAGTTAGAATGGATATATATATTGTACAGACATACACAGACGTCACGATAAACATAGGTGGCGCCAGGCTTTCACAATGGGGGTGCTATGCACAGAACATACGATCATATATATCAGGCAAGTAGCCCGAAAAATCGTTTTGTAGGGAAAGTGGGGGGGGGGGGGAGGTAGTAGGCTCTCAACTACGTTCCTGTCATATATTATGATATATCCTTTTGGTATAATGCCAAAAATCATCATAAAGAAAAGGGAAACCGATGAAGGAATGTTTGGTTAAAAAAGGAAAATGTTTCAATGTTTTTAAAATAATTTTGTGCGAGTAAAAATTAAATGTGCAGAAATGTTCTGGGTTTTTAAGATTTCTCAGAGTGTAAACTAATTAAATTAATGATACATTCTATGTATCCTTCAACGATAAGCGCGAGTTCGTGACAGATTTCTTTATGGAAGCCTTGCGCGAGGGCAGTCATTTAGAACTGGGTCTAGCCAGAAACTAAAAATATCTGATCTCAGATTTATAAATCCGTAAAAGAAAATAAATAAAATGACGATTCAAACGAGAGAGAGAGAGAAAAAAAAAACTGAAAATTGTTTGAATAATGGGCAGTTGTTAAGTAAAAAGGAGTGTTTGCGCAATTTGTAATGGGGGTGCTGAAGCACCCCTAGCAACCCCCCCCCCCCCAACCTATAACGATAAAATATTTTTTTCGTGTTCTAGAGATCCCCAAACATTTAGATCCGTCGAAAACTCGAGCTGCGATTTTCGACGATTCCAATACATTATATAATATACATTAACATGTATTGTAAGGAAAGTAAAAAGTGTATCATTGTGTGAGGCTAAGGAAATAAATAGAAAGTCCTGACAAAATTTTCGAGACAGGTATAATAGAAAAAATGGCGAAAGTGGTATTTACCCTTTAGGTTTGTATTTCCTGATTATTTAGCAGCAGTAGCGTTTGATAAATTACTTTCACTTCTTTTTCCTAAGTGCACCAGAAGCAAAAGGAACTGCGGTTTCGTTTCTATTAAATAAGTTATTAGCCACCGACTACCTACAAACGCCTATTCTACTAATTGCTTAGAATAATTGCATTAGTCAAAGCTGAGCAAGAAATTTTCTTTTTTTTAACTTTCCCTGCAATACATGGTACTGTATAGGAAAAGTATTGGAATTGTGCCGAAAATCGCAACTCGGATTTTCGACGGATCTACACGGTTTGGGACCTCTAGAATATGAAAAAACTATTTTGGGGGTCAGGTCTGTGTTAGAGTCTGTCTGTGAAATATACGTATTCAAACTAACACAAAAACTAATGGAACCAATTTCATAAAATATTCTAGATAGTTTTTTAGGAGTTACCCTGGTGCTTGTTAAATTTGGATATGGTGCGGGATAAAAGAGTGTCTTTTTTTGCGAAATGTCCCGCAAAAATCGCATTCATCCACTTTAACTAAAAAACTAATTGACCAAATTTCACAAAATCGGTAGATAAGTCACTGGCTTACAAAAGCTTATTTTGTTGCCCGGGTGCTGCTTAGATTTTGGTACGGTAATAAGAGTCTGGCTTTAAAATGGCCACAAAAATCTTCAAAATCTAATAAAATACTACGTATGCTCAAATATATCCATTAAATGCTTGTTTTATACATTACTTTTTGACTGTGAGAAGAATAAGATCAACCCCATTACTCTAAGACTAGCCATACCGAGATACTTTATTTTTTTTTCGCATTTCTGTTACGCCGTCTACGTCCAGTTGCAAAAGGAAAACAAAAATTAAATTAAAAGTGCAATTTAAGTGTCATTTCAAAGAATTATGCGGGTTAACTCAAATAATGCAGTGAAACACAATTTAATGAAATATTAAATAAAAAATAAATAAACAAAATTATTTTGAATCTATAAGGAAAGTCATATACTGCCCCCATCTGATTTATAATGTTATATCTCAAAATATTTTTCTTTTAATTGTGTATAATATGGTATATGTATTTTTAAATTGTATGTTCTCATAGAGAAAATGAGGCTTGCTATGCGGTTAATAGCTTGTGGTATGAAATTACTTTTATTTTTGTAGGCTATGAACTTATTTTTATTTTGTAAGCTCTGCTTATTATTATTTTTTTCACTCCATATTAAATTTTCTTTAGAATAGTAAAGATTCCATCTAAATATGCATGTACATATTACATGAATATCTTAATTATATCAAGTAAATATACTAAATTATATTAAATATTTTGTGAAAACTTATATAAAACTTCTGTTACGAACTGTTTAGTAGATAGAGCATTCACTGGCTTCCTGATGCATCTGTGCGCTAAATTCCAAATGGGAGACACAATGGGAGTTCTTTGCATAAAAAAATCTGTTATTGGCAACACATGACTTTCCTTATATCTTAAATAATAAAAGGCAATGTCTGTGTGTGTGTGTGTGTGTGTGTGTGTGTGTGTCTGTGTGTCTGTCTTATACACTATACGTTTCGCGACCGCGCGTCGGAGAGCTACGAAATTTGGCAATCGGAGACCCGGGGGGGAGGGAAGGGGACACGTGAAAACCGATTTTCAAAATTCTAATTATTTTTTTATTTATTTAATGTTTTATGCGATTTCGACCTTTTTTTGCCCTTTTTTCTCCACGATCCAGACGTCGAAGAAAAAAACAACTCACACCATCGGAAAGAGCAGACAATTGCGAGTAAAAATATATCAATTTCAAATCTCCATTTCGATTTCTAATATTTTTTAAAGATTTTAAAACAAAAGTCACTTTTGGCTCAAAAAAACGATTTTTGGTTTTTAAATTCTCGCATAGTAAAAAGTACTCATAATTTCGACTAATAATTTACATTTTTAGAAAGCTGAAATATCTGGAATTCTTACAAGTCTAATCTGGTCCAGAAATAATGAAAATTGCCTTCAGGATCGCAATTTTAAAGACGTCATGATTTTATATTTCTCGGCGTTCCGCTCGGCGTACCGCTTCGTTTCTCCCCCGCTGAAGCAGGGAAGGTGGTGGGTGGGGACGTCAAGGTGGAGGTGACGTCACGGTTCTGTATATGCATAGCGATGGGTGGGACAATAAGAAACCGAATTAGTTTTTACTTTCCGTTTCCCGCGCTTCCGATTTTAAATGAAATAAGAGCTTAACATACGCACTGTAGAAATTATTATATTTATATTTTAAATGATGGAACGATATGGATTTTTTAAATGGATATTTTAATTTTATGGATATTTTAAATGATGGAACGATGGATATTTTAATTTTATGGATATTTTAAATGATGGAACGATGGATATTTAAATTTTATGGATATTTTAAATGATGGAACAATGGAATGAGGATGATGGAATTAAGAGCTTAGAGAGCATATGGTCATTTTAAATTGTAAATTAGCGCGCGGGAAGTTAGCGGTAGGCCCGGGTACGATTCCCGCCACTGCCAAAACTGCCGAAGTGTTCACGCGGAATACGATCACGTTAAACATGTGGGCCCGTAAGTCCTTCCGAGAGGTTGGTGGTAGGGGAAGGAGGGTACGGTCCCTGTGGATGCCTCCTTCACAGGGTTCCCGTCTAAATTGGGTGAATATAAAGAAAGTTGCGGAGGGCGAGGCAGCCCAGTGGTTAGCGCTCAGGAATTGCACTCGGTAGGCCCGGGTTCGATTCCCGCCACTTCCAAAACTGCCGCCGTGTTCACGCGGAGTACGATCACGATAAACATGTGGGTCCGGAAGTCCTTCCGAGAGGTTAGTGGTAGGGGAAGGAGGGTACGGTCCCTGCGGATGCCTCCCTCACAGGGTTCCCGTCTAAATTGGGTGAATATAAAGAAAGTTGCGGAGGGCGAGGCAGCCCAGTGGTTAGCGCTCAGGAATTGCACTCGGTAGGCCCGGGTTCGATTCCCGCCACTTCCAAAACTGCCGCCGTGTTCACGCGGAGTACGATCACGATAAACATGTGGGTCCGGAAGTCCTTCCGAGAGGTTGGTGGTAGGGGAAGGAGGGTACGGTCCCTGTGGATGCCTCCCTCACAGGGTTCCCGTCTAAATTGGGTGAATATAAAGAAAGTTGCGGAGGGCGAGGCAGCCCAGTGGTTAGCGCTCAGGAATTGCACTCGGTAGGCCCGGGTTCGATTCCCGCCACTTCCAAAACTGCCGCCGTGTTCACGCGGAGTACGATCACGATAAACATGTGGGTCCGGAAGTCCTTCCGAGAGGTTGGTGGTAGGGGAAGGAGGGTACGGTTGTGATAAGGCTTTCACACCTCTGTGTTAAAATTGTATATTAAAGTATTGTTTTATTTCTGTGTGATTGAAAGTGTCAATTTCGAAATGTAAATGTCTTTTCTACATGTTTTCAATTACATTGACTTTTAAGGGAAGTGAACTCTAAAATCGCAAAAGTGTTTATGTTCCAGAAAAATAGTAATAGTTTTGTATTTTCGCTTCTCAGTCGCTAGTTGGGAACTTGCAGGTTTTGCGCACGCGCGCGGTTGAAAAAGGATTTTGGAAGCAGTGTGGAAGGTGCCGTGGAAAAATGTAGACGTGTGTGTTTGATTCGCGTATGATCGCGAATTTTAAGAAAAGGTGGATTAATTTTGAAAGTGGAAGGATGTGATTAAAATATGTAACATAGTTCGACAAGTTGTGCGTAGAGTCGTTTGGCTCGGTTCAGAGATGAGTCACTCGTGTTTTTAAATGAATCAGCCTGGTAGTAATGGAATAATGAGTCTTGTGAAAAGAGAAAATGGTTCTTTCACTGGTCGGCTTGAATCGCTAATAGGGCTAGAGGGAAAGCTCATTTTACAGCGATTTGTATTTGCCTGACTCCTCCTTGTGTCCTAAGGTACGAATCAACCAATCTCCGTAACCAACCAAGATGTCGAATTCCGCCAGCATGATGTTGTGTAGTCAAGTTTCCCGACCATTATGGATTTTGTTCTGCGCAAGAATCTCGATGAGTTTATGCCGAGAGTCCATCCTGATATCCTTTCCCATGGTACAGAATTGTAAATGTTATATTTAAAAGAGACGAGGTAAAGTTTTATATATATTTAGTCTTCCACCTAACGAATAGAGTGTTAATTGTCAAATCCTCGTGAGCATCGAATCATTGATGATGTTATATGAAAATGTCGTATATGTTCAAAGTATACAAATGTCGTATATAAATGTCAAGTATAATGTGAGGAATATTGTGTTTATTTTATGTATCAGAAAATATGTGTATTCTCTTGGTTCCTCTTCCTCCAGGGGTGTTCTTAATGGTCACCCTACCGAGTGTAACTCTGAGTTATTGCGAGAAATGCTTGTACTCCACTGTTTTCGATCAACTGCCTTGTTATTTCATGTTTAATAAATGTGTTTGATTTCAAAACTTTGTCTTCTCTGTCGAGTATACCAAAACGTTCGCGACACGGTCCCTGTGGATGCCTCCCTCACAGGGTTCCCGTCTAAATTGGGTGAATATAAAGAAAGTTGCGGAGGGCGAGGCAGCCCAGTGGTTAGCGCTCAGGAATTGCACTCGGTAGGCCCGGGTTCGATTCCCGCCACTTCCAAAACTGCCGCCGTGTTCACGCGGAGTACGATCACGATAAACATGTGGGTCCGTAAGTCCTTCCGAGAGGTTGGTGGTAGGGGAAGGAGGGTACGGTCCCTGTGGATGCCTCTCCCACTGGGTTCCGTTCTAAATTGGGTAAATAAAAAGAATGTTATGGAGATAGTCGCTGGGGGCGAAGAAGCCCAGTGGTTAGCGCGCGGGAATTGCACTCAGTAGGCCCGGGTTCGATTCCCAAAATTGCCGCCGTGTTTACGCGGAGTACGATCACGTTAAACATGTGGGTCCGTGAGTCCTTCCGAGAAGTTGGTGGTAGGGGAAGGAGGGTACGGTCTAAATTGGATGAATAAAAAGAAAGTTATGGAGATTGTCGCGTAGGGCAAAGTAGCCCAATGGTTAGCGCGCGGAAATTGCACTCGGTAGGCCCGGGTTCGATTCCCAAAATTGCCGCCGTGTTTACGCGGAGTACGATCACGTTAAACATGTGGGTCTGTAAGTCCTTCCGAGAGGTTGGTGGTAGGGGAAGAAGGGTACGGTCCCTGTGGATGCTTCTCCCACTTGGTTCCGGTCTAAATTGGGTGAATAAAAAGAAAGTTATGAAGAATATCGCGGAGGGTGAAGTACCCCAGTGGTTAGTGCGCGGGATTTGCACTTGGTAGGCCCGGGTTCGATTCCCAAAATTGCCGAATAAAAATAAAGTTATGGAGATTGTCGCGGATGGCACGGTAGCCCAGTGGTTAGCGCGCGGGAATTTCACTCGGTAGGCCCGGGTTCGATTCCCGCCATTGCCAAAACTGCAGCCGTGTTCACGCGGAGTACGATCACGTTAAACGTGTGGGACTGCAAGTCCTTCCGAGAGGTTTGTGGTAGGGGAAGGAGGGTACGGTCTCTTTGGATGCCTCCCCCATTGGGTTCCGGTCTAAATTGTGTGGCACTTCCTGGCCTTCCAAGCAGTTACCTTACACCTTTCTGGTAGGTCGCGCCAACGAGTTTGCCACGGTCAGAATTTTCAAGGGTAGCGAACAGGCTGGTCGCCGAAGGCGGCTAGTAATGCAATAAATTTACTACTTTTACAGTAAAAAGAAAGAGGTTATTCTTATAATAGATATATTTTTTCCAAGATGTTGACATTTCGTCAATTAGCCGTCATTTTCATTGACTTATCGTCATTTTTATCCATTTGCCGAGATTTTCGTTAATTTGGCAACATTTAAAAAAGTCGCCAAGTTGCGACATTCCGCCAAATTCGTCGCCAAAATCTCGAGAATCACGAGAATCATGTCACCACATTTAATCCTTAATATTACATATGAAAGTGAACATGTTTCTCAAAAGTTAATATATATTTTAATTTATGGGATTTTTGATACATTTATTTGAAAAATGTGCAATATCTTGAAAACGTTCATGCTAGTGTTCTAAAGTTTATGTCAATTGTTCTCTAAGGAAAAATTATATAAGAAATGTCTATTTGCGTAACTTTATTAAAGATTTTGATTTTTAATGATTTTTTCAAAATGTCATCCGAAAATTTAGGGGGTTCTGAACATTCCAATGTGTGAAAACAATAGGCTTCCAGTATTTACGGATTGTAATTTTTGTAAAAATTTCATCCGAATCGCTCCATTCGTTCGTGAGACATCGTCTCCACAGACTCATTGACACACACAGACATACTTTCACACACACACAGACATCACCTCCAAAATGTTCGATTCGTGATCAGAGATGCTTGAAACGTACTCTCCCGTCGAAAACTCGAATTTGAATTTTCGACACCGTCATAATACTTTCCGTATACATTATACTATGTACTATTTGAGGAAAGTAATAATAGTTAAATTACAGTAGAAATTACTATCAAATTAGCAAAATTTTAATATGATGAAGGTTAGAATGTAGAAATTTCTCATTAAATTGATAACATAGTAACTTATAAATACAGAAAACTAATGATACAACAGTATGCAAAAGTAAAAATTTGAATTTCTTTCTCATGGGATAGTAACTGGGAATGGGATAGTACTGCGCAATCTGATGAATAGAGAAATTAATGTGACGGGTTCGAAGATTCAAATTCGAGTTTTTAACGGAGCAAGCTTTCAGCATTTCTGAAATTGATGCGAACATTTTTAAGGTGATGTCTGTATATGTGTAACCATGAGTCTATAGATACGATATCTCAGAAACAAATGGAGCGTTTAGAGAGAAAATTAGTACGATTATTATAAGCAGTGAATGCCGTAACCCTATTGATTTTAAATGTGATCGAATATTTGAAGACTCTCAAATTTTTTAATAAACGTTTGAAAAATAATCGGGACATTCAAGAATGCCATATAAATGATCATGTTATACATAATTTGTTATTTTAATACTAATGACACAAACTTTAGAACTCTAGCTGAAACTGTTCTCGAGATATTGCACGTTTAAAAAAAATGTATTTAAGTGATACATAAAAATGAACAGTAGTAATTATTATCAAATGTATAACATTTGGTGATAAATTTGGCGACCTTGGTGACCAATTTGACGAAATATCGACAACTTAACGACTTTTTAATGCAGTGCCACATTGAAGAAAATGTCGCCAACTTAGCAAAAATGACGCCAAATCGATTAAATAATAATACACATATTTTAATATAATGAAGTATATTGCTTAGCCGATAATAACAATATTTCCAATTGTAAAGTTATATGTGACCGAAATATAAACTAATTGGATATTTCAAAACAATTTTACATGTTGACATCCATAAAAGTGTCAGCTAATGTCATTGTACTTTCAACATTAAAACATTGTGCCGATGATCCTGTCCGTCATCTTTACTTTCCTTATATACATAGTATAATGTATAAGGAAAGTATTGTGAAAGTATTGGGATCGAAAATTCGAATTTGAGTTTTCGACGGAAGAGCGTGTTTCAAGCATTCCTGAATACTAATCGTACGATTTTGGAGGGATGTCTGTGTGTGTGTGTGTGTGTGTGTGTGTGTGTGTGTGTGTGTGTGTGTCCGTGAGACTTTGGAGACGATATGTCATGTACGACGAATGGAGCAATTCGAATGAAATTTTTTCAAAAATTACAATCTGTGAATACTTAAAACCTGTTGTTTTTAAATGCAATCAATGTTTAAAACACTCCTAAATTTTTGAATAATATTTTGAAAAAATCATTAAAATATCCATACCTTCAATAAATTTACGTGAACAATCATTTCTTATGTAATTTTATAAGTAATTTTATAAGAAATAAGTTATTCTTACAGCAGATAAATGAATATTGGCGTTCAAATACAAAAGTATTACTCAAAGTATCTTTTTTCATGAATAGAACGAGCTAGATCCACAAGAATGATGTCACCCAATTTATCGCATGGTATTACATATGAAAAGTGAATATGTTTCTTCAATAGGAAATATTTTTTTTTAATTTTATATAACATTTTGATAATTTTTTTGAAAAATGTGCAATATCTCAAGAATGGTTCATGTTAAAGTTCTAAAATTTATGTCAATCGTTTTTTAATGAAAAATTACATAAGAAATGCCTATTTGCGTAACTTTATTAGCGGTTTTGATTTTTTGACGATTTTTTCAAAATTTCACGCGAAAATTTAGTGAGGTTCTGAACATTCGATTGCGTATAAAAACAATAGGCTTCCAGTGTTTACGTATTGTGATTGTTGTACCAAATTTCGTTCGAATCGGCCCATTCGCTCGTCAATTATCGTCTCCACAGACTCACTGACACACACACACACACACAGACATCACTTCAAAAATGTTTGATTTGTGATCAGGGATGCTTGAAACGTGGTCTCCCGTCGAAAACTCGAATTCGAATTTTCGACCCCGTCACAATACTTTCCTTATACATTATGTATATAAGGAAAGTAATTAGTAAATATAAGGAAAGTATTTAATATTAGTTGGCAGCAGGGGTCACTGGAATGCACTGTTTCAAAAAGACCGGGGTCAGGCCGCATGCGGGCAGTAGCAATTAGAGACTCTGCAGTAGAAATTAGAGCTTCTGTTGGCCTCAGAGTGACACATCAAACGGTAAAAAATCGATTACTTGAGAGATAGCTCCTAGACAGCCAGCCTGTAGCGTTTATACCACTAACTCCGAATCACTGCCATCTTTGACATCAGTGGTGTCAAGCTAGAGCTCATTAGAGGGCGGAGTGGAGATCTGTTGTATAATCAGATGAGAGCCGTTTCTGTCTTGGTGCCAGTGATGGTCGTATGTTGGTAAGAAGGAGGCCAGGTGAGCGCTTGAAACCAAGCTGTCTGTGGCGTAGACACACTGGATCTACACCAGGAGTTATGGTCTGGGGAGTCATTTCCTATAACAACAGGAGCACTCTCGTCGTTATCCTAATCACCTTGACAGCAAATTTGTACATCAGACTGGGGATTGAACCGGTTGTGCTGCCATTCATGAGCCGTTTTCAAGAGGGTGTTTTCTAATAGGATAACGCTCGTCGTCATACCACTGATGTCACCCAACATGCTCTACAGAGTTTCGATATGTTGCCTTGACCTGCGAGATCATAAGAACTTTCTCCCATCGAGCACGTATGGGACATTATTGGAAGACAAATCCAGCATCATCCATAACCAGCATTAACCGTTGCTGATATGACTGACCAAGTGCAACAGGCATGGAACTCCATCCCTCAAAATGACACACGACACCTGTACGACACAATGCATGCACGTTTGCATACTTGCATTCAAAATTGTGGCGACTACAGCGGTTATTTATGTACCACCATTTCACATTTCAAATGACTCTTCTCAGGCATACTTTAACCCGTGACCTTGAAACTTTAATCAAATAAATATGTTACCTACACAATTGCTTTGCCTAAATTTCATTCCTCTAAAGTAATTTCTTCTTGGTGTTGGGATTTTATTTTCCACCAATGTACATTCAAGGACAGTAATTCGTCTTATCCATATATTATATTTACATTATAACAGTTTGTTCAAATAAAATTTCATTCAATATTTGTTATTGGAAAGATATCGACGGAAGTGTGTTTTAATTTAAAAATGGAATTTATTTAATTTTGATAATTTAGAAATAATCGGAATCTAATAATTGAAATTAAAATCACAAAAGAGCAATATTATATTTTGACTTCGAAATGTCGACGAATAAACAGGTCTTCAAGTTTTTATCTTAAATTATAGTTTCTGTATCCGGTTCTAATTTTCCCATCTGAGGTCTCCGTACAGGGCAAACTTTTATTACTTCACATGGGATACGGAGACGTTTATTTGCTAATTAAAAATTCTGCATCATATGTAATTTCAAATTTTCTGTTTCACTTTTGATATATTTTTGGTTTACTTATTTATTTTGACCAGGCACAACTCGACACGAATTTTAAAAACCGGCTAGTGGTCCATGTCGGCCTAGGCCTAAGGGTTCGGATCTGAGGACCAGATAGGGCCGTTGTCCACGGACCAGGCCCGAGTCTGTGCAGACTTCTAACTTAGACCCCATGAGATTAATATTTAAACTGAATCCCCCAGAAATTGAATTTTAAAAATACGCCACAGTAGTCGCCAATAGTCAGTTTTTTCTTATGTAAGAATAACCTATTTCTCCATCCTTAATGCTTGGAAAAACTTTGGCGACAAATTTAACGGAATACCGCCAATTTGGGGACATTTTAAGGTTTCCAAATTCGCAAAAATGTCGCCAAATTGATAAAAATGATGCTAAATCAGTGGAAGGGTCGACTAATTCATGAAAATTAAATATTTTGAAATGAATATATAATAACCTATTATAAGAATAACCTATTTCTCTGTTCGCAACACTTGGTGAAATTATGGTGACAAATTCGACGAAATATCGCCAACTTGGCAAGTTTATTAAATGTCGAGAAATTGACGAAACTGTCGCTAAATTTAAACATTTGTAGCGGAATTGATAAAAATGACGTTAAATCAATGAAAATGAAGACTAATTAATAAAAATCCAATATCTTAGAAATAATATTGTAAGGATAATTTATTTTTCCGTCTGTGCATCAGTAACTCTTGGCGAAAAATATGCGAGATTTCGCCAACTTGGCAACATTTCTAAATGCTTCCAAATTGACGAAAATATCGTAAAAGTGATAAAAATGCCGTTAAATTTATAAAAATCTCGTTAATAGGAGATAGTGTTTTGTATAGCCTTAACATCCATTCAAGTGATTGTGTACATAGATAATATTAATGCTAGATGGGCATAATTTGAACTGTACAAATTTATAAAACGAACTCAAAGAACTCAAAAACTGAATAATATCCAAACCGGACAAGTGTCTGCGTACCCCGTAGCCAGAATGCTCTGTCAAGCACCGGCACGTCAAGCCCCTGACAGCTACTCGGGTAGGTCGCCACAAGCACTAAATCCTGTGATTCCAGAAATTAAAAAATATAATGCACGGTTAATTGAAATGAATGATTAGAAATAGTATTAATTAGAAAATAGAAATTTATAGTATACGGGTGTTTGGCCATTATGACACCTTCTACGCTGACAAGTAAAACACCCTTTAATATACATCCTTTTTTACAGCCCATTGACGAATAATTTAAACTACTGATACCCTGTGGAATTCTGCCCAAAAATAATAAGAAAATATTTTATTTATGAGATATCTACTACAATAAAAGGCTAGACTCAATCAATGTTTGAATAACCAGAACACTAAAGGAGGTATTATAATATCAATTGTCGTAAAAAAAGGACTAATATCCAGGTCCGCTTTCAGATTATGATGCCATACGACGTAAAGCTCCAGAGTTCTGAAATTTATATAATTAATGTACGATTAATTCGGAATCAATTTTAAACTTGCATCTATGAAATTTATTCATTACTGTAACTGTTCGTCTAAATACTTCTTTCAGTATTTTTTCAAATTATTCAAAATGCAAATGTATTCTATTACGAATTTGCAGTCTCTTATAGAAAAGAAACTTTAACTCCACATTAACTACGATTTGGGGTTCCGCAAATTGCTGAGGAAAATGCAGGATAAAAAAGCACGTTCTTAAGTGCTGGGTAAGCTTTTTACAAGTGCAGATAAATTTATTTTGAAATTCAATACTTTCTTTACCAGAAATATTTTTAAATACTCAGATAATGATTTAAATAAAAGGAAATGTTTTATTAATCTGGGGAAGCGTATTGATTTAGGAAGAAAGGTAACTAAACGTCGCGGCTTGCTGGTTAAAATGCCTTCTTATATCGAGGCTCGATCTGCTTTGGTGAAAGATTGCCTGGTATCCCATTGGTTCCGAGTCAGCAAGGTCGAACTCTTCCATGACTGATGAGGGCCAGACGTACCTACTACACTTAAATTAATATGTTAATTTGTGAATTGGGTAAGGGGTGGGTACATGCACAAGGGTTGCTAATGTACATGCATCTTACTTTGCATACATACAACAACACGAACTACTCTCCAGGATTTTCCAGTAGAAGATAGGAGGGGGTATATTTATATTTAAAAAAGGTCCTATAGTTTTTGAGTAGTATTCTTTTTGTCAAGTCGTAGAATGAAAATTTTTGGTTTTTACTTTCTTTATTATGCATAGTATAATGTATAGGGAAGTATTGTGATGGAATCAAAAATTCGAATATGAATTTTCGACGTTCAAGCATCCCTGAACACGAATCAAAGGTTTTTCAGGTAATTCCAGTTTGTATGTGTGTGTGTGTGTATGTGCCTGTGAAGACGACACCTTACGAACGAATTTTGGTACAAAAATTACAATCTGTGCACACTGGAACCATATTGTTTATAAACGCAATCGAATGTACAGAACCCCCCTAAATTTTCGAAAGAAATTTTGAAAATATCTTCAAAAAATCAAAACGTTCAATTAAGTTACGTAAATAATCATTTATTATGAAATTTGTCACTATAAAAGGATTGACATAAAAATTAGAACACTAGTATGAACTGTTCTCGAGATATTGCACATTTTTTAAATAAATTGTCAAATAATCATATAAAATACAAAAATGGCTGTTGTAAAATATGGCCATTCTTCATATGTAATATCATGCCGTAAATTTGTTAACATCCTTCTTGTGGATCTAGTACATTCCATTTACGAGAGAAGATACTTCGGGTATTTGTTTTCTATTTGAACGCCAATAGGCATTTACCTACTATAAGAATAACCTATTTCTCTTCCATAACGCTTGGCGAAATTTCAGCGACAAATTTGGCGAAATATCGCCAGCTTGACACCTCCATAAAAAGTTGCCAAATTGGTAAAAATGACTTTAAATCAATTAAAATGTCGTCTAATTGATAAATATTCATTGTTTTGGAAAGAACATACAAATAGACTATAAAAGAACCCATTTTTCTGTCTGTTCATTCACCGGTTTGTCCGTCCGTAACGCCAGGCAAAAATTTTTGCAGAATATCGCCAACTTGACTTTTTTAAATATCGCCAAAATGAGGAAAATATCACCAAATGGATAAAAATGTCGCTAAATTGATAGAAATGACGGCAAATAGGAGGATATCATTTACAAATTTTGAATTCCGGTGTATGACGGGCATACCTTCTAGTATATATGAAATGCTCTTCTCTCTGTGTATCTGTAATACTTGCTGATACATTTAGCTAACTTGGTGAATTAGTGGGATATCGCCATCTTGACAATATTTCGGCCCAATTTGAAAAAAATACCCTCAAAGTTAGTGAAAATGGCGCTTAATTGATAAATTAATTATTAAAATATTTTGATATATATACTATATTGATTATAGAGGGTGCTATCAATATTAATAATTCTTTACTTAGAATTACTTGAAATACAAGTTAATTGGGTACTTGGAGATAATATTACATGTTATCACACTGAAAAGCGCCAAATGTACAATACAACGTTACAAACACTGAACGGTGGATCTTTTCATCATATTTTCACTGTGAAAGAAGTCGATTGCTGCACATATCAGATTTTTTTGTAGTAATTTCGTAGTAAACTTATTTCTAAATAAAGTACATGTATGACGTATGGAATGCTATGTACTGTCCACATCAAAATGTTTTTATAAATGTCTACTATAGTATATACTATAGTATATATATGTAGTGTTCCAACTCATAGCTTATAATCATTAAATCACCCCTATCGCACAGAACTTAATTAGATCAGTATTACAAAGGCAAGCCAGGTGAATGAAATTCCTCATATGAAGCTATTGATTCTGATCATGTGATTGAGTTCAAATTTCTGTTTGATAGAACATCAAGCGAAGTGATCGTTAATTGCCAAGCAGGAGAATATTCTTTAGTAGTTCAGAGATGAACATCCATATTCATTCATGCCATTTATTGGAATTTTCCTTTCAGTGTATAATTAAGCAGAAATGCTTTCAATTACTAATAATGTCCATTTGATGATTCAGCTTATTAAATGTAAGTCCATATGTACTGTATTAATTTAAGATTAATTTGTATACGTTCTGGGCTGTAGAATTAGGAGTTTTAATTTGTATTAATAGTGAAGTTGGATGTCGTGTCGACTGATTAAAACCTTTGCCCGTTCTGGCAATGCTAAATTTCGTATTAATTAATATTCAATTAACTAGGGCTTAAATCAAAATTCTAAACCCGTTTTGAACATCTAAAGGATAATATTTTATATTGGTTTATATGCAAAATTTCAAAGCTGTGCGTCTTTTAGTCTGCTCGTAATGCAGGAGCAAAACTTTGTATCCAATATATGTATACTTTAATATTTTGTATTTGGAGGTGAATTTGAATATCTAAATTAAAAGATCCTCCATAAAGGTTGCCTCCATCCAAGGGAAACCAATATGGATGCATCTAGCACAGAACTTGCACAAATTGGCTATATTTTACTCGATTATTCGCCAAGTTCACCAAACGTTCCTTCCCTGATAAATTCAACTGTCTCATCGACCAGTTAGTACACTGAAGACGTACGCCTTTGCTTCCTCTATTATATCATCTTTGATAACAACCCCACATCTACTATCCTCTATTATGTCGTTTTTGATAACAACCCCACATGTGCAATAAATGGTTGGTGTAAAAAGTTTAATGCAACACAACAGCGCCATGTATTTCTCATTACACGAACAATTTATCTTACATAAATTTGCTTCTAAGAGAATTTGTTCAAGAAATGCGTAATGGATGCCGAGCGTAGAAAAGTCAATGGATAGACAGCGCCATCTATTTCTCATATCGAGAACTATTTCTCTTACTTACAATTCAACCATTTACGTCTTCTTTAAAGATAGGTTTTAGTATTTTAGTTGCAGCTCAGAAAAATTTAAACTTGTACACTTTGTGGCAATTCATTGTACAATAATCAAATATTAAATCTGGAAATAACAAAGTGGTAAACTTGTGTACATGCAGTTTACCAAAGGATTTTTTTCTCATACACAGATGGAAAAAGTTGATTCTTAAATTGTTTCATGTCCAAACAGCATTTTATACTTATTAGTCCTATTTGGTGTTACTCTTCAGACTATTTTTAGCTGTTCGATTGTACCTTTGAATGAATCGAAAAACATTTCTACCACGCTGATCTAAAAATAAAAGATCGGGATTTGAGTTCTTCCCTAGGCTTATTGCATAAGTGTTTCATAAACTACATTTATATTACTTTAGTGAGACAATATTCTTAATCGGGAACGTTACGAAGTACATGTACAAATAAAAAATCTGATATTGGCAGCACGTGACTTCTCTTATATAATACAATGACTTTCCTTCTGTCACAGTGACAAAAGGATGTATAAGATCCATGGCAAAGCGTTTTTAATGTTGAATTGTACATTTGACATTCCGGATGACAATATGCAAAGCCAGTTTGAAGTACCCAATTAACTTATATTTCACGAAGTTTATATCGCTCAAAATTGACATTTATCGATATTCTGTATCAACCATCCTTAATAAGTAATATAGTCAATATATAAAAATATTTTAAAAATTAATTCATCAATTTGGTGTAATTTTCTTTAACTTGGCGTCATTTTCGCAATTTTGACGAAATTTCGTCAATCTGAGACATAATAGTGTCAAGCTACTGATATTTCGCTAGATTATTTGCAAGTTTACCAAATGCAACGGCAAGCGTTACAGACAAAAAGAGAAAAGAACATTTCTAGATAGTATGCCGTTGTATGACGGAATTCAAAATGTGCAAAGTATTACCTCTCATTAAAGCCATTATTTTCCATTTGGCTAAATTTATTTTCCATCAATATGGTAAAATTTAAAAAAGTCGCCAAGTTGGCGCCATTCCGATACATTCGTGAGAAAAAAATTTTGCCTAGCTGTACGGACGAATGGGCAGATAAATGGGCTATTTTTATATTAAATTATTTTCTTCTTCCCAAGATATGGAATTCTTATCAAATAGTCGCCATTTTCATTGATTTAGAGCCATTTTTATCAAATTGGCAACAATTTTATTAATTTGCCGACATATTCGTCAATTTTGTAACATTAAAAATCTCGCCACATAGGCGATATTTTGCCAATTTTGTCACATAAATTTCGCCCACCGTTACGGACGGAGAAAAAGATTATTCTTATAGTAGATTCTTATATTCTTACCAAGATATTGGATTTTCATCAATTAGTCTTCATTTTCAGTGAGTTAATGTCATTTTTATCAATTTGGCGACATATTTAATCAATTTAGCATTTTTTAGAAAAGTTGCCAAGTTGTCGATACTCTGCCTAATTTGTCGTCAAAATTTCGCCAACCATCATGGACGGAAAAATAGGTTACTCTTATAGTAAATAAAAAAACTGTTAGCGAATTGTAAGGCGTCAAGATACAAAACTATTACCCAAAGTATATTCCCTCTTGAATGGAACGACTTAGATCTACGAGAATGATGTTAAAAAATTTCTAGCAAAATATTACATATGAAAAGTAAATATATTTCACTACAGTTAATACTTTTTTTAATTTTATGTGAATTTTTAGTAAATTACGAGCACGGGGGAAATGGCTAGTATAATATATTCTTTATCGAGTGTTCATCAAAAGTTTTTCAAATCTGTGAGTGCTCGCGGGTGATAAAATGATCTAGATATTTAGAAATCCATTCATTTCCCTTTCAATACTTATCTTTTCTCTACAATACACAATCACCTTTCACATCTGAAGACTGATAATTTCCATGCAAACAAACTCATCTGGCATAAAGATAAAATAATTAAGTTATTGGTGTAAATGACAGACGAAACTCTTTGTTAGTAAATCCATTATGCACCTGGAAATGGCGTATTAATCACCTAGGATAATCGTGAAAGTAAATGTCGTTCGTCTTTTTATTCTTTAAAAGTATTTTATGATTTTCTCTATGATAAGGAAGACCGAGGTTGTTTAGTGAAATTTTTGTAATATATATTTTGTACGATTTTCTGAGAAATAGTGGTAATAAATAATATAACACAGTCATAGACTGAAGTTTCTAAATTAAATTGTAGTTTAATTTAAGGTATATTAGAACGAATGACCCGACGTTGTCCGTGTCGTAAATAAGTGCCCGCTACTTGAATAACACATGCATACATTCTTAGATAACACTATTCAATTTCCAAACGCAAGCTATCGGCAAAACTAAAACATAAAAATAATAAAATAAAATAAAATAATAAATTTAATAATAATAAAACCCCGTTATTTGCAAGATGACGGCCGAAAACCTGTGACAGCGCAAGTGACTGAAAAAGTTGCAACAGCTGTTGTTGAGCTGACCGGTCACAATGAGGAGTCAATCAGTAGTGCTCGAGATGTAGAAAGACAATTGAATTTGCTCTACGCAACAGTACGGAAGTATTTCCGGACATCTTTAAAAAGTAATCCGGATCGTAATGTCCGTAACATCCAACGTCACCAAGCGTTACAAGGTTCTGATACAGATATCCGTGAAACGTTTACTTTGATATTCCTTACACGCATGCAGGTAGACGCCAACTGGCCCTGGAACTTCCTGTGGTGTAATGGGGCACATTTTTCTCTATGTGGAGCAGTAAACACCCAAAACAGATGCAACATCTGTAACATGTTCTATATGCATTAATTAAATTGACATTTGAGTGTTTATGACTATTGCCAGTATCTATTTCACGCTGTAATTAATATACATCACGACTGCGAAGTCATTTCAATGAATTATCAGGAACATTTACTCCCCTTTACTGACAGCTGATTCCTCTGAAACTTTCTACAACATGCTAGAAAATGTTTCACAGTGTAGAAGTATCCCGGGGCCAACGGCCCTACCGTGCTGAAAACACCGGTTCTCGTTAGATCACCGAAGTCAAGCAGCATCGGGCGCGGTTAGTACTTGGTGGGTGACCACCTCGGAACGCCGCGTGCTGTTGGCCATCTCGGGTGCGGTATCCCCGTGGTTTGCGCGCTAGATTTGCACGCTGCCACAAATGCCGCCGTGTTCATGCGGAGTACGATCACGTTAAACATGTGGGTCCGTAAGTCCTTCCGAGAGGTTGGTGGTAGGGGAAGGAGGGTACGGTCCCTGTGGATGCCTCCCCCACTGGGTTCCGGTCTAAATTGGGCGGCACTTCCCGGCCGTCCATACAGTTACCTTACACCTGTCATGTCGCAATTCTGCGCCATGAGCCTTTTTGTATTTTCTGCGAGAGAAACATCCTTCTCTCCGTTCGTGCCAGTACAGTGTTTTACTAACACTTGTTTCCATTGAAATTACATTAAAAAGCGCATTTCGTCGAGAAAGCGTTGGATTGTCTAGACTTAGTGTCGGGCCGTGGAGCGTGACGTATTGGATGTGTAGTTGCTATGTGAGCGCGCCGTCCAATCAGGAAGAGGCGCATTTTTGCGAAAGAGAACTTGCGTGGGCTCAGAGGACCCATTTTTCGCTCGCTTGGTGCTGGAATTTTTCGACTGAAAGGTCGCATCGAAAGTTTTGTCTAATTTTTAGACAAAAGGCTTTGGCCAAAATGGCTTGCCGTTCATCTGGAGCTGAAGAAGAGGAGCCTGGAACCTTTCATTAATTATCCTGATGCAAATTTATTCTAAATTATATTTTTTTTATTCCAGGAACATTCCGATGACGACTCTGGAAATTGAGAGCGTAGAATGACGGTTTTGTTCAATTCGAGGCATTGTATACGGAAGTTCGGGTTCTAAAGATTTTGGAATCTACGTTGGTTTCGCCCTGTGAACTTTTTGAATTACCAGCTAAAAACCCGTGATATTTTGATGCGAAACGGAGCTCCAAAAATTTGTTAATCTTGTATCAAGGTAAATTTTCTTTTTCCGGAAACAATGTTTCCGAAATGGCACTGGCATGATGAAATTAAATTTAATAACAAAAATGGCTCATATTAAATTATTTAAAGTTAAATTTGGAAAGATTTAAGATCGTACGATTAAATACATTGAATACTTGTTATGCAACATATATATTTTTACCAGAGCACTGTTAAATGTGTCTAATAAGTGAAGCTCTGAAGTTTTATTTATAATTGAAAGTTAAAATGCAAATGTTGAATTCTTTGAAAAATCTAAAAATAAATCAATATTTAAGTTTGTGTTAAAATGAGCCTGTTTATTTGTGTCTGCATATTTTACTTTACTCATTGTACATCATTTGGGATTAATTCTCCTAAACTGGGAACTCCTTTAAATCTTGAACCTGGTGTTATTGCTGATACATTTTTGATGGTAAACATGTTAAATTCATGTCTCTTGGGCATTTTGAAATTAAGTTCACAAGTTGTGGGTGGTGGAGTCAGTAGGTGCTGTTTGTACTGACCCAGCTCCCACAAATTGGTGCCGTATCCCTTCCCAGAGTATTACAGTGAGTGAAGTATAAATTTATGAAAAAGTGCAAATTTTTTTTATTGTGATTATATATTGCAGTAATAACATGTCGAAGTAAGTGGAAAATTATTTTGTGGTGCAAAATATTTGAGTTTAATGGGCATGAAAATTTTTGTTTATGTGTCATAAAGTTGAAAGTGCAAAAAGCACAGAAGCCCATATGCACCTGATTATATGTGTAATTGAAAAATATTTGTTGCATATATTTCTCAAATTCATATGTCATACACACAAAATTTTATGTGGAAAAAGTAAATTTAAAAATTTCAAGAACACATACATTAACTTAAGTGCACACATATTGGTCTCTTGTTGCTGTGCTAATGCAAATATATTAAAAAGAAAAGGGAAAATTTTTTTTTCTTTGACATGTTTCACATACAATTGGTTGCTCACCTATGTTGACAGAGGTGATTAGTCGTCCAACACTAACTTGACTCGACACTGTATTATCAATACAAGCTTGAGTTGACAGATTCACATACACTGATTGTATATCAGAATTACTGGCATTTATCACATACAAATATCATAATCAGTGGCCACAGTCATCAGCGTTTTGGGCTTACTGATGGTTATAAAAATCAGAGTTGTTGGCACATTCACATACAATATTGTTGTTTTTCCTACTATTACTTGGCTGGACACTGCATTATCACACAGAATTCAGTGGGTGTTTTCTGACATTATCTTCACATACAAATTATTTTGCTGGTTGCAAAAGTGCTGGCAACTTCACAAATATTGTGTTTCTGACTTGCTCTTCACAAGAACTGTGTTACTCAATGGATCAAGTCAGATTCTCTTGTTGATCACATATTGGTGAAAGTGAAATCATTTTTCCACAATAAACTGTGTTTCGTGATAAATTTGAATCTATTTGGTGAAAAACCTTGTGAAAAAAAAAAAAAAAAAAAAAATGCCTAAATCTAGAAATACGAGAGCAAGCAGGAGTAGTGACTCCTCTACACAACTTGGTTCACGAAACCGTGTGCCTTCGGTGTCTCCGCCACGACTTTCTCCAAATTCTGGCAGATCAGCTTCCGCTGTCAGAGACCCTGACAAAGTGAAGGTCGGAATTGGATCACAGTTCCTTGGATCCATTCCAAGTTTTGCTGGCAATGCAAATGAATCTTTTCACGAATTTTTGGAGAAATTTCTTCTGGTTGCTGAACATGCCGAGTGGTCTAATAAAGACAGAATTTTCGTTCTGAAGTTGAAATTATCTGGTCGTGCAGAAAGACTGATTAAATCTATCCCGAAGCTAAACCAAAGCACGAATTTTTCAGAATTAGTGAATACACTCAAGGACAATTTTATGAAAAAAGAAAATATTGCCAAAAATGTCGCTTCCCTGGTAAACTGTAAACAAATGACAGGGGAAAGTGTTCGTGATTATGCAAATCGAATAGAGGCTGAATCGTATGTTGCCTTTCCGCAAGATATTGTGTCTGATAATGAAGATTCCTTGAGAACTGCTATTTTGCTCAACTCTTTTAAAAAGGGGTTAAAAAGCCTTTTTAGAAAAGCCGTCTTATCTGCAAATCCACAGTCATTTGAAGCTGCGAAAGAAATAGCCATTCTGGAAGAAGAAGTACAGAATGAAGAGCTGGAAGAAATGACAGAGGACATAAATACAGTGAGAATTGAAAAAGACACTAAACAGGAAATTGAAGAGTTGAAGAATGAATTAAATTTAAAGAAGAAGGAATTTGAGAAATTAAGAAGAAAATTTAGTGAAAATTCAGAGAAAAGGAAGAAAAGACTGAATGAAATAAGAGAAGATCTGGAAAAGAGCAATTCCAGTTTTGAAGATTCCTTCTTGGATACGCCCTCTACAAGCAGATACAATGAAAATGAATTGGAAGAGGAAGATTGGGAAGATATTCCAGTAAAGAAGAAACATAAACCATCAACATCTTTCAGAACTTCTACACCATCCAAAAGATCTGAAAGTAGAAACCGTTTCAGTCAAAGAAGAATTCCAGTTGCCTCACAGGAAGAAGAGTGGTACGTTAAAAGTCCATATCAAAATTATTCTCCAAGAAAAAATTCCTTATTCTTTAGAAGACCTTTTCGTAACAGTTCATATAGAAATTCAATTTTCCACAGAAGATATTTTTCAAATTTTAGAAATTCCTTTGATAATTATAAATCACAAAACTTCAATAATTTTGGATATAGAAGAAATAACAGATACTTTAATAGTAGATTTGGTAATAGAAGACAATTCGGAAGACAGAATTTCAGAAGACAAAATTTTCAATCTCCATTAGTTAATAGACGAAATTCTGAAGTTAGTTACATGACTGAAAGCGAGACTCCTTGCCAAAACAATTTTCCTATTATTCAAGTTTTTGTTGAAGATGTCACACTAAATGCCTTAATCGACACTGGAAGTTCTATAAACATTATCTATAGTGATGCTTTACACAAAATCAACCCGAGAAAAGTACAATTAAAACATACATCCACTATTCTAAGAGGAATCGGAAGTCAGAACATTTTGGTTGAGAGAAAAGCTTCTTTTCCCATGATCATTGGAAATGAAAGAGATGTGATTGAATGCTGCATTTTAAATACACCTACCCCAGGAAGGTACAACATGATTTTAGGAAGTACATTTTTACATGAGAAACAAGTGACAATTACTTATAGACATAAACGTGTAAATTTTTTGTACTGTAGTATTCCCTTTACTGAATTTACCGAATCACAAAGCTTTACTGTGATTTCTGATTATGTACAATTTAAACCAGACGAGAGTTATGCAATAAGCCATGATTTTGACAGAAGAAATTACAATTTTACAAATGATGTAGATTATAGATTCAAAGACACAAATTTTTCAAGAAATTATGAAAATAGATGTAATAATGGATATTTATTTGAACAAAACAATTTTCACAATGAATTTAGAGACGTTGATTTTAGAGATTTTGATGCAAATGGAAATGAAAGGTCAAATTATGAATGCGAAAATGATTTATATGAAAGACAGATGAATGACAATGTATATACAGACAGATTTTTGACAAAAGACAATACCAGTAACAATGAAATATCTCAGACAGATTGTGATAAACATGATGAAGGAAGTTCACAACAAAATCAGGCAATAGGGATTGCCAAAGCTTTCAACAAATGTGTTCTAAAACCATTTTCGGAAACTTTTATTAAATTAAAAAGAAATTACAAAATTGAAAAAGACACGACAATTCTGCTTGAACCTATCAATAATAAAGAATTTTCTGCAAACAAAATTTTTGTAGCCAGAAGTATCCACAAAATTCCTGAAAATGACTTTTTGTATGCTAAAGTTGCAAACCCATCTGAAAAAATTGTTTACATTAACAAAGGAATGAAATTGGGAACTTTCGAAAACATCCATGAATCTGAAATTGACATAAATAATAGAGTTGATATTGAAAACTGTATTGAAGAAAATGAAACATTTGATGCATGGGGAGGAGATTTTGATCTTAAACATATGAACTATGCACAAAAATCTTTGCTTTTAAAATTACTAAGTAAATATAAACATGTTTTTGCTAAAAATATGAAAGAATTGTCTGGATGCGACACTATTTTGCACGAAATTAATCTTGAATCTAACATACCTGTTAGACAGAAGCCATACCGCATTCCACACAATTTACAGAAAGAACTTTCACGCCAGGTAAACGAACTCCTTGATGCAAAAATCATTCAGCGCAGTACATCACCTTACAATACTCCAGTGCTTTTTGTTAAGAAACCTGATGGAAGTTACCGTTTGGTAGCGGATTTTCGAAAGCTCAATAAGATCACTATTGTTGAGAACTTTCCGATTCCAAATATATCGGAATTAATCGATAACTTGTCTGGAGCCTTGTATTTTTCTACCCTGGACCTAACCAGTGGATTTTACCAATTGTGTTTACATCCTGATGATTATCCGAAGACTTCTTTTTCAACACCTGATGGCCACTTTGAATGGACCAGAACCCCATTTGGTCTTAAGAATGCGCCTGCATCCTTTCAGAGACTCATGTCTCTGGTGCTGGCTGGCATATCTGGAATTTACATAGATGATATTATAGTTGCTTCAAGAACATTCGAAGAACATTTGAAAAAACTAGAAGAGATTTTTGTAAGATTAAGTAAACATGGTCTTAAATTGAAACCAAGCAAATGCCATTTTTTCAGAAAAACAATTAAGTATCTTGGATTTTTGGTATCAAATGGAAAAGTACAACCTGATACTCATAATTTGGAAGTTGTAGAGAAATTCAAAATTCCTAAATCAATTAAGAATGTGAGACAATTTCTTGGACTCACTGGATTCTATAGAAAATTCATAAAAGATTATGCAGAACTGACCTTGCCATTGACAGAATTATTGAAAACTAAGAATAATGAAAGTAAAAAGAAATTTATTTGGACTAATGAAGCTCAAAAATCTTTTGAAATTTTAAAGGGAAAACTTTTGTCAAAACCAATTTTGACCCTTCCAGATTTTAGAAAACCATTTATTTTACATACAGACGCATCAAATCACTCTTTAGGTAGCTATTTGTCTCAAGAAGATGAGAATAAAATTTTGCATCCAATATCTTACGCAAGCAGAAAGCTTAGTGAAGCAGAATGTAAATACAGTGTTGTCGAAAGAGAAGCATTAGCTGTTGTTTGGGCTACTAACTATTATAAACATTATTTAATTGGAAAACCTTTCACAATTTTTTGTGACCAGAAGTCACTAACATTCGTATTTAAATTAAAAGATCCTACATCTAGATTGGCTAGATGGATTGCATCCTTATCACAATTTGATTATCAAATAGTACATAAACCAGGAAAAGCAAATGTTGTTGCTGATTATATGTCAAGAAATGTAGATGAATGTACAAATACTATTAACAATATTCCACAAAGATTCGTGTCACAATATAAAGTTATAAATCAAAATGTTAATCAAAATTTTCCAAGTGTAAATCAAAATTCTCAAAGTTCTAATAATGTAAACAATACTAATAGTAGCAATAGAAGAGAATCAGAAATCAATTTGAATCCAGTAAATACAAATGAAGAAAATGAAATTTGTGCTGTTAATAATAATGAAAGTGAAATGCAAAATGAAAATAACATACAAATTGGTCAATTGGAACAGACATTTACTTGTCCTACCTTGCTCATAAGAATTAAGAATGCTCAGAAATCTGACCCAAGGTGCAATAAAATTATAGATCTCTTAGATAAAAATATAAAACCTTACCCACAAACTTTGGTATTTTTTAGAAAAGATGATATTCTGTGGTGTACTCACAAACACCCAAAGCGTAGACATCAAGAACAAGAAAGAGTTGTTGTTCCGCAAGAACTTGTGTCTGAAATTTTATGGTTACATCATGACTGTCCCACTTATGCACATTGTGGATTTAGAAGAACTTTAGCTTCTGTAAGTAGAAAATATTTTTGGCAGGGAATGTATTCCCAAACACAAAATTATGTTTCATCTTGTGAAATTTGTGTGGTAAATCGTGGCTTTAGAAATAACAAAGCACCCATTCAAAGATTTTCGAAGTCCACATATCCATTTGAGCGTATCGCCATGGATTGTGTCGGACCATTACCTATATCAAGATCTGGAAATAAATTCATATTGGTCATAACTGACTATTTTACAAGATGGCCTGAAGCATATCCCTTGGCTTCAATAAAAACTGAAGACATTTTAAGTTGCTTAGAGCACTACATGGCTCAGCATGGTATACCTAAATTCATCGTCTCGGATCAAGGGACGAATTTTGTTTCTAGAACAGCAAGATGTTTTTATAAGAAATTAGGAATAATAAAGAATACTACTACTGCCTACATGCCATCTGTAGACGGTTGTGTTGAAAGATTAAATGGTACTTTGATCAGATCCTTGAAAAATATTGCATATAACGATAAAGATAATTGGGACAATCTGATACATTTTGCTTTATTAGCACATAGAAATGCCATACATGCTTCTACGGGTGAATCGCCTGCGTATTTACTCTATGGTAGAGATTTAACAGTTCCAAATACTTTGATCACTGGATTTAAACCTCCGACATATGAATCAACATATGATTATGGAGAAGACATGAGATTCAGACTTAAAAGAACATATGAGGTAGTAAAAAGTAACTTGGAAAAAGCTGAAAATTCACAAATTTTACAACAACATAAGAAAGCAAAGATGCCCAATATTAAGGTTGGTGATTTAGTGTATCTTTACACTCCCTTTTTGCCTCAAGGCCAGTCAAGAAAACTGAGCTCTTTTAATAAAGGTCCTTTTAAAGTGATAAAACAAACATCTGCAGTGAATTTCTTAATCAGACATGTAATGAATCCCAAAAATGAACAACTGGTTCATGTGAACAGACTGACTCTTTTACCTCCAAGAAGAGAGGAATTGCAAAAATTTTCAAAACAAACTCATGAAAGTCAAAAATTGAACTCTAAGACAAATAAACTTACTCCTGTGATCACCGCTGAGAAAGACTCTGTGAAACTAAAATCTTGTTTAACAAGATCTGGAGATAAATCTCAAAACAAAAAAACTGTGAAACGAGTAAGATTTAATTTGCCAAATAAAAGGGTAAACGAAAATGCTGTTCATACTAGATCAAATTGTCGTACAAATCAAAGACAACAATATGTTCAGAGAAATAATTCAAATAACTTTGATAATAGAGGAAATGGAAGAATCATTTACAACAATAACTTTAGAAATAGTTATACACCACACCAAAATCAGTATTACATGACAAACAGAAATACACGTACACCCTATAATCTTAGGAGTCAAAGATTTTCACAATATTAAATTTTGGTTGAGTTCACAATTTTACAGAAATTAAATTTTGCAAGAAAAGATTTCATTTTAAGTTAAAGTTTATACTTGTTTAAGTTATATTTCAATATTGTCTTTTAAAATAGAATTTATGAAAAAATTGTTGTGATTTTAAAATTTATTGGAAATCTTGCATTAAGTTAAAAAAGTAAATAAGTAATTGATTTTGTGAACTATAATTTATGAATATTTATATTATAATTTAAATAATAAGTAATTTTGTTAATTAGTAATTTTGTTAACTGACTCTCCTTGGACTTTAAAATTTTTTCGAGAGTCCTGTCTTGATTGACTTTGATTATATTGATGTGTTGTAATGTAAAAGAATGTTTGATTATTTGTTTAAGTTCATTAATGAAAATAATTAAAATGGTGTTGGTAAATTTGTTGTTCCCCTAAGTAAAAAGGAGGAAAATTTTGAATATTGAAGAAAAAATATATAAATAAATAATGAAAAGTAAATGATTTATTAAAATAAAATTGAAAGTAAATATGAAGTATATAAAGTAATTGAAATAAATTAAGTAATTTGAAAGTGAAAATGAAAAGTTTGAATTTGAAAATTTTTGAAAATTTAATGAAATTAAAAGTTTTGAAGATCAAAAGTAAATGATCTCTTTTTGAAAAATGTTTTGAAACTTTGTTGCTGAGAGAGGTGAAATTTTTGGCTGATGTGTTGTTGAAATTCTGTTCTCTTGAAATTCCATTTCACATTGTTGTTTTTTTTTTTGACCAGCAGTTTTCAAACATCTACACAAATTTCAGTTAGACACCATATTTTTATGCTGCAACCCCTTTTTCTGAAAGCTGGCTGGTGGACGCAAACATTGGACAAATCTACACGGATCACAGATGAAGAAGCAGCTTAGCAATTTAATTGTCCGAACTTTTGTGGCAGGACTGGAGTCCTGGACGACAACTTGCTCCGAGCCTACCTAGGAGGGTTGTGTTTGGCCAGGTGGGAAACTGGTGAAGCTATGAGGATGATGATGATGAAGAAGATGATGATGATGTTGGGATCAGCGCAAGCTGCCCAAAAATGTTTGATGATATCCGTGCTTCTGAGGCGTGTCCTGGCGTCCTGTTTCTGCTGCAATCGCTTCCTGCACGCGAGTATTTTTTTTTTTTTCTACACTCCCTTTTCTGTTGGCAACTCGTTAGTCCCCGCCGAGTTTGCTCTTTGGATGTGTTCCTGCTCTTTTACATAACTGACGTGAATTTCAGGAGAAATTTTTCTCCTCTTCTCTCTCTCAGTAGACAAATGTATGTAAATGTAAAATTTTCTTTTGTGACATGAAGTTGTCACTTGTTGAGTTATTTCAGAGTGAAAGTTGTTAAAAATAAAGTAAATGAAAATTTTAAGATAAATTAAATAATGTAAATATAAATGAATAATTTAAAGTAATTTATGAAAAGTGTGTCAGAATGAGAAAATTCTGAATTGTTTTAATGACAAAAATAAGTTGAATTAAAGTTAATGTTAAAATTGTTGAATAAATGATGAAAGGTTGAAAAATTGAAGATAAATGTAATTTAAAGTTAATATGTTGAATTTGAAAGTAATTTAATGTGAAAGTTAAGATTTTAATGAAAGTTTTGAAATGAAAAATTGAAATTGAAAAATGGAAATATTGAAAGTGACTTTGTTCTCAAAAAGTGAGACATTTTTGAATGAGTGAAGAATCTCATTTCCTGAATATGACAAATTTAATTTAGAAATTAATTTTCAAAATATTTAACCTTTTGATGAAAATTAAAAATAATTGTTTTGTGTCACTTGTGTGTTTGAAAGTGACAAATGTTAAATTTTTGAATTGTTTATATTGTTAAGTTTTGTAAATTCATATCATATCATATTTTATTTTTCATATCACCTGGTTGATCTCAATGTAGATGATTGAGATAGTGTGTTGTCAGGCAAATTGCCTTGACAAAATTTCTTTTGAATTTTAGTGTAATAAATGTGAATTTTTGTAAAGGTTCCTTTAAGATGTGGTGACGCCTTGTCATCCTTTTGGTTTTCTTTTGGACTTTGCCTGTGGTGATGAGTGGCTTGGCCAGTCATTCAGATCTACAGTGTTGTTGCTTTTGAGAGAGGTGAACGATCGCACTTTTCTCGCCCAAAATTTTGTATTAAATTATTTTACACTTACAGGTTCCTAAAACTCCTTGTAAATTTTGTGTTTTTGTGTTTTTGAGTGAGAGAAAAATTTTCCTCACTGTGTTCTGAAAATTTTTGCCTCCCGGAAGGGGAGAGCTGTCATGTCGCAATTCTGCGCCATGAGCCTTTTTGTATTTTCTGCGAGAGAAACATCCTTCTCTCCGTTCGTGCCAGTACAGTGTTTTACTAACACTTGTTTCCATTGAAATTACATTAAAAAGCGCATTTCGTCGAGAAAGCGTTGGATTGTCTAGACTTAGTGTCGGGCCGTGGAGCGTGACGTATTGGATGTGTAGTTGCTATGTGAGCGCGCCGTCCAATCAGGAAGAGGCGCATTTTTGCGAAAGAGAACTTGCGTGGGCTCAGAGGACCCATTTTTCGCTCGCTTGGTGCTGGAATTTTTCGACTGAAAGGTCGCATCGAAAGTTTTGTCTAATTTTTAGACAAAAGGCTTTGGCCAAAATGGCTTGCCGTTCATCTGGAGCTGAAGAAGAGGAGCCTGGAACCTTTCATTAATTATCCTGATGCAAATTTATTCTAAATTATATTTTTTTTATTCCAGGAACATTCCGATGACGACTCTGGAAATTGAGAGCGTAGAATGACGGTTTTGTTCAATTCGAGGCATTGTATACGGAAGTTCGGGTTCTAAAGATTTTGGAATCTACGTTGGTTTCGCCCTGTGAACTTTTTGAATTACCAGCTAAAAACCCGTGATATTTTGATGCGAAACGGAGCTCCAAAAATTTGTTAATCTTGTATCAAGGTAAATTTTCTTTTTCCGGAAACAATGTTTCCGAAATGGCACTGGCATGATGAAATTAAATTTAATAACAAAAATGGCTCATATTAAATTATTTAAAGTTAAATTTGGAAAGATTTAAGATCGTACGATTAAATACATTGAATACTTGTTATGCAACATATATATTTTTACCAGAGCACTGTTAAATGTGTCTAATAAGTGAAGCTCTGAAGTTTTATTTATAATTGAAAGTTAAAATGCAAATGTTGAATTCTTTGAAAAATCTAAAAATAAATCAATATTTAAGTTTGTGTTAAAATGAGCCTGTTTATTTGTGTCTGCATATTTTACTTTACTCATTGTACATCATTTGGGATTAATTCTCCTAAACTGGGAACTCCTTTAAATCTTGAACCTGGTGTTATTGCTGATACATTTTTGATGGTAAACATGTTAAATTCATGTCTCTTGGGCATTTTGAAATTAAGTTCACAAGTTGTGGGTGGTGGAGTCAGTAGGTGCTGTTTGTACTGACCCAGCTCCCACACACCTTTCTGGTAGGTCGGACGGTCTGGGTCTCAACAACAACAACAGTGTAGAAGTATCCCGGCCGTCCAAACAGTGACCGTACACCTTTCTAGTAGATCGGACGGTCTGGGTCTCAATAACAACAGTGTTGAAGTAGGGGTGTGGTAGCCCAGTAGTTAGCGCGCGGGAATTGCACTCGGTAGGCCCGGGTTCGATTCCCGCCACTGACAAAACTGCCGCCGTGTTCACGCGGAGTACGATCACGTTAAACATGTGGGTCCGTAAGTCCTTCCGAGAGGTTGATGGTAGGGTAAGGATGGTACGGTCCTTGTGGATGCCTCCCCCACTGGGTTCCGGCCTAAATTCGGTGGCACTTCCCGGCCGTCCAAACAGTTACCTTACATCTTTCTGGTAGGTCAGACGGTCTGGGTCTCAACAACAACAGTGTAGAATTTGCAACCTGCCACAACTGCCGCCGTGTTTATGCGGAGTACGATCACGTTTAACATGTGGACCAGTAAATCCTTCCGAGAGGTTGGTGGTAGGGGAAGTAGGGTACGGTCCCTGTGGATGCCTCCCCCACTGGGTTCCGGTCTAAATTGGGTGGCACTTCCCGGCCGTCCAAATGGTTACCTTACGCCTTTCTGGTAGGTCGGACGGTCTGGGTCTCAACAACAGTGTAGAAGTAAAAGGATTGGTGAGCGCAGGTAAAAGGATTGGTGAGTGCAGCGACCAGGGGCGGAGTCTTTATTATTTTAAATGAAAACATTACAAATCGGGAAACCTAAATCGTATTTTGACCGCTATATTTTCTCAACAATAATATGCACCCACTACTTTGTTGGTCAATCGCAACCGTCCAACAATGAAACGCCAAAATGAAATAATTTACTTCATATCCATACTGTTAGATATACATTGAGTGATATTTCTGAAATTCACTTTCGGTAAACATGAATTAAAATTCGCAGAAGTAAAGTATTAATGAAATTAGAAAGAAATAGGACAGCATGAAAAAACGGAAGAGTAAAAGATTAACGCCAAAGGAGAATGGTAAAATGTCTCAACAATTAAAGAAAAAATCTTCAAGAAACGGAAAAAGTCAGAGCAGAAAAAATCAAACCAATCAACCGAAAGTGCAATCTAATCAAAATGAAGCAGTCTCTGCTGAGAAAATTCCACCATTTCGAGGTTTCAGAAATTCAGATCGTGTATCTTGCTATGCTAATTCTTGTCTTCAGGCTTTACTCATATCACCGCGAGTGAGGTTGAAATTAAGAGAATATGAGTATAAATCACCACTTGGTGCCATAGTCAATGCCTACGAAGGATCAGGTAAAAGCTTGTTGAACTCTGAAGACGTACGAAACTTTGCAGGAGAAACATTTAGTTTGTCGGAGCAAAACGATTCCTCGGAGTTTTTAATGGCGTTAGTAAGTAAATCACCTATTCTTCGAAAACTATGCCAATTTAGGACGAAGACTACGATAAGTTGCCCAGAATGCAACGTTCCTGAAGTGGTCGAAAGCTACCAGACTATATTGCCATTAACTCTTTCGCCCGAAAACACCACCGTGGAGGATATGTACCGTCAGTTTTCTGTATGGCAAGAATTAGATGACCGCTTTTGCGATGATTGTTCTGAACAATTGATCACGAAACGGGAGGTAACTGAGGCTAGTCAATTACTTATATTAACATTATACATCTTTAAAATAACCAATGAAGGGTTTCAAAAAATAGAAGCTTCTATTCCAAATATTCCTAATTCAATAATTGTGGTCGGAGACAATAGATATAAGTTACTATCAGCCATTGTTCATGAAGGAGAAAATGTAACGTCTGGACATTACACTGCTCTGGTTAAAGTTGCAAACAAGTGGTATGAAGCGAACGATTCCTACATAGAACAGGTAAGGTGGCCGAAAGGAGCTAGATGTGTCTACATGCTGGTATATACCATGGAAAGATAAAACTAAATGTTTGGGGAATATTTCAGAGTTTTATGTATTTCATTTCTGAAACAGATAACTGAATTTAAAATGAATTTTTACACTTCAACATGACAATATTAAAGAAAAATAAATATGTTGACAATTTTTATTGAAGATTCGTATATTTATATATTGCAGCAACTTTGCTGAACTCACAACACTTTGTAAAAGACGCCTCTAAAATAAAAACAGTGATATAAAAAAAACAGTTACTACTATAGTCCTCTTCTTCAACCCAGACTGTCCGACCTACTCGAAAGTGTAAGATATTTGTTTGGACGGCCAGATAGTGCCACCCAATTTAGACCGGCACTCAGTAGGGAAGGAAGGGTCATAATTCACAGTCATATTACCCTCCTTCTCCTACCACTAATCTCTCGGAAAGACTTACGGACCCACATATTTAACATGTCCGTACTCGGCGCGAACACGATGACAGTTTTGGACAGAGTCGTGACTTGAACTCGTGTTGTCCGAGTGAAACAACCGTGCACTACCTACTAGACTGTCCCACCTCTATTAATAGTCCAATTGGAATGTCATTCATGCTGCCAGTTTTTTTTAAATGTGAAAAACAAAACATATATACATAATGATTAATACGAGTAATACAATGGTAAGCAGGTATTAAAATATATTTTAAGAATTTTTAAGTACTTGAGTACGTAGGTAATGGTTTGGATTTAATGGAAAGGTTGATAAGGTACAAAGTAAAACTGAGTTTTTGTACAGGATCAAAATTGCAAATAAAATACCGATAAAGATAAATGAATAATGATTCTTAAAGCAAAATAATTTTATGTATTAAGATGAACGTCTTATCAATTGAAGGACTGAATTGCTAGCTGATTAATAATGAAGACACTGATTAATAATGGAGACAGTGAGTTAAAACACTGTGTCCTTAATTGACACAGATATCCAGAAACTTCTAATGCTAAAACATTTTATAAGTAAATAACATGGAACGAAAAACGTACTATTATGTGTTGCACATGATTTTCTCTTCATGATATATTAGTTTTTACTTTTATATCTGTAAAACAACCATGCACCACTCTGTGAAGATTTATTATTTATTATCATTTTATTTTAATTCTACTTTTTCCTAATTTTAATTTATGTCCTAAACTTCTCAACTTTCATTCCGCAGAATCGCATACTCATAATTGGCCAGATCTATCAGAAGGACAAACTTTAGAATTATGTATCTGCCATTCTGCCGAATTCGCCCGCATGTGTATGTTCTTATCGTCCATATAAGGTAGCATCTAGAGTATAGCCAACAATCTTGTAAGTATATATAGGGTGTCGTAGTTTGATCATGATAGATTCAGACTGAAGGTCATTTTTGTAATAAGATAAGGAATTTCATTGTATATTAGTCTGTCTCGGGTAGAATTTGTAATGCTAGCGTTGTAAATAATTTATATATAGATTCGTAATATATATATATATATATATATATATATATATATGTGTGTGTGTGTGTCTATATGTGTTTTGAGTTCCCAGAAAGCTAGCTGTATATAAAGTTGTTTATTGGTTAAATGTCGTGATTCCTTCATGAAACTCTAGTCATTAGGTTATTGGACGTTTAATTTAGAGTGAAGTAAACTGTGATGGTTCATACAAAAAGTTCTGATACTGAGTTGAGGTAGAATAGTACTTTACAACTCTCATGTACGACTCTTAGATTTCCAGCTACAGATTTCTCTCTCTCTCTCTCACACACACACACACACACACACATTTATTATGACAGATATCAAATCAGTTCGGCCATATCTCCATTATTTGACAGATTGTGTGATTGTGCATGGAGGGGGGCGGGGGTGTTCTGTCGTCTGGAGTCGAATTTTTTATAGCTTTGGTTTCGATTTCACTGGCCAATTAATCTCCTTTGATGTTCCTGATTTAATAGCTCATGTTTGACATGTTAACTTGCAATTGTATTTAATATTTTGACGAATACGCTCTGCTTCTTCTGATATAATGATAAAGGCGCATAGCGCCCTTCAATTGCAATTGCCCAATTTTTATGTCTGCTATCAAGGTAGTAAAATAATAATATATGTTTACTGTTACCACATGAGTAAGCCTTTTATAAGTTGCAAGATAAATTATGATTTCATAAATTTAGTATATATTCAAAAATAAACTGGTCTACCTGTCTCGGATGCAAAAAAATTGCATTCCTCTTCAGGACTGACAAGAAGTGTTAAAGACCCCAGACCGTCCTACTCATCCAAAGACTTGAGCAACTATTTGGACGGCCGGGTGACAAGAAGTGTGACTTTATTTACTCAAGTCAGATCAACAACTGGGGCAGAATGTGCTAGAAGGTAGGAAAAAGTTGTTGCCATCGCTGGAAGAAGAAATAAAAAAAGAGGACAAAACCAAAACGGCAGAAAGGGAACTACGCACGAACAGGACCGTAGCCAGGTCGAATGTAAAGGGGGGGGGGCATCGAAAACTTTGGGGGGCCAAATAGTTGATGTTCTCAGGGTTATATCCAAGATTTTATTTCGAGGGGGAGGAGTTCCTAATATTTGTTACCATTCAATTGCCCTTTACCTTTTAAGTGTTTCAATTACTGACAAAGGAGCATTCAAGTATTGCGTAAGCACCGTTGGGGGGGGGGCTGTGCATATTTTCTTATGTTAGCTAATGTTAATTTCCTCAATTTATTCTTACGAGGGGGGAGGGTATAAAATGGCCAAAATATTGCTTACGTAATACTTAAACGCTCCCCAATCAGCAAACAAAGACTTTAGATTAAGAAGTGAAATGTAGCCAAAATTAATTCAAAATAAAGAAAAAAAACACATTGCATTAGAATTTCATTTGAAACTATTTACAATTCTACCTGGAATTCACACTTATAATAGCAGCAGCTTTCTCGTCTTAATTTTTGCAAACGACAACACAAATTTATCCAAGTCCAGGGCTTTCGTAATGTCTTTATTGTAAGACATTAAACCCAGTTCTGCTTTCCGACCATGACACATTGACAGTCTCTGGGGACGTAACACTGCTGTTAAGTGTGAGAAACAGTTTTCAACTGTTGCAGTATTACTTGGAATGGTTTGTGCAACTTCTACTAGTAGTTCAATTCCTAGAAATGCAGATCCATAATTGGATAATTCAGCAGAAAACTGAGCTAATGATAACACATCCCCAATTAATGATTTTGCCAATTTAAGTTCGTGTTCCAAGTTAACCATTTTGCTCACATAGTCTGAGTTATGCAGTAGAATTTCACAGAGAGGTCGTAAGTTGTCCATACTCCTGCTTTTGCTAAGCAAGTGTTTAGATGCTGCTGCTATGACAGAGTTTGCTTTCTCCTTGAATCTGTTCCCCATCTCTTGAGTGCAGTGATCAAGAACCATGTTATAGAGTCTCTTAAGCTCTTCCCTATTAGTATCCATCCTGCTTCTGCCTTCAAAGTTTACGCTGTCACCACCAACAATATGGTCTTTAAAAATTTCTGGCATTACACGCTGTCGCTTTGCATGTACTTCAATCCTTGTACTTTCAATAGTCTCACTGCAAACATTCTCTGCAATTTTAAAGATGCTTTGGAAAGCACTGTCGTCTTTTTTCATTGACTGGAGTTGACTTAGAACATTCTCAATCAATTTTATGGCTGCATCTATATTTAAATCCCTCTGCTGCAGCAATGCTGTTACATGCTTCAGATATCCTAGCACTTTGAGCACCAATTCAGTACGAAAACAGAATGCCAGGTTACTAAACTGTTTTAGCAGTCCAATAGCTTCAGTTTTGAGAGCACCCAATTTTTTTGCAGAAGATGAATTGGCAATATACTCTACTGCGGAAACAACTGCATTCCTGTCAGAATTAATAACAGATATGGAATCAAAATGTCCAGTCCACCTCTGAACTAATTGGCGTTTTAAAGATTTCCCTTCATAAATACGAGAAACTCGCCCTTTCTTAAAGAAAACATATAATTGCTCACACAAATCAAAATATTTCTTTACCTCTAAGATTGCCTTAATAGCATGTACTATTACGAAGTGCAGCTGGTGGTTGAAGCAATGCAGACGTACTATGTTCCTTCAGAGTTCTTTTGACAGAAGAAACTGAACCCCACCTGCTGGCCCCTGCATTACAGGTGCTCCATCATAAGATTGAGCAACCAGCTTGTCAAAATTGAATCCCACTGCAATAAGTGTTGGCAGAGTTACACTCTTTACATTTGAAGCATTTTGGGAATCTAATTCTACAGCAGCAACGCACCTTTCAACTGGCTTCATATCTACGAGGTAACGAACAGCAATCGCCAGATCTCTAATGCACTGTCTGTCTCTTATTTCATCTCCCAATATAGCAGTGCAAGAACTACTGTTTATTTCTTGCATTATATTCTGTTCCACTGTTTCAGCCATGTGGTGGATTATTTCGTTTTGTATTTCTGGGCTAGCATATTTTGCGTTCTGGGGGATCAGTTTGATTATTTTTTGTGATATTTCATCTTTTCGTAATGAAAATTCAAATAATTGCAAAAATAGCCCACTATATAAGGGGCCTGGCGCGGAAGTTGGTAACGCAGGTAGGGTTATGTATAGAAGCGCCCTCTATTGGGTATGAGGAAGGAACAGCGCAAACGTTAAGCGTCGTGTCACTCGTCTGTTAGACGTGCTCGAAGTGAGGTCAGCGAGACGTGTGTGCATCCGACATCACTATGGAGACCGGGAAAGAGGAACAGCGTGCTGTAGTGCGTTTTTTGTCTGCGGAAAGGGTGTCAGGAAATGAAATTCATGCCCGAATGTCTGCTGTGTATGGCGAATACAGTATGTTAGTACGTGCGCGTGTGTTTGAGTGGATTAAACGATATCGAGACGGTCGGGTGTCATTGAAAGACAACAGTCGGCCAGGACTGGCTCACCTTGTCATTACCCCTTCTGTCTTTGCTGCGGTGGATGCTGCCATTAGAAATGACCGATGGCGGACGGTGGGAGACATTCGGCTCATGTTGGGCATTAGTCACGGTACCACTTATGCCATTCTGGCAGAGCATCTGATGTTCCGGAAAATCTGTGCGCAGTGGGTTGCCCACAGCCTGACAGATTATCAGAAGTTGAACAGAATGTCGACATCACTGCAACACCTGGAATGGTATCACGATGAAGAATATCGTTTCTTGTCCCGTATTGTCGCGGGAGGTGAAACATGGTGTCATCATTTGGAGCCGGAGAGCAAGTGTCAGAGCCAACAATGGAATCACATGGATTCACCCCCACCGAAAAAAGCCAAAGCCGTGCACGCCAGCTCAGGGAAAGTCATGCTCACCTTTTTCTTTGACTGCAAGGGCCCGCTGCTCCTTGACTTTCTGGAACACGGCGCCACAATTAACGCACAGTTTTACGTGGAAACTTTGTACAAATTGAAGCGCGCCATCAAGTCAAAACACCCAGGAATGTTGACGGACGGCCTCATTATGTTGCAGGATAATGCCCGCCATCATGTTGCCAAGGTTGTTTCGACTACGCTGCAGAAGTTTCGCTGGGAAGCTCTTACACATCCTCCATACAGTCCAGATCTCTCCCCATGCGATTTCCATATTTTTGGAGCCCTACAGAAGGACATTCGCGGCCGTCGATTTGCCTCGGACGAAGAGGTGCATGCCTGGGTACAATCATGGTTCCGTTGGCAACCAAAAACATTCTTCCATGAAGGCATTGACCGTCTTGTCTCACAGTGGGACAAATGCTTTAACAGTTATGGCGATTACTTTTTTAAAGAATAAACAGGTTACGTACTTTTTTTTCCATCTGTCTCGTTTTCATTTGACTGCCCCTTATATCTTGACCCAATGTCTCACAGTTAGAATCACCTCTGAAAACCAGTTGATTGACTACCAGAAATTGAACAACTTCAAACATGCATCTTATGTAGTATCTGTTATTTTCCACAGTTTCGGTACACAGTTTCTTCTGAATAGTTTTACCTGTTCTCTCTTGTTTTTGATGTTCAAGGTAACTGGACATGGCACATAGGTGTGCCTGTGAATGTTCATGCTTCGAAAAGCCCTTATTATTTTCTACGGCATGTTTCCAATCTGTATACCCAGCACTAATAAATGCAATGTCAGAACTGAGAAATGGAAATTTTCTACCTGAAAAACAGAAAGTAGCATTACCACTAACAGAATAGTCTAACCATCCCCATGTTTTACACCATGTAGCTCGGAACCTTCTTAACCGGCCCGAAATCATTGTTCCAGGGTATTGGGACAATACAGGCTGAGCAGGGTTATTTTCCCCTAAGTCGTTAAATTTAATGGCAGATTGTATGGCTGGAGTCGCAAGTGTCTTATAGTTTACCGCAAAATCTTTTCGTGACGTAGTGTTCGCCTCTGTAACAGTAGCATCATCGGCACTTTCAATAGAAGAAGATTCAAAAGCAGGATCATCAGTAGAACGGAGAAAACTCAAAATTGAAACCTGTTTACGACCCATTTTGTTTCTTCCTTGATGTTTATTCACTTTAACTTCACAAAAAATACTTTTCAATAGGAACAGATAGGTTTTGTTTAAAAATTTGGGTTATCAAGTATTCCTTTCTTTATTTTAAGTTTGTTTCAGAGCGTTCATCTATTATAATAACTTGCTTCATTCGTCAAAGACCTCGAAAAACCATCCTTTTAAAAAACTCTTATCTTCCTCAAGCCAGCTGAATCTAGGCCTAACCAAAGCACGTGATACAGTAAAAAATAACAAAGTTTTTCAATAGCCGGAACAGAAGATACATAAAATTGGACTAAATTTTCACAAGAACATTTCTTTCTTCAAAAGCACATTAAAAGACTTCACAACTTCACATCATTTCATTAGGATAAACACAAAGCAGCCCAAAGTTGCATCGCACGGAAAATATCGGTCGAGAACTGTCCGCTGATAGTTACTAGCTGCATGCAATGTTGCCACTCCATAAAATAAAAAAAAAATCCCTACTTGGTAACCAAGAAATTTCATATTATCCCTCAACAAGCAAATATTTAAGGAAAAAATCTCTCCTAGAATCAATAATATAAGTTAGGTTAATATTTCATTTAAACGCAAATGCTTTTTCAACTGAAGCAAAACATGTAAGACCCTCCGATATTAAACAACGCTACATTTTATTAATACACGATTTTTATATTAGAGCTATTAAAACAAGTATTTAAAAAATGTTAAGTAACATTATTTTATCATTAGGGGGGGGGCAAATGATTATATAGGGAGGGCAGGCCCGTCCTATCCCCCCTGACTACGGGCCTGCGCACGAAAAAACCTCAGAGGAGAAAACAATAGGCAGAAAATAAGGCGACAAAAGAACAGAGACAAGAACGAATAGATACAACTCAGGAGTGAGACAACCTACTAAAATAGTAAAGAATAGCAGAACGGATAGAAGAATGAATAGGAACAATTCAGGAGTGAAACAACCTACTAAATAGTAACGAATAACAGAACGGATAGAAGAATGAATAGAAGTAACTCAGGAGTGAGACAACCTACTAAAATAGTAACGAATAGCAGGAAGAATAGCAGAACGGATAGAAGAATGAATAGAAATAACTCAGGAGTGAGACAACCTACTAAAATAGTAACGAATCGAAACAACTCAACGATGATAAAACCTACTAAAATAGTAACGAAAGAAATCTGAGACATTTGATTCAGCTGTAACAAATAAATCTGAAATATTGGGAACAAGGGGAAACCAAGGACAAATCGAAAAAAAATTTAATTCAAGTAAAAAGGAACCAACGGGTTTCGGAAGCCATATGAGCTGACTTCATCAAAAATAATAGCTAAAAAATAACTAACATCTGCGAAAGGCAAGTAATTGTGAAAAAGGAGTCAGTAGACTGGTAAAAATTATACCAGATATTTTTAAGCATGATGGGCAAAGGGGCAATAACGGACAATAATCTATTCATAACGGGGTTTGGTTGAGAAACAGAAGAGAAATATTAAAAAAAGTCCAATTCTAAAAGAACATTAGGAGTAAAAATGATCTTTGTTTATGAAAAGTTGGAAACACGACTAGAGTCCTAAGAGTTCTGTTGTTTAAATATGAGCGTCAGTTTTATTTCCTTGTGAATACTATCAATTAGGGATAAGAGAGCACCAATATTTACAAGAAATCACGAACTACATTTGAGATATTAGAAATTTTACATTTTCACGGAGAGGACGATATCGCTCAAAGGAGTCAAACTCGTGAATGTGGTATGTTTACTTTAGTTGTAACTGTAAAAACATTATTAATTACTAGCGAAATCGATTAATAAGAAATCTGTTGTCCATGTTATTTCTTCCGCCATGTCTATATTTTTAAGCTCTAGAAAATGTCATGTTTTGGATACATATGTCAATTACTAATTATTTCCGTTGGATCTATTTTTACTTTCTCTGCAATACATAATAATGTATAGGGAAAGTATGGGAGTCATGTCAAAAGTCGCAAATCGAGTTTTCGCCGGATCTACATGCTTTGGGACCTCAACAATACGGAAAAACTATGTTTAACATGATGTCCAAATGTGGGTCTGTGTGTGTGTGTGTCTGTGAAATGAATGTATCCACTCTAACTAAAAAACCAATGAATCCAATTTCAAAAAAATATATAAGTCACTTGTGGGTTACCCTGGGGCTGATTAGATTTTGGTACAATTCGGGATAGAATAACCTGCCATTTCTTTGCGAAATGGACAGTAAACATTGTATGTATCCACTCTAGCTTACAAACTAATGGATCAACTTTCACAAAATTTGATATATAAGACACTTGTGGGATACCCTGGTACTGATTAGATTTTTGTAGGATTCAGAATAAAACAACCTGCCTTTTTTGTGAAATGGCCCACAAAAATCATAAAAATATAAAATGAAAGACTATGTATGCTCAAATATATCAATTAGATGCTTGTTTTATACGTCATTTTTGACGATGAAGATATTAAAATGAACCCCATTACTCCATTTCTAGCCTTTCTCGTGATATTTTTTTTCGCATTTTCGCTACGCCGGCTTTGGAAATACGCAGTTACCAGACGAAAACGCAAATTAATTTAAAAGTGCAAATTCAGTGTCATTCAATATAATTATGCGTGTTTTTTGCGCAATTAAACTCAATTTAATGAATTATTGAAGGGCTGAAAGAAAAATGAATTTGAATATGTAGTGAAAGCCATATGCTGCCCACATCAGATTTTTACTTCCCTACAGTACATGGTAATGTACAGAGAAAGTATTGGAATCGTGTCGAAAATCGTAACTTCAGTTTTCGACGGATGTACACGTTTTGGGATCTTTTTAACACAAAACTCTTTTTAGCGTGACGTCGGGGTGGGTGGGTGTTTGTCTGTCTGTGCAATATATGTATACACTTTGACTAAAAAGCTAATTGAGCAAATATCATAACATTTTATAAGTACGTTACTTGGTCACTCTGGTGCTGATTAAATTTTGATACGATTTGGGATAAAAACACTTGCCATTTCTTGCGAAATGGCTCATAAATTGTTAATATCCAAAATAAAAGACTATGTATGCTCAGATGTGTCTATTGAATGCTTGTTTTACACATAATTATTGACGATAAAAAGAATAAGACCAACTTAATTACTCTGAGGCTAGCCGTTTTAGAGATATTTTAGTCTTTTCAAAATTTTGCTTACCCAATGAAAACGAAATTACCCAATGAAAACGAAAATTGAATTTAAAGTCCAAATTCAGTTTCATTCCAAATAATTATGCATGCTATTTTATGCAATTTAACTCAATTTAATGAATTATTAGAAAAATAAAGAAAAAATGAATTTGAGTCAGTAGAGAGATTCATGTGCGGCCCACATCGAATTTTTTCCTTTATGAACCACATTATTTCTTTTAATAATCCTTTGAAAGTACAAATAATAAGATATTTAATTGCATCCTATTTAACTATAGAAATTCATCGATGGTTTTGTAGTTTCAAGTGCTGCATTCAAACACCGAATCTAAAAAACAGCGGTTTCTATGGCGACCAAGTGCTTAAGTTTGTAAGGTTCTTATAAAGAACCTTATTAATCTTCGTTTACAAAAATTCTCTTTTAAAAAGTATTTCCCTTCGTTGGAATTTTTTTTATAAAATAAAAAAATATAGCATCCTGAATTGAGCAACGCACAATCTTTTTAATTATTACATTAATTCAATTTAATAAATATAATCGGATATTTTTTTAATATTTTTTTAATAAAGTAAAATTTCCTCGGATACTATATTTAATGTTTTTTAATCCTTCCTTGAAATGCCTTTCTGTCGAATTGTATACATATATATTTTTTATTTTAGAAATACGTAATTTAACATTTTGACCTTGACATAAAAATTTTACATGAGCCATGCTACAGCATTTATCTCTTTCGAGTGGGTCTGAAAATAATTCGGAGATGTTGATGGACGGAGAAGGCTAGTACGGACCCTGCGGATGCCACCTCCACTGAGTTCCGGTCTAAATTGGGGGGTACTGCCTCTACCGTCCAAACAGATACCTCCAACTGTAGGTAGGTTGGGGTCAAAAGAAAAAGAATTTGATGCGGTCAGCACATGACTTTCCTGCAGATTCATAATCACGTTCCCTTCATTTCTTCAATAATTCATTAAATTGAGTTTAATTGCATAAAATAGCACCTATAATTCATTTAAATTACACTGAATTTTCTCATTTAATTCAATTTTCGTTCGCATTTGGTAACGGGACTTATTTTCGAAGGTGGCGTAGAGAAAATAAGAGAAAACAAAATTATCACGATAACGGCTAGTCCTAGTATAATGGGGTTGGTCTTATTGTTTTCATCGTTAAGCATTACGTATGAAACAAGCATTTAATTGAAATATCTGAGTATACGTAGTTTTCTATTTTAGATTTTCACGATTTTAGGGGGCCATTTCGCAAAAAAAGACAAGTTATTTTTTTCGAATCGTACCAAATCTAATCAGCATCAAGCTAACCCTCAAGTGACTTATCTACCAAATTTTGTAAAATTTTATCTATTAGTTTTTCAGCTAGAGTGTATACAGACAATTTTTGCAGGACATTTCGCAGAAAAAGTCTGGCTCATTTATCCCAAATCGTACTAGATTCTAATCAGCAACAGGGTTATACACAAGTAACTTACCTACCAAAATTTTATAAAATTTGGTCTATTAGTTTTCGAATCAGAGTGAATACATACATTGCGCAGACAGACACACAGACACAGACACACACACAGATACACACACAGACATCATGCTAAAAATATATTTTGCGCATTCTAGAGATCCTAAAACGTGTAGATCCGTCGAAAACTCGAGTTGCGATTTTCAACACAATTCATATACTTCCTCCTATACTTACCATGTATTGCAGGGAAAGTAAAAATATGTCGATTAGTCCTAAAATTATGGAGTTGGTCTTATTCTTTTAGGCATAGAATTATGGGGTTGGTTTTAGTCTTTTCGGCTTAGAATTATGGGGTGTGTCTTATTCTTTTTGGCATGGAATTATGAGGTTGGATTTAGTCTTTTCAGCATAGAATTATGGGGTTGGTTTCAGTTTTTCGGCTTAGAATTGTGGGGTTGATCTTATTCTTTTCGGCGTAGAATTGTAGGGTTGGTCTAATTCGTTTGGTCATCAAAATATGCGAATAAAACAAGCATTTAATTGATACATTTTAGCAGACTGGGTCTTTTATTTCAAGTGTTGACGATTTCTGCGGTCTATCATGCATATTGAAAACAGCATTCTTATTGCTGTTAATATTGATGACCAGGCTGTCTATGGCAGTGGTACGCAATCTGCAGTCCTTACTCCATTTCAAGTCTGTCGTGAAGGTTTATTATTCGGTCGCAAAAATGCGACAAAAAATATTTATTTTTGTTTCTATATATATATTTAAGCAGACACTTCCCATTAGGACTAACTAGCAACCAGCAATTTACAACATAGTTAACACTTTACAACATAGTTAAAAAGTGTCTATAACTTTGTTCATTCTGTCTGTCTGTCTGTCTGTTAGCCGTAAAAATGACTTTATCAAAATAAAATTTCAGCATGTTGTTCAGACGGTTTGTGGGACTTATGGAAATATAAATTAATACTATCACCCAATTAGTTTTGGATTGAACCAGGGTTGAAAAAATGTAATACATTGAACCCTATGGGACCTAATTTTGAAACATTTTTTAAGCAGATTTAAAACTCACAAATTGCTTCGAAAGTTTTAGGAAATATTCAAATTATCCCATAAAATACATATCTAAAAAAAATTTCAGCAAAATATATTCAGCAGTTTCTTAAATAAAAATTAAAATAATAATTACACCTTTTATATGAAGAGATCACGTGACCCATTTCAAATTAAAATATGGCATCCATCTTGTGTCAAAATCGTGACTTCTAAAATTCTTTTTAATTCATATTTAGTGTTGTATCCGTCGTGAAACCGCTTTATTTTTGCTTAAATTCTGTGCATCTACATCTGAAACAACGCAATTACAATATATTTGAGTTTAAATGATCATCAAACTTTGATTATTTCTACAACGAAGTCTAATTTTCACTTATGGAGAATGTAAATACCAAAAGATGCAGAATAAGTTGTAAAAGAATTGCTGCATTTCTTTAACGCAAAATTTTTTAGTTCATGGAGTCTGGAATATACTTGATATGAATGAAATATTTATTGATATTATACGGAGAAGAAGACGAATTTTTCGATGAAGTTTTAAGCATAGAGTTTAATTACTTGTACCTCCATGGTCCTAAGTTTTAAATAAAATACATTATTATAGTATTGTGATGAATGAAATGAATGGAAAAAAGTTTATGAACGAAATGTTGATTTTATAGAGAGAGACAGGCGTGTTATATTTCGATGATGTCATTTGAATAAATTTCATTTGTTTTCGATGAAGTTTTCAAATATAATAAATTATTGTAGTATTACGATAATTTTAAAAATATTACACAGGAATGTATCGCATTTTATAGATGTTTAAACCAGGCAATTTATATTTCAATGCCGTCAGTTGAATGAAGTTCATTTTTTTCGATGAAGTTTTAAGTTTTCAAATATAATAAACTAATGTAGTATTGGGATAATTTTAAAAATATTACCGAGGAATGTATCGCATTTTAAAGATGTTTAAATAAAATTGCATTGACGTTGGAAAGCGTTTCATAATCAATGCTTATGCATGGTTGATATTTCTTGTTTTAATACTTTTTATTTATAGTGATTTTTTTTAACTATCGTATACGAGTGTGCTAACTTTGACATTTATAATTGCTAAATGTAACTAATATGGAGAATTTAAAATATCTATCTATATATACTAATTGTCAACTGTCTGTCTGTCCGTTTGTCCGTCTGTCCGTCTGTCTGTCACGCTTTTTTAGGCACTTCCCGATTATATAGAGACTTGAAATTTGGTGCACGGCTCGGTCGTTCGATAAAACTCCCTGGAAAAATCGAATTTTTCAAAAACGTTCTCTAGAGGGGGTGATAGATCCTCGGGATGAGATAGACTTTAATGTGGTGTACTGGTAAATAATTCGAAAGGAAGAAATGCGCAAATTTAATTTCCCAATATTTTCTTCTTTAGGGGGTTCTGCACACCAAAATATTCGATTTGTCGAATAAATGTGAAACGCGAATTATTAAAAATTTACATTATTCAGGGGTTGCTTATTGCGAGATCGTTGATTTTCAACGGGTATTCGGCTAGTATACCTTTCTAAAAATGTATGTTTAGTTACAGGTTTAATCACTTATTTTATTTAAATGGTGACGTGAGGTTTCTTAAATAAAACGGTCTTTAGTGAGGTTGAGTTTAAAATGTTGCACTCTATACTGTAAGGTGGAGGGTATAACGTATTAAGGTTCTTTTTAAAAGTTCTTTTCAAAAGGTTGTTTTTAAAAGGCTATATTTTAAATTAAATTAAAGGGAGGGAAAGAAAGGAGTAGAAATTTAAATTTTAATATTCTTGGAAATTCTAATTGTTTTAATTGAATTTTCAATGATCGAAATGCTTTACGGTTTTTCCCAATTTCTTTATGGTTAGAAAATTGTAGCCTTTTATCTTTAAAGGTGGTCTCGTCATTTATTTTTTTTTGTCTTCTCTATTTTAATGACATGATGTTTGTAATAACGTATTTTTATGTTTTGCTTTTAGGTTTTCGCACTTATTTACAACCGGCCACTCAAACAACTGCTGTAAGCCCCTGGGCCAGTCGAGTTGTCTGGGTCTTCAACACTTATTTACAAATCTCATTACAAATCATCTGTTTGGGTCCCATGTTGTCATTGGGAATTTTATAACCGTTTGACCTTTTTGAGGATTTATTATTTTCGGTGATTTTTCGTCTTTAACTTATCAGTTACTTTATTTCCTCATTCCCCTGTTATTGGTTACTTGAAGGATTATGTTAAAACTTTTTATTGTTGTTTTTGCTCTTATTAGGAGATTTGTAACTAAACTAGTTATGTTTCTTGGATTTATCTTTCCCCTTCGTATTGGGTGGGAGGTTTTGTCTTTTATATACTTTTTAATAATGATATTCGTCATTTTCGGGTATCCAACTTCACCTCTCCGTATCGGAAGGTATTTACCCTAACATTCACACTGTTGCTTTGAGATTTCGATCATGTCGGTTGTTGTGGGTATGATAAGACTTTCACACCATAGTGCCGTAATTGTGTTGAAATTATTGCTTTATTTCTGTGTGAGAGAAAGTATTAATTTTGCCATATAAATATATTTTCGATATGTTTTCCCCTCCATTAACGTTTGAGGGAAGCGAACTTTTAAATTGCGAATTAGTTTATATTCCAGAATAATATTAATAAAACAATTTTGTATTTTCGCTTCTCAGTTGCTAGGTTTGGAATTGCCAGTTTTGCGCACGTGCGGCAGTTGAATTTTGTTAGAAAGTGTAAAGGTAAGAACGATGTAAGTGTGTGTTGGATTCGCGTCGGATCGGAAATTTCAAAATGGAACGATTGGTGTGTGATTTGATGATATGCAGATCAGGATTTGTAATGTAATGAAAAGGAAATAATAGTTGGGGGCCCTTTATGGCTCAGACCTGGATATGACCAGCGTTCTCGTGGAAATGTAACAGTCGGAATTGAAGAACTAATTTGTTCTGGTATAATAAGAAATACTTATGTGTTCAGCCTCAAAATGTTATTATAGCCAAAACGAAGCTGAATGTATGGGGAATGTTATGCCTGACCCTTCTTCCAGCGCTTTTTTTAGTTCCAAAACGAATCATCGTCGGATCATGGAAAAATACTGTTGTATTCGTATACGTTGGTTCTTGACGCTGATAAGTATTCTGGCAGTCTCTTGATTGTTCCTGTTACATTACGAGTTCCTGTTTTACCGAGAGATTCTATTCTTATCATTCCTGATCCAGCCAAGATTTCCTGATTCGTCAGAGTGGTATTGTGTATCCATTTTCCCGTTTGTGCTACTCAAGGACTGTGTTGTTTAAAGATCAGAAAAATCCATCCGAGTATTCCTAAGTGTTAATTTATATCTCAAAAGAGAGAAGGTAAACTTGTATTTATATTCATTTGTCCTTCTGATGAGATGGAATGTTATTATCAATCCGATCTGAAATTCGAGTTGCTGGTATCTGTCTTGAAAATGAACTTGTTACTCTAAAATGTGATATATGATTTAAATATATAACGAAGGCTATTTGTGTTTATTGTATGTCAAAAATTGCATTTGTGCGTTCTCTCTGTTTTTCTTCCTCCAGGAGTGTTTTTAATTGTCACCCTACCGAGAGCGATTCTGAGTTATTGCTAATTGTTTTGAATGTACTTTTTCACTATGTTGATCACTGGCCTGTTATTTTCTGATTTAATAAATGTGTTTAAAATTCAAATTTGCATCTTGTCTGTGGTTTCACAAAACCGACGCCACATGGGCATACCAGTCCAAAAGACGGTAACAATACCAATGTCATAAAACATCATTATGGAACCCCAAAAGGGCCATCTTCGCTGAATTGGGGTTGTTGTTGCTAAGCATCTTTACCTAGAAAATACTAGATCAAGTTCAAAATATCACTCCGCCTATGAAGCAATGAGGCTACCCTCCCCTGGTTCCTTACTAGATGATTTAAAGAGGCTCCCATGCTGTCTAGAATACGAGCAGGAAGAACATGTACAAGGAGGGAAAACTATGTCTTGTTCAAACTTCATATCCTTAGTATGACAGCTCCTCAACCTGGCCAGCGCTGTCTGAATGGAATCATCATATTGAAGCGAGCGATAATCCAGAGCTCTTAACGAGTATGAGTGATGCCGTAGAGGAGTCTTATGACAATTCCTAGTGCAGAGTAATCGAGGAGGAGGAACGGGTACCTCTGTCTCTTTCAAACTTCATAACCTTAGTATGGTAGATCTTTAACTTGGCCAACACTGTCTAAATGGATCATCCTATTGGAGCGATAGATAATCCACGGCTACTAACAGAGACCACTGATGACGTGAAGGAGTTTTATGACAATTCCTAGATCAAAGCAGGGTTTGTTTTGAAGAAGCAATGAGGAAATTGTTCGCAGGTGAGTTCAGATGACAAGCTTTATTAGCTAAGGATTAGGCAGACTCAATAGGTCATTCGAATCTGAAATTTCAAATCTCGAAAAGTAAGCATATGGTTTTCATTTACCATTGCGCATCTTATTTTCATTTTTCACTGCGCATCTTATAAAAATTATCCTTACGATTAGTGAACAATATTTATAATCGATCACGCGATAAAAATAATCCCATTACGCCCTGGAGATTCAGAGCGATTCTAAATATTACGAAAAGTATAAGAAATCCGCAAGCCTTCGAAAGAGATATTTTCTATATTTGAAAGAGTCTCGGTCGTTTTTTCTAGCAATGAAATCTATGAAATACTCAAGAGGATTCTTCGGTTTGCAGTTTCAATATTTACATTTAAAATATTGGTAACGTTTTTAAATGCCCAAATACTTTCCGCTTGCTTAGAAAGCAATCATTTCGCCGATTCGGTTAACTTGAAAATTTTCATATATTCAGTGTGACGTTTTTAATGGAATTTTAATCTATATAAGAACCGTATAATTTGATATATGCTGCGGTTTAACATTTTCCAACGTACTTGAAAGGTGTTTACGGCGTATGGGAATGTAAATGAATAATACCACCCAATTGATTAAATCCCGGTTAAAAAGGTGAAATACATTGAACCCTATGGGACCTCATTTTTCAAACACATATTAAGTGAAGTTAAAATTCACAGATTGCTTTATAATTTTAGAAAATATTCAAATTGTCCCAAAAAATATATCAAAAAATTGAGCAAAATATGTTCGGTACTTTTTGAAATAGTTAAAAAAATCTCATGTGGGCAACACATGACTTTCCTTATATAATACAATGAACTTACTACTTTTACAGTTAAAAAAAATGTTATTTTTATAGTAGATACTTATATTTTTTCCAATTTCTTCAATGAGTCGTCATTTCCATTGATTTAGCGTCATTTTCATCCATTTGGTGAGATTTTTGTTAATTTAGCAACAATTAAAAATGTCGCCAAATTGGCGACATTTCGTCAAATTCGTCGCCAAAATCTCGCCAAGCGTTATGGACGGAGAAATAAGTTAGTCTTACAGCAGATAAATGACTATCGGCGTTCAAATACAAAAGTATTATTCAAAGTATCTTTTTTCCTGAATGGAACGAGCTAGTTCCACGAGAATGATGTCACCCAATTTATCGCATGGTATTACATATGAAAAGTGAACATGTTTCTCAATAGGAGATATTTTTTTTTTATTTTATATGACTTTTTGATCATTTTTTTTTTAAATGTGCAATTTCGAGAACGGTTCATGTTAGCGTTCTAAAATTTATGTCAATCGTTTTCTAATGAAAAATTACATAAGAAATGTCTATTTGCGTAACTTTATTAGAGGTATTGATTTTTTGACGATTTTTAAAAAATTTACTCGAAAATTTAGGGGGGGGGGGTTCTGCACATTCGATTGCATATAAAAGCAATAGGCTTCCAGTGCTTACGGATTGTAATTTTTGTACCAAATTTCGTTCGAATCGCTCTATTCGTTCGTTAGTTATTGTCTCCACAGGCTCACTGACATACACACACACATACTTTCACCCCCCCACACACAGACATCACTTCAAAAATGTTCGATTCGTGATCAGGTATGCTTGAAACGTGCTCTCCCGTCGAAAACTCGAATTCGCATTTTCGACCCCGTCACAATACTTTCCTTATACATTATTGTATATAAGGAAAGTAAAAACAAATTTCAATATTTTTCAACTTGACATGAAAAATTCTTGAAAATTATATGAGCTTTGTAGAAACATATTATAAATCTAAAAACTGAAATATCTGCTGAACATTTTGTCGCTAACTGTGTTTTGTCCTTTACTTTATCTTTTAATGTTCAGAAGATATTTTGAGCAAAAATAATCAAAGTGAAACAAAACTCGCTCGGACAAGAATATTTTTTCGAAAACGAAATAGTTCAAAATACTAAAACATTGTAAAAAAATTTTTATATTTATAAATGGTATCTATTTTTGGCAAAACTAGCATAAATTGTTGACATTTTTATCTATTAGATGTGGAGAAAAAAAAAACGTCAAAACTGTTTACATTTTTGGTAACGCTCCAATTTTAGCATGATACAATGACCACGCCACAAACAACCTTATAATCTGTTACTCTTGATGTCATCTAAATGGACTCTATACAGAACCACTGCCTGGGGCTAGTATTGAAAGCTTCATTATGCCGAGTAAACACATGCATATTTTATACTGTAACATATAAAAGCAATTTAATGATCTCTGGCAATTTTCCTTGCTAAATTAAGGATAACGTAGAATACTTTGAGCGACAAAGTTAACGTCCTGTAATATCTGCTTTTCACTTTATGATCCTACAAAACATTACATAGAAGGTAGTTGATTGTTTAAACAATTTCGGATTTTTATAATGCCTCCTAAATTTTCAAACAATATATGTTAAAAAATTTGAAAGTGTATTGCCCTGCTGTGTTTTTCTACTAAAATATAGGTGTGCCCAATCAACAGAATTAAAACGCTTTCGATCTTGTATGTATATATGTACGTATATATGCATGTATATGCTATTCATTCGAAGTAGGAAGCTGCTATTTATCTTAAATTAAAGCTAGAGGTCTTGAATCGCGGATGAATTATTGTAGAATTCAAAAACAATTAATATATTTGTTATTACTTGTAAACAAACAAATATGTTAAGTGTTTACAAGCAAGAAAGTGGGACAATTTTGTAACACATCTATGAACCTAAATACTCCACGTACTACCAAGATAATAGCAATTTATCTTAAAAGGAAGTTAAATACCCGGAATAGATCATTAAAATGTTTATAATTTTTAATTATTTGCAATAAACCGACTCAAATTGTCCCTCTAAAAATTATTGAATCTTTTTACTTTCCTTATATACATAATGTATAAGGAAAGTATTGTGACGGGGTCGAAAATTCGAATTTGAGTTTTCGACCGGAGAGCACGTGTCAAGCATCCCTGATCACGAATCAAACATTTTTGAAGTGATGTCTGTGTGTGTGTGTGTGTGTGTCAGTGAGCCTGTGGAGACGATAACTGACGAACGAATGGACCAATTCGAACCAAATTTGGTACAAAAATCACAATCTATAAACACTGGAAGCCTATTGTTTTTATACGTAATCGAATGTTCAAAACCCCCCTAAATTTTCGAATGAAATTTTGAAAAAATCGTCAAAAAATCAAAACCGCTTATAAAGTTACGCAAATAGACATTTCTTATGTAATTTTTCATTAGAAAACGATTGGCATAAATTTTAGAACGCTAACATGAACCGTTCTCGAGATATTGTACATTTTTCAAAAAATTATGAAAAAGTCACATAAAAAAAAATTCCTATTGAGAAACATGTTCACTTTTCATATGTAATACCATGCGATAAATTGAGTGACATCATTCTCGTGGATCTAGCTCGTTCCATTCATGAAAAAATATACTTTGAATAATACTTTTGTATTTGAACGCTAATAGTCATTTATCCGCTGTAAGAATAACTTTTTTCTTAGTGCATAACGCTTGGCGAGATTTTGACGACGAATTTGGCGGAATGTCGCCAACTTGGCGACTTTTTTGAAATGTTGCCAAATTAATGAAAATCTCGCCAAATGGATAAAAATGATGCTAAATCAATGAAAATGACGACTAATTGTCGAAAATTCAATATCTTTTAAAGAATATTAGTATCTACTATAAGAAAAACCTATTTTTTACTGTAAAAGTAGTAAATTCATTACATTATACAAGGAAAGTCATGTGTTGCCCACATCAGATTTTTTTATTTGTCGCTAATGAGATTACGTTGTAAATTTGACCCTGTTCATAAACTCACCTTTGCAAGTCGTATTATCCTGGAATCTATGGAGATGATACCCTTATTTACATGCTTTAATATTTAAATGTCTTGTATTTAATAATATACTTGCGGCTATTAGTAATTTGCAAGGTCTGTTCGGGGTGTTGACTGAATATAAAAGCATCAATATACTTGTCTACCGATATACATTAACTCTATTGGTGTAAAATCAACCATTTTTGAGTTTTTTTAGTTTATATTTACATCAAATATATTTTAATATATAGGCTATATTTATAATTATCTATTTAGAGTTGCGCGAAATATAAATTAATTGGGTACTTCGAACTAGTTATACATGTTGTCACCGGACAAAGTGTACAGTTCAACCTTAAAATACTGTGAAAGCAGTAAATTCGTTGCATTTTATAGGGGAGTCATGCTCTGCCTACATCATATCTTTACATAGTGGCATAGGGTGTCCTTAGTAAAATTTGATTCGCATTAAGAATTTGGTTGGCATCGCTTCATTTGGTTCGCATTAAGAAACAGGTTTCGCACTGCTGCCTTAGATAGTTCAGATTTTACACAGTTATAGCATTGATCACGGTAGAACATGCCGGATTTAGATTGGGGCGGACTCATTGAGGAGTGTTGAAAAGCCGTTTAATAACTTTCAGAAGACCGTAAGTTACTTATTGAAATACCTAATTCCAACTCAATTTTTTGTTAATTTTCCGTCTTTAACGGCTTAAATACTAGTACATACAGCTCAAACTGCTGCTAAAGTAATACAGTTAAAATAACTTTGATAAAAGGAGCATACAGCACAAAATTGATAGCATCGACTGGTTTCGAGGGAAAAAACAGCCTTCTTTGTCAGGATACACAAGAAGCGCAACCTTCACTCGTGAGAGAAAGAGTAGCAACAGATGCACGAACAAGAACATTACTGAAGCATGAAAAGAGTATTGCCAACGATGAGAGAGAAAAAAGACGTAAAACAACTGAAAAAGAAGATTAATAGGTGGAACATAATAGATGAACGTTGAAATACCAAAAAGGAACATAGACGTCCAACACAGGATTCAAATCAGTTGTTTAAAGAAAAGCAATGCATTTAAAAATGGTCAGCCCGACCATCGGTAAAAATATATATTTCAGATAAAATACGAAAAATAAGTGGAGCAAAAAGGATTTTTGGAAGCTGAAAGAAAGCTAACAGCGACAAGATCTCTCACCGATCTTTTTCTCCCAAGAGCAGGTTGCGGTTCTTGTGTATCCTGAAGAAGGCTGTTTTTGCCTTTAAAACCGGTCGACACTACTACTGTTGTGCAGTATGATGCTTTTAACGGAATTATTTAATTTTATTAAACACTAGTGCTGTAAAGAACCTTACTACCCCACCCCGGAATCGAACCCTTAATCTTCGAAATAGCTAGACAATGCTGTTGTATTGTTGCAAGCTCCCATTGTCGAAGTGGATTCTGAAGAGCATTTTAAACAGTGTTTTCTTTTCAAACTGGAAATTTATAGCCAGATTCTATGTATCAAAGATAAATCTTTAGGGTAAGGTAACTCTTACAGATTGTAAAAAATCCTCAAGGATAGAATTCTTCTGATTCCAACTCTGAGAAATTCGTCGTTAAGAGTTCGCTTGTTACAAAAAATTTTTATATCTTTTAAAAGTAAATATCTGACTTTTCCTAACTTTTCCCTCTTTGATAAAGATATTTCCGGAAAATCTTTCAAAGTGTTGTACGTATTGTTGATAAAGAAAAATCTGGATTGAAACCAAAAACATACTTACATACTTCTGGATATTTTCGCAGAAAATTCACCTTTCGCTTTATATAACAATATTTTCTATTGGTTAAACGCTAAAATATTCCGTTCCCCTCGGGAGGTTTCAGTGATTCTAAATGCCTAGAAATGTATAAGAAATTGATAAACCACCGAAAGAGACGAATTCTATTCCACGCAGAATATATATCACTCCATCAGAAGATAAAATCACTCAATTTCTCCGCAGAATTCCACCGTTTCTGATCCCAGTATTTGCTTTCAAAATATTGACTAGAATTCAAGGTATTGACTACGATTCTAAACGCTTCAAGAACTTCTGCCTTGTGCGCGAAGGACAAACACTTCACAGTTCGAAATTCTTTGAATCGTTTGATATTTCCTTCTAATTCCGGTTTTATGAATTGAATTAGAATAATTTAATGCACTTTTGTTACTTTAAAGTAGGCTTGCATAACTTGCAGAGGAACAGCTGCACGTTTGTCGCTTGAAACTGCTTTAGAATACGCTGCGGCCTATTAAACTATGCCTCGTTTTACAAATAAGTTCAATTGGATTACAAATTACAAATTAGGATTGGAGAAATAGATGAAGACTGAGCAAAGTTGTTTTGTTAAATTATTTAACAGGGGAACGTTATAATTTCTACAGATCAAATGAATTTTTGATGTGAGTTACGCTACGGTGTATCCTATGGAATAGTGAGTGTATACTCAAGATACACGAATGGGTCAATGTACTACAATGTACCACAAATAGCTCGATAGCTATCTCACAAGATCCCTAAACAACTGTCATGTACAGTAAAACAGCAATTAAATGATCCTATATTCACAAAACAGCTGATAATATTCTCAAAACATCGACATATCTCATTTATTTCTATTAATTAGCAGCTCCAATTCTCAAAACATTGACGTATGTCACACTTCAATGTAGTAATCCCCGACCACTCAAACTGCTGCTCATGCCTCAGGGTGAGTCGAGTGGTCTGGGTTTTCGACACTTCAATGTAGCTTGTATCACGTCGACCGCTCTCCAATTGAGAGATGTCTCCTTTTATACACTCTCTGTAGAGGGCCAACGGCCGTACAGTGCTGAAAACATCGGTTCTAGTTAGATCACCGAAGTCAGACAGCATCGGACGCGGTTAGTACTTGGGTGGGTGACCACCTGGGAACACCGCGTGTTGTTGGCACATTTCGGGCGCGGTAGCCCGGTGGTTTGCGCGCTGGATTTGCACGCTGCCACAACTGCCGCCGTGTTCATGAGGAGTACGATCACGTTAAACATGTGGGTCCGTAAGTCCTTCCGAGAGGTTGGTGGTAGGGGAAGGTGGGTACGGTCCCTGTGGATGCCTCCCCCACTGGGTTCCGGTCTAAATTGGGTGGCACTTCCCGGCCGTCCAAACAGTTACCTTACACCTTTCTGGTAGGTCGCACGGTCTGGGTCTCAACAACAGCACTCTCTGTAGACTGTAGAAACGCCTAGAAGAAGCTCGTATCTACTAGAATATTCGTTATATCGAGAAGTTTCTCAAACATTCAAAACGTCGTCAAATTTTTGATAAATTACCAAATCTGGCAATACTAAACCGGCAGTCCTGAAATGGTAATCCTAGTTTCGCGTTATAAGGTAAGGTAGCCAGTAAGTGTGTTTTCTCCGTTTGGTTTTCGAAAGGGGCTCTTGCGAGCACATTTTACATGTTCGAAGCAATCACGTCTTCAGTGGGGATTACGTCTTAGGTTGGAGCTAGGATAAACATATTTAAATTTGAAAAAAAAAATTTAAAATATGTTTTAAGAGTACGTGAAATCATTGTGTTGTTTTCGGCTTTGTAAAAATAAATTTAAAATTATTTTTATTAACCGGGGCTAAGTATTTATACTGTAGGGTCGGGAGCGATGAAACTCTGAAATGTCGACTCATGCGGACATATTCCATATAAACCCCTCTTTAAAGGGGAAACGTTCCATTTTTGATGAAAAATATCTTATTTTAACAACAGGTATTCTACCGGTTCTGAATTTTTCAAATCCTAGGAATATTTAAGAGCTGACAGAGGAAGCGATGTTTCGCCGGTAGTCTTATTTTATGTATTTATTGGAACACTTTATTTCCCTGAAGCTTAGTATCATACATTTTTAATATCATGGAATCTCGAGTTTCTATTTTAGTATACTCTAAAGATAAAGAACGGCGTATTCTATCTCAGCTGTAAAATGAATTGACTGTTTCGAAATTTGGTATCAATTTAAGGGTAGCCAATTGTTTTGGAAAGAAAAATTAGGCATGTACCTTGAAAATATTTTTGTAGTGGATTTTGCCAACTTCAAGGCGAAACTCACTTTTATATTGGGAACTAGAAGTACACCCGTTCCTCGTACGGAATGTATAATATAAAGAACATTACAATTCGCAATTATGAACAAATTCCTATACTATTTATTCTAAATGATGTTGTTATTCAAAGTCTTCTATTAAAATATTCAATTTAATTCATTAAGAAGTATAAAAATCTCTGTTTTTGCTATGCAAAATTATATTCACTTGCAAATCTAAAGTACAAAGCATCCTGATCCAGTTCGCAAACAAATTTATAAAAAAATATGAAATTCAATCCATATATGCCAAAATGAAAGCCCGAAAATGGTATTAGGATACATACCCGTACTACTTTTATTCTGATCATACAATCGGCTAAACATAATATACGAGTTAATTGGCTAAATACAATATATGAGTTTACAAAATATTTGCCAAATTAAGACAGATGACGCAAGTAAAAGAAAATATCAATAATTCCCTTAGTCTTCAAACCCGAAGGCCTTAATTGATATAATCCAGACAAAAATGCTATTACAATGAAGTTTATTCTACATAAGAGTACATTTCTTGATTATTTAAATCAGAAATGTTTTAATAAAATCATCTGCTGTATAACCACATGGACTTTAATTCCGTCACTAAGCAATATGATATATTTTTCTTCAAGTAAATTTACGAAAAAAAATATCATCTGAATAATGCTATCTCTATGGGCGGTTCGTTTTTAACATTCTTACAATACATGGTAATGTATAGGGAAAGAATTGGAATCATACCTAAAATCGTAACTTGAGTTTTCGACGGATCCACACGTTTTGGGACCTCTAGAACACGAAAATACTATTCTTAGCGTGACGTCTGTGTGTGTGTCACTCTGTACAATGTATGTATCCACTCTAACTCAAAAACTAATAGATTGCATTTCATAAAATTTGGTGTGACCCTGTGTGACCCTGGTGCTGATTAGTTTTAGGTACTATTCGGAAAAAATAACCCGCCTTTTTTGCGAAATGGCTCGCAAAAATCTCATGTAGCCACTCCACCTGAAATACTAATTGACCAAATTTTACAAAATTTGGTAGATAAGTTACTTGTGGGATACTTCAGTGCTGATTATATTTTGGTATAATTCGGAAAAAAACAATCTTCCTTTTTCACAAAATGGCCCGCAAAAGTCGCCAAAATCTAAACAAAATAGTACGTATGTTCAAATGTAGCAATCAAATGCGTGTTTAATACATAATTTTTGATGAGGAAAAAAATAAGAACAAGTGCATTACTCTAGGACCAACAGTTCTCTGGATATTTGAGATTTTACGCAGTTTTGTTATGCTGCCATTGGGAAAATGTCCAATTACCAAATAAAAACCAAAACTGCATTAAAAACTCAAATTTTGTGTTATTTTGTGCAATTAAACTCAACTTAATGAATTATTAAAAAATAAAGAAAACATGATTTTGAGTCTGCAGGGAAAACCATGTGCTGCCCACATCGGATTTCTAATAATATGTCGACAACTCATGGTCCAGATACTCGAAACATGGACTAAATTTTAAGTGGGGCTATTTCATGGCTACCAACAAAATTCCATGAAGCTCAGTGCAATCGTTCTCCCGTGATGATGGGAAAAACGAACAGCCATGTAGACAGATGTTTTATTTTATTTATTAGCATGCGGGGTAGGGGGACTCTTCCATAAAGGCAAGCCGTACTATTCAGGAATCAACTATAAAATGGACACATCAGTCACATCCCAAGTTATTCAAGGCTTATTCCAAATGAAAACAAGAAAGATCAATCATACATACAGCATTGATTATGAAACACTTTCGAAATGAAATACAATTTTTTTAAACATATCTAAAATTCTATACATTCAGTGGTGATATTTTTTAATTATCACAGAACTACAATAATTTCTTTTACCTGAAAACTTAAAACGTCATCGAAAAAAATTAACTTTATTCAAATGACGTTATTGAAATATAAATCGTCTGGCTCTCTATGTAAAAGCATATTGGATATGCTTTTACTATATTTTGAATAATATTGGATTCATATCATTTTTGTTTCAGACTACAGAGCTAAATAATTTTGCGTGAAAAAATTCAGCAATTCTTATACAACTCACCTTACAATCACTTGTTTACATTCTGTATCCATTAAAATTAGGCTGTGTTGTAGAAATAATCAAAGTTTGATAATCATTTAAACTCAAAAATATTATACACGTTGGCACAGAATATAAATCCACAGTAAATACGCAATAATAAAGCGGTTTTAGGACGGATGCAGCACTAAATATAAATTTAAAGGAACTTTAAAAATCACGATATTTCAACTGGGAAAAAAAGATGGATGCCATATTTTATTTTGAAGTAGATCAAGTGATCTCTTCATATAATATGGTAGTAATTGTTATTTCAATTTTTAGTTAAAAACTGCCGAACATATTTTGCTGAATTTTTTTTAATATATTTTATGGAATAGTGTAAATATTTCCTAAAATTTTCGAAGTAATTTGTGAATTTTAACTTTACTTATAAAATGTTTGAAAAATTAGGTTCCGTAGGGTATTTCATTTTTTTAACCCGAGTTCTATCCAAAACTAATTGGGTGATGTTATTCATTTACATTCCTATATGTCCCACGGACAGTATCAACAATATACTGAATTTTCATTTTTATGAAGTCAATTTTACGGCAGATATCGTGCGAATGGATAGACAGAATGAACAAAGAATAATATCCCCGTTTTAACACTTTTCAACTATGTTGGAAAGTGTTAAAACGGGGAAGGCGTCACTGGGCAAAAATTTAAGCAAATAATTGTTATTTAACATGTAAGTAGAATATATCAGATAAGCAAAAGAAGATGACACTGTGCTAGCAGTGGTAGATGATACATTTCCTGTTGATCCTTATAAGGTATCAGACTCCCAGCTGGAGATAATTGGCCAATTTTCAACAACCGATCGATCATCAGCCGATCATCAGTTCAGCAGCTAATGAGAAAATTGCAGAGATATACAAGTCAAAATTTAAAGACAACTAATTACTCGATTTCTACTAAATCTTAACCAGAGCAAGCTTAAAATTTTGATAGTGACTTCCCAGAGAATGCTAAGTATCTATGGGAGTGCATTTGTGTGGGAGCAAACATTTTCAATTATGAACCAAAATAAGTAAAATAAAGCGGGTCAATTTAAAAACTGAGAATTTGTGAGGGAGGGATTTCTTGAATATTGAAACAGCAGGGTTAACTCCTGACTATAAAAGTGTTGTGAATGAAAAAACGAATGCGACATGTCATATTGATTGTTGATGCTTTATAAAGGTATAATAAATAATTCCAATTAGAAATGTATTATTGTTGTCAGTTTTTTCTTCATCCAACACATCATTAATACATGGAATTGAGAATCAGACCTTCTCGCAATCCAGCTCGTAACATTCATGAAGTTGTACATTCTTATGAATGTGTCACTGTGCATTCTTATGAGAATGTCATTGTACATTCTTATGATAGTGTCATTGTGCATAGTATTTTTCACCCGGATACCTTTTATATTTACTTAGTTTCTATTTATGTGACAGCATTTACATATACATTCTAAGACAAAAATATTGACGCACCCAGCAAAATAATCCTGTGGTAATGGAACTCTACATGGAAACACCTGTCGACTGAATATGCAAATCATCAAAAATTCGCAGCCAAGGAATGAATAATCGGAACTACAGCGTATTAAAACTCAGCATCATGGTGGTGTATATAAGGAGCGAACCTGACTTTCAGAAACGAAACGTGCAACGGATTTCGATTGCTTTTACTTACCTTGATTGTAACAATGCCTCGGCGGTGAATTGTAACAATGCCTCGCCGGCCACTACGAGCATATGAAGGAGTTTGAAAGAGGACGTGCTGTCGGACTTCATGAAGCTGGATGGGCACACCGACGAATCGGTCGGCATTTGTGTAGGAGCGATGCAGCAATTAGACGATGGTGGCAGGAATGGGTCCGGAATGGCAGATTTCAGCGGCAGCAAGGAAGCAGACGACCTAGAACAACGATGGAACGGGAAGAGAGAGCGATTATCAGAGCAGCTGTGACAGCACGAGATTCTTCGTTATCAACCATCCAACGTGTGACAAACACGGAGGTGACCACAAGAACCATTAATAGAAGACTACGGGAGCGGAATCTATACTCGCGGCGCCCATTACACCGCCTACCACTGACCAGTATGCACCGTCAACAGCGATTGCAATGGGGTCGGGCCCGATCAAAGTGGAATTGTTCGGATTGGAAACGAATTGTCGTCAGTGATGAGTCCCATTTCGAACTGAGTCCCGACGACCAGCGCAGACATGTCTGAAGACAGCTCGGACATCGTCAGGATCCTGCTATTACACCCCACACTGCACGACAACAGGGATTTATGGTCTGGGGTGCCATTTTGTTTGATATCCGGACACCCTTGATAGTCCTTCGTGGCACCATCCCAGTATAGCGGTACATTGCCGACATTCTACGACCCGTTGTATTGCCATTCGTTTCGCGACACCCCGGGCTAACTTTTCAGCAAGATACTCACAGGCCACACAATGCACGTCTTCCTATTGATTGTCTGCGTGCTTACGACACATTTCCTTGGCTAACCAGATCCCTAGATTTCTCGCCTATTGAGCACATTTTGGCTGATGGGGGTGCCGTCTGCGACCATGCCAGAATGTAGACGAATTAGCTCGTCAATTGGAGGCCATTTGGAACTATATCCATCCGAACACCATCTGGAAACTTTATGCATCAATGCCACGCCGCGTAACAGCTTGTATTTAAACCAGAGGTGGACCAACGCCATATGGACGTACTCACTTCGTGTAGATCTTTCAGTGCAATAAATCATCCAAATTTTCTGAAATTCGAATTATTTCTTTTTCTGTACATCCACATTACAAGTACACATTTGGATAATTCTTTCTTGGTGCGTCCATTTTTTGTCATCGAGTTTATTTATATAAGGCAAATATAAAACTTGCCCCTGCTAAAGGTTTCATTCGTCCCCCTCCCTGGCCAAAATGTCCTAAAAGGCTGCCTGATTGTGCGTTCTTGTGAAAGTGTCATTGTGCATTCTTCTGAGAGTGTCAATGAGCATCGAAGATCCAGACCAATCGACTTACCCTGAGGCATGAACAGCTGTTTGAGTGTTCGGGATCCTATGAGTGTGTCATTGTGCATTCTTGTGAGCGTGTCATTGTGCATTTTTGTGAACGTGTCATTGTGCTTTCTTGTGAGAGTCATTGTGCATTCTTGTGGAAGTGTCATCGAAATGTTTCAGAATAAATAATACTCCTACTTTAAAACACTGGACAATTCAACGAGTACGAACATAGTAAAGCGTTTTAGAGAAACTGGATCTGATGCAAACAACGCAAGAATATATTTACCATTTTAACCCATGATAAATTGTCTGAAACAGATACATCGTTGCCCATTACTTATGTTCCTTTGAATTATATCCATACTAACTCAGGAATACATCGCGATGTAAGAAATTGAAAATATTCTTTATACACAATTAAATAACTGCAGCCTTCTACAGAAAACATGATTGTTGCAAATTGTAAACGAATCCAGAATATATTCTGGAAGCAGTTAAAATATTTCTATTTTGAAGCAGATTTATATTTCTGTTATCAATAACAACTCAAATTCTAATGGATCAAAAATTGGCTAATGTCATAAAATATTTCTACGCAAACTCGTGGAATAATAGTGCCTAAAATCATTCAGTACTATTGAACCATATTTGGAAACTAATTTTAGAATTCTAACAATTTTGGTATTTAATGGTTTATTGACTGAACTTTAATGAGAACTCGAAAGTGGATGCAAATCAATTTTAGAAATGTCCTTGGGGATTAGAGTTGGATGACTGAGATCAGAAATTCCAGTTCAGGTTGAATAAGTTATGGTAATGGATCTTGCACATGAAAATTAATGTACATAGGTCAGAAAATATATTAGAATTAGTAAGTTAACAAAGGACAAATTATTGTATAAATAATATACGGTATGAATATAGTATATTTGATAAAATTGAACGAACTGGGTGCAATACATGAAGTTTTATATTACTGTTTCTTACAACAACTGAGTAGAAAAATAATGCTTTTGTCATTAATAAACGATACACTATTTTCTTTTAAAATCTTAAATACTATTGGAAGAATAAAATTAAGTCTGCATAGTTTTTATAGTGTCTCCTGTTACGATAATTGCATTACATCACTTTAGGATAAAGTACACTTTAATAATTTTCATTTTCTTCAGAAAGATTTCATAAAAGCAGGATTTAGGAAAGAAGCAGAACATTTATGAAGAGGCCCTTCATATGGGGGAATTGGTATGTGCACTTAATTTTTGATAAAACTATTCTTTATTTTCATTCTCTTGTTCACTCTTATTTCGCACAATAATACTAATTTTTGACAAAACCCGATGTGACATGCCCAGAATCGGAAGTGGAAATCCTTAGTGAACCCCGGACATCCTCCAAAATGCAATGTTTAATTCATATCAGTAATCATTTAAACACTATTTATAGCCATTCCAGAAAAATAAATATTTCAAGGAAAATGTTTGAACCACAGGCGAAAGCAATCAGAGAAGTTTAAATCATTAGTGAACTCCCAAATCCCCTCTGTAATTTAATACTGAATCTATATTAGTCATTATCTAAGAACTATCTATATCCGATCAGGAGAAACAGTTGTCGGAAAGAAAAAATATATTTTATATTAGGAAGTTACTTTTCAAAATGCAAAATTGCAAAACTTTGGTAAGCACCACCGTACACACTCTGGAAATCCATGCTGAATCCATATCAGTCATCATCCAAACTCTGTCTATATTCAATCATGAGAAATACACGTATCAATGAAAATTTATGAGTCGAAACTGTAGAAGAAATATTCAAGAAGAGATGGGAATCGATTTTAAATGCATCAATTATTATTTCAGTTCTATCTTTATCCGATCTGGGAAACAGATTTTTAAAGTAAAATGAAGTTTTTTCTTTCTCATACAATGTAATATAATAATAATAATGATATAATAATAATTGCAAATTTAATTTTCACATAAATTTTCGACTTCAACATTTTGATTCCAATATATATCTTAGGACCTTCTGAAAACGTTTTTACTATTTTTGAAGTGGTGGATTGTCATGAAACTATATATCCGGCTTTGTTATCGAAAAATCTAGAATTGGACATAATTGTTTTTAAATTCGAAAGAAAATTTTGAAATTTCATATTTTTTAATATGGCAGCTTAGGACAAAATTTGCCATAGTCATACATAAAAGGTGCTGTTTATAACTCACTTTATTTTCTGGACGCTTTCAAGTAAAATATTTTATGTGAGCAGCACATGACTTTCCCTACAGTCTCATTCATTCTCTCTTTATTTCTTTTAAAATTCATTACATTGAGGGCATAAAAGGGAATAAAAATAACATGAACAAGTACTTCAAATTGTAATGAATTTTCAATTTTTTCAATTTTAATTTTCATTTGGGGACTGGACGCATTTTCAAAAGCGGCGTGGTAAAAGGACGAGAAACTGCAATATATCGAGAACGGTTAGACCTAAAGTTATGGCGTTTATTTTTTCGTTGTCAAAAAGTACGAGAACGTATCCAGAATTTAATTGATACATTTGAGCATACTTAATATTTTACTTTACATTTTGTGAGCCATTTTGCAAAAAAAGGCAGATTCTTTCTCTCCAAATCGTACCAAAATCTAAATAGCACTAGAGCGTCCCACACTTGACTTATCTACCAAATTTTGTGAAATTTGATGGAATTATTTATAGCTAGAGTGGATGCATTCCTTTTTGCGGATCATTTCCCTAAAAAATGTGCAGGTTTTTTTTGAGAATCGTACTAAAATATAATCAGCATCAAGGTAACCTACAAAATTTTGTGTCATTTGGTCAATTAGTTTTTCAGACAGAGCGGATACATAAATTGCACAGGCACACAGACGTCACACTAAAAATACCTTTTTCGTGTTCCAAGGTGCTTAAAATGTGTAGGTCCGTCATACACTCAAGTTTCGAATATCGACAAGATTCGAATACTTTCGCAATGCATTCCCAGTTATGGTAAGGTAAAATATTTTTCTTGAAACATTTATTTCTTAAGATATACTATAGATATATCTTGCGTGAGGACTGAGATGAATTTAGCATTATATTCAGTAGAATAATGCATAGTTCACTAAAGATTTCCAAATTCCTGTACTTAGTCCACTTTTGGTTCAAAAATCTTTGTTGAAACATCTCTTTCTCAGGATTAGCTATAGATATAAATTTTAACTGATATAGATTAAGTAACGAATTCCTGAGTAGAGGATTAGAGTAGAGGTTGTATAGAATCCAATGGGTGTAGAAGATTCGCTAATAATTTGCATTTCCGGTGATGTCACTGCAGGGATTTTGCGAAACTCCGAATGACCGCACGAAATTAGTATGCAAAAGAGAACGCAAATTCTTAACGGTTCTCATCAAAAATGAAGTGTACGCACCATTTATCACCATACAAAGACTCCTTTATAAATTTCGTGTTTCTTTTTCTTCGTTTATTTTTTTTTCGTAAATGATGTTTTATGTTTTCTCTTAACACAGAACTCGGACGACAAATGCGTTACAAAATGTTTTCCCCCTGTATTTCGTCTGGACATGGGATTTATATTTGGAGCATTCGAGTTCATTTATTTGTATGACAGTTTTTGAATATGCTTCAATATTTTCGCAGAAAATATATCGATTATTAATAGTGCGATGCAAAATAATGGCGGGAATTCTATAAAATTCCGTAACATCTCGAGCATTGGAATCATTTAAATAGGTTGCATGTGAAAAACGTTTTGGCACAGAAGGAATAGGTATAGAAATGGATTTGAAAATGCTGGTGTATATTCTGATATTTATATAAATAATTGTTTCAGTTTATGTGAGTCCTATCAGTGCTCTGAGTTTATTCTAAAAGGAAATAGTATCTAAGTCTGTCAAAAATAGAGCCACAAACTCTCTTTAAAAGTTTGGTTGAAACTTTGATGTATATTGTCCCGACGAATCCTCTGAAATCGTGAGTACATGCTCAGGATACAGTAATGAGCCCCCATTTCTGTCTAAGCAACACGTTTATTTACAGGCACAACGTAAACAGGAACAATATACAGCAAATAGCTCAATAACTGTCTCACAGGATCACCAAACATCTGTCAGGTACAGTAAAACAGCAATTAAATGCTTCACTTATTTCACAAAACAGCCGATACTATTCTCAAAACATTGACGTATCTCACAATTTGACGCAGTTCGTATCACGCCAAATGTTCTGTAACTGAGTGATGACTCTTTTTATATACTGTCTGTACAGACTACTAGAAAATGCTCGTATCTCGTAGAATATTCGTTATATCCAAAATATCACGTCAGCGGTTCACAAACATTTCTAAATGTCATCAAAAGTCGCCAAATTTGCGATAAATCGTCAAATTTGGCAACGCTGAACCATCAGTCATGAAATAGCAATCCTAGATTCACTTTATAGAAAAGGTTGTCTGTACAGTGTTTTTTCCTTATGTCTCTCAAAGAAGTTTCCAGTGAGGGAATTTTTTACGTTCGTAACAACAATATTCTGACTTTAATATAAATTGTTGTCACAGTTTATTTTAATCTTATCACCGGAATGGGGGGGGGGATTCGGAAATCTGGCTCCGTAAGGTTTTTTACTGTAGTTAATACTATAAATGCGGAAATATTCAATCTTCTAGATCACCGGCAGGCTTTCCGGAGGATCCAGAATATCTCTTCAAAGAACTTCCATTTTCTGCCCCCAGGAGGAAATAAAAAATTTGGTGTCTGGAAAGATTTTTTACTCACATTTTCTATCCCTCCTCCCACCTTACGGGGAATTGCAATTTCGGCTCTGTTAGGTTCTGTCTGATAGTTGATACTATAATTGTGCAAATATTCAGTGTGCCAGGAATCTGTCCGAGAATGTGTTCCAACGTATTCTCGGAATTTATTAAATTTCATGATTTTGTTTTCAAACGAAAAATCTCAACTTGCAGATTTGCCCGCCCAATATTGCTGCTCAAAAATAAATGCATTCAAGTATTTTATCATTATTATAAAAATTATACGCATTATATTGCTTCTGATTAATTGAACTGATTTTTATGGTAAATATGAAAACAATTTTACACAAAATATCCATTACATATAAATAATAATGTAGTGCAAAGTGTAAATGAAATTTTTTTTTTAAATTGTTTGGAAAACACGAGGTCCTATCAGGCTCCAGATGGGAGTCCGAACGAAGTTGAACGTGTTCATTGTTTTTAACGATGGTAAACTTGCTTCACTTTGAGATAGGTCCCTTCGAAAACTTTGAAGTAATATTAGTGGAGCTTCTGAAACAAGAAGAGCAAAAGAAAAATCCCGAAATATCAAATTCCTTCACCAAAAATATTGCCCCTAAAATAAAAACATATCCGTAAAAGATTTTAATCTTTGGACAAAAACTAAAATTGGGGAGGGGGAGCAAAATTTGGGGGTCCTCGAAATTTATACCCCCTTCCCCCAAAAAAATAATAAATTTCATTTCTTAAATGATTTTATTTTGGTGGGCCCAGATTAAAATTTTGGCCATAAAAATTTTAGTTTTTAACAAAAGTAAAATTTTGGTTGGCCCCTTTATTCATATTTTGCTAAAGGGATTCGTAAAGGAAATTCGTAATTATGCCGCTGCTATTGATAGATTGTTTGAAAATTTAAAAATCTAATCAATGCTTCAAGAAAAACGATCGTTGAGCTTTGTACAAAAAATTTATTTGATAAATTAATTGCTCAAAATTACTTGCAAGCTTTTGGCAAATGATTCTGCTTCTATATTAGACAATGTCGGATTTCAAATACCTCCACAGATGCCGCTAATATTTTAATATAAATACCTAATAAATTTAATTGTTCATCTACTAGTACTGGTGACATTTGATCTGAACACCCCTCTTCCAGCCTCCCAAGTACAAGCGAGAGTAAACTGGAACCTATTCAAGAGAACACTATTTGAGTCGCATTTAGCAGTTCCTGACATGATGAGCACAGCGGATATTGACTCTGTCACTCACACACTCACAACAGAAATCAAGACAGCCCTTGCCTCTTCAACAACACATCGTGAGTTACCAAAAATAGCCACACTCTCCTACCATGTCAGACAATTAGTAAGACAGAGAAACTGAATGAGAAAGACGTAGCAGGCTAATACAAATCCAACCCTTAAAAGTGAGTTTAACAGACTCACGAGTAAAGTCAGGTAAAAAATCGACGCAGAAAAGCAACAGTATAGAGTTAATCGAATCCCTTAACCCAGAAGACGTATCTCTGTGGGACTCCGCCAAAAAACATAGGTAACCGCAAATAAAACTCCTGCCATTAAAAGACGACAATAACATCTCGTACTCAGATGAGAAAAAAGTCGAGGCGCTAGCAAAACATTATGAAACCCAATTCGAACCAAATCACGACTTAATCTATCAGGACACCCTAAACTTGTTTAGTCAAACACTAAAGAATTTCAGAAATTCCCCGGTCCCGGCTGAGCCACCCAGCCACCCCGCAAAACTAGTTGAAATTATTAAAACCTAAAAATCATAAGAGCCCAGCGCACGATAAAATCAGGAATATGGAGGCTAAAAACCCACCCTTAAATATAATATTTCTTTTAATGAATAAGATACTAAAATTAAACTATTTCCCCAAAGAATGGAAGGATGCGATCATAACGGTCCGTAAGCGAGAATGACATAATCATTCCCGAACAATTCGGATTTCGCCCAAAGCACTCCAGCACTCACTAGTTGCTGAGAGTGGTTGAGTACATATCTTCTGGACTTAATAACAAGACACCCACAGCTGCCATTTTTCTAGATATCCCAAAGGCCTTCGATAAGATGTGGCACTGCAGATTAGCGTACAAATTGATCACCTTAAAAGTTCCTGACGCACTAGTCAAACTTTTAATCTCATGCTTAAATAACATACACTTTGAAGTCAGAGTAAAGACTATTTATCTACATCCAAGCTCACAAACAGCAGTTTAACACCTGGATCCATCCTTGGCCCGACACTTTTTAATATATACTTGAATGACATTCCCAGGTCTGAATACACTCTATGCAGACGACAGTGCGATACTTGCAAAAAACACTTATTTCTCAGTAATGCACAGACAGCTACAACAACACTTAGACATACTCCAAACATGGCTGGAAAAAAGGTGAATAGAATTAAACCCCAATTAATGCCATTGGATTTACGTCTCTAGGAAACATGAACCTTCGCCACCTCTGTATATAAACAATCAAGCACTCCACGCGGAAAAATCGACGAAATACCTAGGTGTAGCGCTAGTCTCCCTAACCTGAAAATTACACATGACTAACATAATCAAAAAAGCTTATATGGCCACGGGAGCCTTATACCCAATGATAGGAAGCGGTAACCTCAGTTATCAAAACAAAGTTTCAATATATAAATCGGCCATCCGCCCCGGAATGCTGTACGCAGCACCTGTACGCAGCTGTACGCACTATGGGGATATGCTTGTAAATCTACCATTGACTTACTAGAAAAAAAACAAAACAAAATTCTAAGGTGCATTAGGAAATCCCCTACATATTTAAGAAACTCGGTGATTAGAAAGGACTTAAAAATCAAAACCGTGAGAACTCAACTTAAAAAGCTAGCGCTAAAATTTTACAATTTGCCATCCGTGCCGAACGGACTATTATTCACCTTACATGACTATGATCATCGTAAGGCCAAATTTCGTAAGAGCATTTCTCAAACACCCGAAACTAAAGAAACACGCGAACAGGATAATTTAAGCCTAAAATACCCGAAACTATCCCTAAATTGCCAAAACCTTAAGCAAATTCCGGATCTGTACCAACTCCTCAAGCTGACTAAACCCAATTGTGCAACAAACTGCCACACTAGGAGCCAAGTAAAAAAAATTAAATCTACTAAACAACAACAAAAAAAAAACTAGCTTCTATATCATGGGTCAATGAATTAATGTCACAGTATGCAGATAAGTACCAGATGTTGAGATTGGATATTAAAGGCGCTTCGCGCCTGGTGCTCTTTCTTGAACGACAAATCCGTTCTATAAAAGTTAAATTTCACGAAGTCAGCTCTAAAACCTAGAGAACACCAACAAAAATACTCTGAAAGAAAAGTTAAGACATGTGACATGCAGTTTTTTTTAATTATTATAAATTAGCAATTTGCCCGGTTTCATGTGTACGGATAACCCTTATCTCGATGGAAAATGGGAATTATTTTAAATTACGTAGAAGTTTGAAATTTTGTGGTTACGGCTGTCACTGTCACCACCTTTTGGTCACGAACTCGATTGTCAGCGGCTAAACAAACAATCAATTTTCGTCTAAAGAGACACTACTTTATCCATTGAGCTACTAAGACGATATATATTTCGTAGTCGTGAAAGTATTTTTGGTTCTAACTGTCCTATTTTAGCAATATTTCTATTTATCGTTAGTGGTAGCTCCTAAAAAAGCACTGTTAAAACATATGACCACTGGTTGCACATACAGCAACTAGTACTTTTCAATTTGACACCGAGTTACACAGTCAAATACTTTCCTTCCCGGTCGTCCATTTTGTTGCTCCAAGTCCTCTGGACGAGCCGGACGGCCTGGGGCTTTCACAGTCAAATACTTCTCAAGTGAATTGATAGAAATCTCTTTACCTCGTAATATTATGGGAATTATACATTCTACTTTTGATATCACACACCTCATATTGAAAATATTCAGACTCTAATTTTATTCGCAATAATACTGATATAAAGATTGCAACAGTTGTTAAGATAAATTATGCAGTCTGGTTCTAGAATTAAAATTCATATCCTTAAGCAATCTTAGCAATCATGCAGATCACTGGAGAAAAAAATGCGACTTATTAGTATCAATATATTTTAAGAGGTACGATAAATTAGAAATTGGGATCTGGGGAATGCGTGAAAGTGAAAAATGTATCCTTATGTACGAATATCCAAGCAATGATAATATTATTTATTGAATATATTTCTGTTCTTAAATTTTTTTTTATTTCGCTAACAAAAATGTAGCACTTTTCTATATTTTAAATGGCAAAAGTCATGATAAATTGCAAAATAATTTAACAGAGTATTTCCATTTTTAACACTTTCCAACATAGTTGAAAAATGTTTATGACTTTGTTCATTCTGTCTGTCTGTCTGTCCGTTTGGACGATAACTGTGATAAAAATGACTTTATCAAAATGAAATTTTGGTATGTTGTTGAGACGGTCTGTGTGACATATGTGAATGTAAATATATGATATTACCCTATTAGTTTTGAATTGAATCCCGGTTGAAAAAACGAAATAGATTAAACACAATGGCACCTAATTTTTTAAACACTTTTTAAGCAAAGTTAAAATTCACAAATTGCTTCGAAATTTTTAGGAAATATTCAAATTATCCCATAAAATATATAAAAATATGTTCAGTAGTTTTTTAAATAAAAATGAAAATAATAATTACACCCATGTTATATGAAGAGATCCAGGGACCCACTTCAGAATAAAATACAGCATCCATTTTTTTTTCCAGCGTAAAAATTGTGATTTTTAAAGATTTTTAAATTTATATTTAGTATTTAATCCGCCCTAAAACCGTTTTATTTTTCTGTATTTCTGTGCATATATATTCTGTGCCAACGCAATTAAAATATTTTTGAGTTAAAATGATCATCAAACATTTCTACAACAAAACCGAATTTTAATGGATGCAGAATGTAAACAAGTGATTATAAGATAAGTTGTATAAGAATTGCTGAATTTTTTTTCAAATTAATTATTTAGCTCTGAAGTCTGGAATAAATGTGATATGAATGAAACATTCATTGCTTTCACAAAGAAAGCCAGACGATTTATATTTCGATGACGTCATTTGAATAAAGTTCATTATTTTCGATGAAGTTTTTAAGTTTTCAAATATAATAAATTACTATAGTTCTATGATAATTTAAAATATATCAGCGCTGAATGTATCACTTTTTAGAGATTTTAAATAAAATTGCATTTCAGTTGGAAAGTGTTTCATAATCACTGCTATATGCATGATTGATCTTGCTTATATATATTGCGGTCTTGAGTACATGTTGTAATGGAACGAAGTGAAAGCAGGAGCATACGTTTTTAAAGTAAATAAAAAAGTGTATTTTTTAAAGAATAAGCTATCGTTTTTGATCAAGAGCATGTCTCAAGAGCAAATGTAGGATAACGGGTGCTCAATAAGACAGGGACAAGTATATTTTGCCATAAATAGCTATAAAAGTGACAGAGGTAAGAGCCAGGTATTAAAAATGAACGATTAGAGAACAATATTGCCAATATCTGTGGCGCCATGATCGACAACTTTAATTCAACCAATTTACGGCGAGCCATAAAATCAAATTCACTTAGAAGATGAAGTAAAGCTTCTTTAAGGGAAAAAAACAATCGCAAAAAAGACAAAGGTCTAACTTATGGCCAATAAGAGAAAATATGCATAAAAATAGAAGAATAACTGCAGGCGATGAGAGGAGTAAAGAGAACTGTAATGTGTTTAGAGAAGCAGAAATAATATTAATCAAGAGTAAAGTAAGAGTATAAATCAAAAGTAAAGAAAGAGTATTAACCAAGAGTAAAGATAGAGTATTAAGCAAAAGTAAAGTAAGAGTATTAAGCAAAAGTAAAGAAAAGGTAGCAAAATCAAACACACATCCATAACAGAAGGTCTTTATTTCACTTCCTTAAGACGTACAAAAGTTTAAAACAGGCCATAGCGCTTTAGAGCATAAGTATGCTCTTCATCAGTGGCTACACGGAAATAAAGTTTCAATCGTTCATATATAGACCAGATATAGCGACGAAATTTGCATAAATACAATCCACAAAAGAATCTACGTCTAGATAAGGATAACCGTAAACAATTTTCCAAAAAATTTTTTTTAATTTTTTAGGTAAAGAAAGAGTGTTAATCAAGAGTAAGGAAGAGTATTAAACAAGAGTAAAGTAAGAGTATTAATCAAGAGTAAAGATAGAGTATTAAGCAAGAGTAAAGTAACAGTATTAAACAAAATTAAAGAGTGTTAATTAAGAGTAAGGAAAGAGTATTAAACAAGAGTAAAGTAAGAGTATTAATCAAGAGTAAAGGAAGAAAATTTATAAAGAGTAAAGAAAGAGCAATACTCAAGAGTAAAGAAAGGGTATTAATCAAGAGTAAGAAAGAGTAAGTTCATGAAAATAAGCTTGCTTACAAGGACTGGAGGCTGGTGAATCCTGAAAATGTCCAAAAGTTACCCTGATTTGGTTTGCAGTGCAATCTACAACAAACGGATTATACTAGTTGAACGGTCATCATAATAGGCATTAATGAAATCATCTATGCACAATTACTAACGAAAAATTAAATGCAATATTTTATACTTTGAAATATGCAACAAGAAATTGAATGTTTGAACGCTTCATTATAAATACTGAGAAAACTCATGTAGTGCAGAACCTGTGTTTCAAAGAGCCTGGAGGTCAGTCCAAGCAATGTTGGAGGATATAATACTATTATACGAGTATAGTTTTTTAGAAAATTAATTACCAGCAAATAATAATTTGAATAGGAACTATTATTCGGCTGGAAAGTTAATATGTTATCGTCTCATTGCATCATATAGCTCCCATATTGCGATTTAATAATAATCAGTGCAAGTTTCTGCAAAAGTGAAAATTCGTAACTATTACTGTGCAATAGCCATGCTATGTTAATTGAACTATAAAGTGCTAATTTCGTGAAAGGTGAAAGAAAAATCTGATCTGGGCAGCACATGACTTTCTCTGCAGATTTATATCCACGTTCTCTTTATTTTAATTAAATTTAATTCACTTTTAATTCACTTTTCGTTCTCATTTATTAACTGGACTTATTTTCAAAGGTGGCGTAGAGAAAATACGAAAAAACTAAAATATCTCGAGAACGGTTAGTCCTAGTGTAATGGGGTTGGTCTTATTCTTTTGTTCGTTAAAAATTACTTATAAAAGTAGCATTTAAGGGATATATTTGAGCATATGTAGTTCTTTAATATAGATTTTGACGATTTTTGTGGGCCATTCTGGAAAAAAAGGCAGTTTTTTTTCCGAATCGTACCAAAATCTAATCAGCACCAGGGTGACTCACAAACGACGTATCTACCTAATTTTGTGAAATTCGGTCCATTAGTTTTTCAGCTAGAGTAGATACAGGATTTTGCGTGCCATTTCGCCGGCGTTTCAATTAGTTTTTTAGTTACAGTGGATACAAAATCTGCACAAACAGACACACACACACAGAGGTCACGCTAAAATAGTTTTTTCGTATTCTAGAGGTCTCGAAACGCGTAGATCCGTTGAAAACTCGAGTTGCTGTTTTCGGCATGATTCCAATACTTTCCTTATACATTACCATGCATTGCAGGAAAAGTAAAAAAAATGTCTTTAAATATAAAGTGCTGATTAGATTTTGGTATAATTCGGAATAAAGAACCTGTGTTTTTTTGCGAAATGGCCCGCAAAAATTGTGTATATCTACTCTAACGAAAAACCTAATTGACCAAATTTCATATAGATGAGTCACTTGTGGGATACCCTGGTGCTAATTAGATTTTGATAAGATTTGAAAAAGAAGACTGCATTTTTTCACGAAAATGGCCTGCAAAAATTGTATGCATCCACTGTAACTGAATTGACCAAATTTCATAAAATTTTGTAGATAAATCACTTGTGGGCGACCCTGGTGCTGATCAGATTTTGGTATGATTCGGGATAAATGAATCTGCTTTTTTTGCGAAATGGTCCGCAAAAATTGTATATATCGACTCTAGATAAAAAACTAATAGATCAAATTTCACAAAATTTGGTAGATAAGGTACTTGTGGTTTACCCCGGTGTTTATTGGATTTTGGTACGATTCGGTAAAAATAAACCTGCTTTTTTTTTAAAAGGTCTGCAAAAATTATATCTATCCACTCTAGCTAACAAACTAATTTCCCGAATTACACAAAATTTGGTAGATAAGTTGCTTGTAGGATACTGGAACGCTGGTTAGATTTTGATTCGGAAAAAATAATCTGCTTTTTTTGCGAACAAATCTAAAATATTCGATCTCAATTAAAATACTACATATGCTAAAATGTATCCATTAAATGCTCGTTTTATACGTAATTTTAGGGATAAAATGAATAAGATCCACCCCATTACTCTAAGATGAACCATTCTCAAGATATTTAAATTTTTAATTTTGAGGAAATGAAGACGATTTTCACAGTAGTTAAAAAACTATTTAATAAAATTTCTTAAAACTTAGTAGTTAAGTCCCCCAATAATTATCCTGATGTTGATTTGATGCGTGGATGAGGCCATCATTGTAGCCCAAATTAAAGCGAAATTCATCGGAAAAGGTGAATTGTTGCCTATGATGATGAGCTCATTGTAGCTGCAGGGGTAGATGCTTTTGCGTCAGGGGAATCCTGTACAAAGGAATTCTTGCACGCAGTTCACGGTACAGCTGATGCCGACGAATTGTTGGAGAAGACAGTGACACGCTTATGGCAGTGCTCCAATATTCTGCCAACTGTGGATATGAAGCTGTACTGTCCATCACTACCATGCGGATGAGATGTTTATCATCCCGTGCTGACGTAATATTTGTCACCCATTATCGGATTTGCGACTAGTCCTATTCTCTTCAATGCACCTCTTCCGCACTGTTGTGGCATTGCGCTCCATACGAGCTGTTATTGCACGATAAAAGTAACCCTTCACTAAAACCGATCATTCGTCCTCGTTCAAACTCCGCAACTTGCTCATACTTCGCCATCTGTCGTCGTAGAGGCATAGTGACTTCTCACGAAACGTTTGCTGCTGGCAGACAACCATAGACTATTTTTAACGTACCACTGCAGATTTCTATTTATACGGCTAAATCAGCAAGTCATAGGGCGCTACTCAGCCCACACATTCTCGGTGACTCTGAAATTCTAATAATTTGCGTAGCATACCCTAATTTGTATTCGCCTTAAGTTTCAGCTCAATCGCGAGATTCCTTCATGGTGTTGCAATTTTTATAAACATGAGTTTAAATAAAAGGCCAAACAATTTTATAAAAATTTAATTATATTCTTTCGTGAATGAACATAACTGTCTGTCTGTCTGTCTGTGGTCAGTTGCTTGTGTACACAATTGCTGCCACAAATTTTAATGCATTTTCACGAAACTTTACGTCCGGCTATATTATTGAAATATCTAGAACTAGACAGGATGCATTTATTCAAATTTTTATATTCCCTGAACATGGCGACATAGGCTAAAATGCGATATTATTATGCGTTAAAAAAGTTTACGTGTGATTCTGTGATCACGAAACTTAACAATTTCAATCATTGTACCCGATAAATAGCCACGATACAAATTTTCGTTTGTAACGTGATTCTTCTCCTCAAGGGGGCAAGTTATCTCATATATTACATGACTCTCTACATATTTCGGTGTCATGTGTATTAAAAACAATGCTCTAAAAGTCAAAAAAAGTCTCATATTGCTTTAAGCAACAAAATTTTTTGTATTTTAATATTTCAAATTTTTTCTGCAATCTACTGTAACAAATATTCGATAACGTTATAACAACAATTACATTATTATTCTCAAAATATTGATAAAATTAAAAAAAACACTGTATTTATTTACATGCATATAGAAGTAGATAAGTGAGTCATGTGACTGAGTGCATAGTAGGCTAGTCAACAAAGGAATTACAGTGGATCAAAAGAAAAAAAAATGGGAATATCTGGAATAGACTGTAATGTATAGACCATATTGCTGGAACAAATTTAAAGCATCATTAATAACAATATAATATTAATTTTGCCCTCCTGTACCACTCTTGCTTTTATTTTTCGAACCGAATTTCACTTGTCAATGTCCTATATGGGAACAATTGGTTACATATTGGAGGGGAGTAGTTTGAAGGAACTGATTTGTGTAGTCTATACAGCTGCATCTAAAGACAAAATATTAAATTACCGCGCTTATGAAAGAGCACAAAGAATACATCTACTGACACATGGTTCAATGGCTGGCTACAGTTGCTCGATAAGAAGACTAATCTTTCTGCTGATGAACAATTAGCCAAATAAGGCTTTGCTGAGAACTGACTCGACACAACAAGCCGCCTTTCTGGCAGGTCGGACGGTCTGTGTCTCAACAACAACAACAAGCCAATGAAGGAAATTCGAAAAATGCTCAGTTCAACATAACCATGAATTCAAAGAATAGTAAATGAGAAACTGTAAGGCTCTGGTAAAAGTACTTTGAAATGGCTACTTACTTGAAATAATTCATGGCAGCAGAAAGGTCGGGAAATCGGGAGCTAGCTGCACTATGAAAGCATTCAAAAGATGCTTCCCTATTTCCAAGCCAGTGGTTACTTTTTGTATAGAGAATCAGCTCATTTACACTTCAGAGTCCACTTCAACAATTAAAGCGTGCAATTTCGTCCCAGTAGCTCAACAGTAGAGCGTCGGCTGACCACTTCGAAGATCCAAGGTTCGATATCCAGTCGGGGCAGCAAGGCTCTTTACACTGACACTTAAACACATCAACCTCGCAGGTTAGTGCAAAAATGCCGGAGGTCTGAATGTGACCCTAGTATGACTAGTAGGGAATCAGTGAACTCTGGAAGATTGAGCGCCGATTTTGGAATTGAGAGGATAAAGTCCACACAGGATCCTAATCTGGGTAAAAACAGTAGTAGCAGGAGGCTAACCTCATGTAAGAATAACAGGATATGGTCAGTCAGATTGTCAGTTGCCCGCAAATCTGACATGAGAAGGTGGCGAATACAGAGTCTACTTCCACAATAAGATTTTGCAATTTTGTCCCAGTAGCTCAAAGTTAGAGCGTCGGCTGGCCAGTTCGAAGATCCAGGATTCGATTCCCAGTTGGGGTAGCAAGGCTCTTTACAACACTTGCAAGAAATGTTTAGTCTGATTGACAAGATAACCACAAAGGAATATGAAAACTATGAACAAAAATATTGTACATAATAGAGCGTTTAGAAAAGTTCTGGTTTGGAATGTAGCCAGTTATGACGATTGAGAAGACACTCATGCTATCCATGAAGTGTTACGGGGTATCAACTCAAGCTAAAGGAATGGATGACTCCATGCTAACTAAGTGGCTTCTTCGCTTGCCTACTAGTTTAAGGGTCACATGGATAACAGCAGTGTACTGAAATGTGCTCAAATATTTGAGCTAGTCAGTCTGATTTTCATTTCATCCACGATTCCCTGTTTCTAATCCTATTATGTCATCAAGTACAGGAATAACAGAAAATGCAAAAATAATCGGCGGTGGCTTCAGTCCAATAGAGCCGAAATAGTTTTGCGTGAATAGTACTTTGTAAAATAAAATCCCAGTTTAATAAGTTTGTTCAATTTTTTCAAACTCATTTATTTCGTTTACAGGCTTTCAAAGTGTTACAACAAGGCTAACTAACACATTTAGTGTTAGCCCCGAATTCATCTGGATATTCCGACCTTAAAGAAAAATATAAAGTTATTTTACTAATTTTGTTTTTTACTTATACAATATATCTGACGATATTTTACATGTAAGGTGTGGGACCAGATTTAGTGAGACAGTTTTATGTTTGTATTTATGATGTCTGTAATGTTTGTACAATGGCATCAGACGTAAGGACGCCAATTTTGTGTCACCCTGACCCAAGAGGTCAAATAGGTTATAAACCTAGGAGGCCAATGTGAAGACACGAGATTGGTTAAAATCATTGACCAAAATTGGAAGATATCTGGTCGTATGGTCCTGAGATCGGCCAGTGGGAGACGAAGACGCGTGTCAGATCTCAGGCAGAAAGAGGAGGCAACTGAAAGGCCCTACAGATGATATACACGACTTCTACACAAGATTCCAAAAATAATTCCACAGAAATATCCTGATATTGAGTTGTTCCAAGAGTGTTCCAGGAGTTGTCCCGTCGGACTGTCTGGGTCTCAACAACAACAACAGAGACTTCTACGAAATGTCCTGAGAGAAACACTTAAACGGCAGTACGATTTGATCGACGAGTACGAGTGGGAATACTACACCTCGAGTTAGTTCCAGTACAATATGATCGACTTAAGTACGAGCTGTGTGACAAAGCCCAAAGACAGACAGACTTGAAGGTATGTGTTTGCCAAATATTGCAGTAGGTCTTAGACCATTTGATAGTAGAATTTACCTAGTCTCACATGTCCAAGCTCCTCCACGAATAATTTGATAATTGTTGTAATTAATTTAATAATTAACCAAATTTTGTTAATAAATAATGTTATTTTTAAAGTTAAAAAATGTTGCAATTAATTGAGTAGCATTATGTTAATAAATATTCTATTCCAGGACTCGCCTTGAAGATACTTATGGTGAGTTTAAGCGAAACACAACGCAATGTGTTTTAACGTTTCACGACTATACGATATTTTGGCCATGTTAACTATGAATAATTTAATAAGTATAAAAGCCAACATAAAGTTTCCTTTTTACAACACCACACAAGGTAATCTTAAAATATTGATTTATTTTTTAAATATTCATAATCTGGACCTTCTTTCTAGACAAAACAATAAGAAATTTTTACATTTTCATCTATTTCATCAACAGATGAAATAGATGAAAATGTAAATATACAATATAATATCATTATTTGGTACTATCATTAGGTTCGGAGTTATAAGCGATCAATTTTTTTATGGGTGCATATATTCTTTTGCAACAGATTGTATTTTAGCACGCTTCGCTAATGGTGGTTGTCTTCTGTATTAATTATTTACAGAATCATCTGTATAGACTAACTGGCAATTCTTAGCCAACATTCAGAAAGCTGAAATGCGATTTATTATTTTCCAAAGCTATCTCAATATTTTAGCCCAACAGAACAGTTAAGTACTGGAAGCATCAAATTGTTATTTATATTACTAGCAACGGCGGGTGTCTCTGACGGTATTCTGTGAAAGAAAAATGAAATAAATCTGCAAAAATTCCGAAATACCCCGTTTTATGCCAAAAATATCCTTCTATATGCTCATAAATATCAAACGGTGTTCAAAAGTAGATTTACCCTTAAATTTATATACTGTCGTCATCTCGGGCTAAATCCAATTTTGATTTATGCGCCTGGGGAAAGGTTTTACCGTGAAACGCTATACTAAAAACTTAAATGAAAACAGCTTCCATATTTAATCTGTGCCTCAAGCAGGTTGTTAAAACTGTTTATAGTGAAGTATTTTCAATGTTGAAATTATTCTCGACAGAATTCGTTTTAGTATATTACTTTTCCTGAATTCATAGTGTAATGTATAGGGAATGTTGCTGGTCAAATTGCGACGGGGTCAAAAATTCGAATTGTTTCCGAAGAAAAAACACGTTTCAACCATCCCTGAACTCAAATCGAACGCTTTTAAAGTGATGTCTATATGTGCGTGTGGATGTGTGTGTCTGAGTCTATGGATTGGATATATCACGAACGAATGGAGCGTTTTTTATGTAATTTGGTTACTATCATTACGAACGGTGAATGCTGGAACCTTTTTTATTTTAACCTTTTGCTTACGGGTGGGACAGCGTTCATCCCAAACGTAGAAGCTCTCAAAAAGACAGGTATTTGAGATACCCTATCCCAAACAGTTCGATCCCCTCTTTGCAGGCATTGGCGTCCACGGATGATAATGTTACTGTTCCACCCGTAAGCAAAACGTTAAACGCGATCAAGCATTTGGAAGACACTCCAAATTTCGAAAGAATTTTTGAAAAAATCATAAATCGGGCCATTCAATGATGCTACATAAATAATCATTTTAACGTCAATTTTTATTTATTCTAAAACGAATGATACAAACTTTGGTACGGGTACTGGAACTATTTGCGTGATATTTCACGTTTTTCAAATAAATGTATCTACAAAACTACATAAAAATGAACAGTAGTGTCATCAAATATGTCACATCCCACAATAAATTTGGTGGTCTTGGCGACACATTTAACAAAATATCGCTAATTTGGAGACTTCTTTAACGTACTGCCAAATTGACGAAAATATCGCCACATCTGCAAAAATGACGCTCCTGCGAAAATGACACCAAATTGATAAATGCTAAAAAGCATTTTACGAATTCGTAACAATACGAAAAATGTATTCGGTGTTGTCATCGAATTAAATCAGGGATAACTTGAATTTATTGATCTAAAAAAATAAATAAATGTTATTCATATAAATAAAAGTGAAAATTGTATAAAATCAGGATAAAAGCAGTTCAACGATCCCATCCACAAATTACTCACTTCCCCATATCTTTAAAATGGGTGCAACAGTTGGTATACAGGTACGTCAGGTCCTCGGCCTTTATTTTTTTTAATTCTAATTAGTTTTTCTTACCAACTGTCCTGAGGGTCTAAAAAATCTAAGAGAAGGAGGGAATTTTTTCTTTAGTAGAGAAGGTTTCTGTGGCTTTCAGCGCATGCGCGGTAGCCGAAAGGAAGGGATAAATTATAGCCTGGGTGAAAACGCGCGGCATTGTAAATCTTACATATTCGCTAACTTTTATACAAAAAATATTAATTAACGGATGACTTCAGGAATTTTTTTTCGTTTTGGAGCAGTGTATATTATTTAAGGAGCTGCTTGTAAATTACAACCATCGGATTGCCAGTCAATATTTTTATATCGCAATATAAAATTCATAGATAATTTAAACACACGAAAAATAACCTTTTTTTACTGAAATTCACCAAAATTCGTCTATTCACTTCAAAGTTTGTTTGAAAGATAATGTTTCGATCTTCCCATAGTGTCAAGATGAAGACTACGTGATAATGTTTCCTGTCGCTAAACAGCCAATTTGTGTGAACATCGGGATAAAATATAAAATAATTAAAAATTTATTTCGAAATTAAAACAAGAAAGATCAATCATGCATAAAGCATTGATTATGAAACACTTTCTAACTGAAATGCAATTTTATTTAAACATAACTTAAAACTTCATCGAAGAAAAAGAACTTTATTCAAATGACGTCATCGAAATATAAATCATCTGGTTCTTTCAATGAATATTTTATTCATATCACTCGTATTCCAGGCTCCAGAGCTAAATAATTTTACGTGAAAAAAAATCAGCAATTCTTATACAACTCATCTTATAGCTTGATGTGTTTACATTCTGCATCCATTAAACTTAGCCTTCGTTGTAGAAATAATCAAAGTTTAGTGATCAATTAAACTCAAAAATGTAATTGATTTGGCACAGATTATGCACAGAAAAAACGCAAAAATAAAAAGTTTTTAGACAGATGCAGCACTAAATTTAAACTTGAAAGAATTTTAAAAATCACGATTTTTACACTAGACAGATGGATAAAAAACAGATGGATACCATATTTTATTTTGAAGTGAGTCAAGTGATATATTCATACAATATGGGTATAATTATTATTTGGATATTTTTTTAAACTACACAACATATTTTGCTAAAATCTTTTTTATATATTTTATTGGATAATTTGAATATTTCTTAAATTTTTTTAGTAAATTTGTGATTTTTAACTGAAAGCTTAAAAAATATTTGATAAATTAGGTCCCATAGGGTTCAATGTATTTCACTTTTTCAACCCAGGTTCAATCCAAAACTAATTGGGTGATATTATTCATTTATATTCCCATATGTCCCACAGACCGTCTTAACAACATACTAAAATTTCATTTTAATACAGTCACTTTTACGGCAGTTATCATGCGAACGTACAAACATACAGAACGTACAGTCAGATAGAATGAAAAAAGTCAAAAACTTTTCAACTAACTTGGAAAGTGTTAAAAAGAATCACAACGAGGTACACCTTCCCGGTTGTCTTGGCACTTGTGTACCAAATTTTATAGTTGTACAACTCTTAGATTTCCGGCTTCAGACTGCTCATACAGATATACACACAGACATTTTCATTTATTAAGAGAGATAAGCAACCCTGTCGATGACTTCAAAATACGAAATTCTTATGTTCAATTCATATGGTTCGTTTTTTATGCGACCTGTGTTTTTAATAAATTTATATTGACTTAAAATAACAGAATTCTAACACAACTCCATAAAATTTTAATTTACATTTTATTTCTATTTGTTTCTGAAAATTTCAATAAAAATATGATAATTTAATATCCGAAAAATGTTAGTATTACTTTCAAAACATTGAGAATACAAATGAAATATCAAAGACTGTTTTATTATGAATATAGTACATGCAAATTGGAGTTATAACAAGAACGCTTATTTATTATAGGCAATTTAAAATCCCCTACAGACTTGAATATGTTTTTGACATTTTAAACATTTACATTAATTGAAATGAGACATGTTATTTTCATCGCGAGGAATAATAAAAGAAAATCAGTACCTACTTATTTATTAAATCGGATTTGCAGTTGTCATGGAATTTTGTTTTATAGTTGGTAATTTGACGCAGTTTTAACTGCGTAAGCGTTACATAGCCTCTCTTTACCCAAAAGTGTAATATATATGTTCGGGCGATGAGAAAAGTACCACCCAGTTTAGACCAGGACCCAGTAGGGGTAAGAACCACGGGGACCGTGCCATCCTAACTCTACAGTATTTTTCAGTATTCCGCGGAACTCTTGATATTTTTTATTTTAGAAACTAACGAAAACGCGTAAAATTTGAATGACAATTTAAAAAAAATACTACTGTAACCCATTACCTATCATATGGACGGACTTTTGGACTAAGATTTACCTTTTCCGTATAAGAAATATTTATTTATTTATTTCTGACCGCCAGACCTTTTTAAAAGTGTAAGATATCTGATTGGACAGCGAGGAAAGTCCTATTAATTTAAACTGAAATCCAAGGGAGATGGCAACCACAAGAACCGTACCGTCGTCTTTCTCCTTCCCATAACCTCTCTGTAAGACTTTCGGGCCTACATATTTAACCGAGTAGTCACCAGAATAGTTTTAGGAAGGTTGAGGATAGAACTCCGGACCATTGAGTACGATCCTCCGGCTTTAACCACCAGGTTATCTCGACCATGATAAACCTTATTTCCTTCTAATCTAGACCGTAGGTAGGACCTACCCGAAGATGTAAAGTAGATATTTGAACATCTGGAAAAGTGCCACCCAATTTAGACCGGAACCTATTTAGGGCGACCTGTTGAATAATCTGGCCCAAATTATGCTTTCAATAACACATTCGTATATATACGCTTCTATAATCCTCAGTTAGAAGTAATTGCTTAGTCTGTGAAATACGCAAACAGTTTTTAATTTATTTTCTTTATAGGGAACAATTAAAGGTGATTGCTAGAACAGACAGAGCGATATATCTTTTTTAGTACTCAAAAGATGAAGAACAAAGACAACTGTAAAATGAATTAACTGTTTCAAAATTTAGTATGAATTTAAGGATTGCCAATTATTTTGGAAAGAAAAATTAAGCATGTACCTCGAAAATATTTTTATAGTGGAAAATATATTAATAACATGTCGCCAACTTCGTCCTAGATTGCCAAAAAAATATCGACAAAATTGCAAAAATGAGGCTAAGTTAACAAAAATGACGCCAAATTGATGAATTAAAGACTAAAATATTTTAATATATGACTCTAATGTTTATTGCAGATACTATCCATATTGATCACTGTCAATTTGGAGTTGCGTGGTATATAAGTGTATGGGCACTTCGAAATAGTTTTACAAGTTGTCATCCCAAAAAGAATCCAATACACAATTCAACGTTAACACTCTGTAGTGAATCTTATACATCATTTTCTCATTGTAAAAGAGGTAAATTTATTGCATTATAGAAAGAAATTCATATGCTGTACACATCGGACCTATTTAGGGAACATTCAAAGGTGATTGTCAGAACAGACAAAAACGACAACAATTACAAAATGACAAACTTTTCATCTTACTGTTCGTTAACTTCACGATAAGATTCTGTCGACATAAAAGAAAATTTAGGCCGGGAATCCCATTCTTAGTGTCTGGATTGTGTTTTCAATCATGCTTGCGAACTTACAACAACTTACATACAATTTAACCGTCGTTTAAAAGCAAGTAATTTAAATGGAAGTTCCAGGGTAAAATCAATAAGAGGAGATTAGTGATAATTATAGCCATTTAAGTTGTTTACAAATCTCAATGTGTGAGACTAAGCATGTTGATGCAATATATACTCTATTGAATTACTTCCGACTATGTATATATCTCACAAAAACTTCGTGATAAAATATCTGCGCCAAGTACAAAAAAATAAAGCTTCTCAAAAAGTTACGCTATTGATTTTTGTCAATAGGTTTATTTAACCAGTGGGAATCGATTTTCTGCAAAATATGGTTATAAGAATAATCTATTTCCTTTCTTGTTTTTCGATAATATCGAAATATGCTAATTTGTAGAAAATGTCATATATTGGAGATATAAGATTTATTTTATGTTACGAGCATAAGCGAGTATCTCTGAACATATTCTGTGAAACGAAGTATAGACGAACCAATGAAAATTTCAAAATTTGAAATTAATTATACAACAAATAATATAATACAGATGATCACAACTTAAAAACATAACATAAACACAGGACACAATGCGGCCAAGGAACCACCAAGTCCATTGAGGTCGCTGAGATAAACTATGTAAAGGAGAGATCGGCAACAGGTACAATACAATAATTAACAAAACTATACCTTAAATAGTTAATTAGAATAATAAAATAAAATTCTTCTTCATCCGTATATAAATATAGATAAACTTCCAGCTTATACTTTAGACAATTAAGGTGACTTTATGAACGTCAGTCTATTCATTAATATTAAAATTTTTATCGCCTAACAGCAAAAAGTTCAAAATTTCAGGAACAGTTTGAGAAGTAACATAATTGTAACAATAAATAAAATACACGTTGTGTTAATGATAAGGAAAACTTGAGCAACGTATATAAGCAAAATTAATCTCTACTTATAATAGAACAAAGTGTGTGTTTGACGAGGAACTTCTCACCCGGAACACTTCTCAAACCCGGACGTGAATCTATGGGAGAATGTATCAAAACAGAAACGTTTAATATTTGCCGCCATCTATCGGCTGAAAATATAACTAAAGTTCTCGCAAGTTGAATTTGACACATTTGCAATACAAGTAGTAAAAATAAAAATGGATACCTTCTGATGATTAGAAATTGCCTCAATAATATTCTCAAAAAAGCTTTTTTTTTTATTTGCGATGCTCTTTGAAGCAATTGAAGTAGCTTTAATTTTTTTTCCAAGTTCATCCTCGCAGATAATTGCCCTACGAGAGCGGAGAGAGATTGTAAACAAACCCTGGATGTGATTCTTTTGCCGTGATTAATTCACTGTGTTAATTTGAGATTCTTTACAATAACGTTTTTCGCTATTCTTATATATTAAGATAAAGACAAACGGAATTGATTTAATTGTAATGCTTATTTATTTTCGTATATTTAAATATAATTCATTTTCATCAAAAATAAAATACCCAATACTCAAAACGATATGAGTTCAGGAAATGTTTGATTTTGCCGTTGGTAATTGCCAACTATAGTTTTTATTTTGTTTTTTAAACAGTGTTTTATTATTTTTTCGGTAACGTTTCTTTAACAGTAACGATTCTCTAACAGTAACGATTCTTTAACAGTAACGATTCTTTAACAGTAACGATTATTTAACAGTAACGATTATTTAATAGTAACGATTCTTCTTACAGTAACGATTCTTTACAGTAACAAACAGAATTGAATTAATTACGTTGCGTGTTCACGGGTTGGAAGTAAGGGTAATCTTCATATCTTAGCTCAAAATGGTGGAGCAGCTAATATCGTGTATCCAGAAGCGCTTCAATATTAATATTAATAACGGGGTATTAAATGATAACATAAATGATACTTAAATGATTTTTAACATAATTTATTTAATAATTTACAGACGTTACTCTTCTCTTACTGTACATACAGTTTTACATGCTTTCTAAGTTTAATTTAGCCATTTTCACTAATATAATGTCGAAAAAGCCCATATTATACTTGATATAATTTATAAATTTTGGTGCGAAGATCAATTTAATTTTTTAGGGAAAAAACCGCTAAATGAGGAAATATGCCTATAGTGGAACACGCCTTATTTAGCGGTGTATAACAAAAGGGGTAACGCATCCCTGTACTCTACCTCAAAAAAGGTGGATATGGAAATGAGTACACAAGAGTAGCATTTTTGTTTATACTTCAAAACATGTAATCACAATTACAAGACTTAAACACATGATATAAATGTTTAATTGCTTTTTTCTTTTTTATATTTTATTTCTTGCCCAATTATGTTCTTATGTTCATCAAAGTTTTTTGATATTTTTTTTTATTTGGCTGCGCACATTTCGTCTAACTACGCCGACCAACCATCGTCTGATACAGCTATCGATTCTCCCCCTAACAGCTACCTGGTTGACCTGCAGCGCCCAACCATTTCCATTATAATGCTGAGAGATAGTTTTTAAACGAGCAGCATCCCGTTAGGCACCCAGGGCCCGCCCACAACTTTGGTAAAAAATCGATTTTTGCACATTTTCTGCTAGCTGTACCAGACGAAGACTGGTCGTCGTAGGCGGCTAGTACAAAATAAAGTAACACACAGTTCGAGAATACGCTGGATCCTTTTCGTTACTGGACGAGACGCAATTTACTTAAATCCTGAACCGTCTAGTCGGATATTCCTATTATGGTTTTGCGCACGCTACTCTTGTGTGTTACTTCTCATTTCGGATCGGCTGGGCTGTTCTTCAGGCTTCTTTCTACACTGTTCACAACTGAAATCGCAACACCATGAAGAAATTTATGTATCCTTATGAAATTTTCAGAATATAATTATGACATGGAGATGTGCAAACAAATCATACCTGGAAAATGAAAGCAGGGAACTTTATTGAAACTAGATGAATTTGGAATGGGCCCACCGCGAGCGGCTAGGTAGGATTGAATACGACGAGGCATCTCATCAATGAGATGGGCATTGGTGTGCTGAGAGATGGCATTCCACACAGCATACAATTGGGCTTGTAATTGAACACGGTTTGCTGGAATTGGGAGTTCTCTTAATGGGCGACCCGTGATGTCCCAGATATGCTCAATTGGCGACAAATCCGGAGAATATGCTGGCCAAGGCAGGATATCAAAACCTTGTAGATTATTCATAGTCACACGTGCAGTATGTGACCTGGCTGGGAAAAATCAGTCCAGCTCTGAAAAATCAGTCCAGGTCTGGTTGACAGATATGGCTGTACCACAGGTCTCACAATGTCAGAGACGTATCGTTGTGCCGTGATACTGCCAGAAATGTGGACCAAACGTGTTCATCCACCAAACGTTATACCACCCCAAACCATGGTACCACTTAAGGGGCTGTGTGGCGACTGATAGGAAAAGCTTCCTGGTGGCGTTGTTGAAAGCGTCGCCATACGAGAGTACAGCCATCATGCCAAAACAGAATCGTGATTCGTCCGTGAATATGATGTTTCGCCATTCAGTCGACCAATTGAATCTCATTTGACACCTGAAGGCGACGTAACCGGTGAAGAGTTGAAAAGGTAGGTATCGAAAAGGTCGTCTACCTCGGAGTCCTGCGTCATGCAAATGGTTTCGAATTGTTTGGGTTGAAACCACGTCACCTGTAGTGGGGATACATGTCGTTGTGTCATGTCGCAATTCTGCGCCATGAGCCTTTTTGTATTTTCTGCGAGAGAAACATCCTTCTCTCCGTTCGTGCCAGTACAGTGTTTTACTAACACTTGTTTCCATTGAAATTACATTAAAAAGCGCATTTCGTCGAGAAAGCGTTGGTTTGTCTAGACTTAGTGTCGGGCCGTGGAGCGTGACGTTTTGGATGTGTAGTTGCTATGTGAGCGCGCCGTCCAATCAGGAAGAGGCGCATTTTTGCGAAAGAGAACTTGCGTGGGCTCAGAGGACCCTTTTTTCGCTCTCTTGGTGCTGGAACATTTCGACTGAAAGGTCGCATCGAAGGTTTTGTCTAAATTTTAGACAAAAGGCTTTGGCCAAAATGGCTTGCCGTTCATCTGGAGCTGAAGAAGAGGAGCCTGGAACCTTTCATTAATAATCCTGATGCAAATCTATTCTAAATTATAATTTTTTTATTCCAGGAATTATTCCGACGATGACTCTGGAGTTTGAGATGTAGCTGGGCGGCTTGTTTCAATTCGAGGCCTTGTGTACGGAGGTTCGGGTTATAAAGATTTTGGAATCTACGTTGGTTTCGCCCTGTGAACTTTTTGAATTACCAGCTAAAAACCCGTGATATTTTGATGCGAAACGGAGCTCCAAAAATTTGTTAATCTTGTATCAAGGTAAATTTTCTTTTTCCGGAAACAATGTTTCCGAAGTGGCACTGGCATGATGAAATTAAATTTAATAACAAAAATGGCTCATATTAAAATATTTAAAGTTAAATTTGGAAAGATTTAAGATCGTATAATTATAAAGAAAATTGAATACTTGTTATGCAACATATATATTTTTACCAGAGCATTGTTGAATGTGTCTAATAAGTGAAGCTCTGAAGTTTTATTTATAATTGAAAGTTAAAATGCAAATGTTGAATTCTTTGAAAAATCTAAAAATAAATCAATATTTAAGTTTGTGTTAAAATGAGCCTGTTTATTTGTGTCTGCATATTTTACTTTACTCATTGTACATCATTTAGGATTAATTCTCCTAAACTGGGAACTCCTTTAAATCTTGAACCTGGTGTTATTGCTGATACATTTTTGATGGTAAACATGTTAAATTCATGTCTCTTGGGCATTTGTCGCAATTCTGCGCCATGAGCCTTTTTGTATTTTCTGCGAGAGAAACATCCTTCTCTCCGTTCGTGCCAGTACAGTGTTTTACTAACACTTGTTTCCATTGAAATTACATTAAAAAGCGCATTTCGTCGAGAAAGCGTTGGTTTGTCTAGACTTAGTGTCGGGCCGTGGAGCGTGACGTTTTGGATGTGTAGTTGCTATGTGAGCGCGCCGTCCAATCAGGAAGAGGCGCATTTTTGCGAAAGAGAACTTGCGTGGGCTCAGAGGACCCTTTTTTCGCTCTCTTGGTGCTGGAACATTTCGACTGAAAGGTCGCATCGAAGGTTTTGTCTAAATTTTAGACAAAAGGCTTTGGCCAAAATGGCTTGCCGTTCATCTGGAGCTGAAGAAGAGGAGCCTGGAACCTTTCATTAATAATCCTGATGCAAATCTATTCTAAATTATAATTTTTTTATTCCAGGAATTATTCCGACGATGACTCTGGAGTTTGAGATGTAGCTGGGCGGCTTGTTTCAATTCGAGGCCTTGTGTACGGAGGTTCGGGTTATAAAGATTTTGGAATCTACGTTGGTTTCGCCCTGTGAACTTTTTGAATTACCAGCTAAAAACCCGTGATATTTTGATGCGAAACGGAGCTCCAAAAATTTGTTAATCTTGTATCAAGGTAAATTTTCTTTTTCCGGAAACAATGTTTCCGAAGTGGCACTGGCATGATGAAATTAAATTTAATAACAAAAATGGCTCATATTAAAATATTTAAAGTTAAATTTGGAAAGATTTAAGATCGTATAATTATAAAGAAAATTGAATACTTGTTATGCAACATATATATTTTTACCAGAGCATTGTTGAATGTGTCTAATAAGTGAAGCTCTGAAGTTTTATTTATAATTGAAAGTTAAAATGCAAATGTTGAATTCTTTGAAAAATCTAAAAATAAATCAATATTTAAGTTTGTGTTAAAATGAGCCTGTTTATTTGTGTCTGCATATTTTACTTTACTCATTGTACATCATTTAGGATTAATTCTCCTAAACTGGGAACTCCTTTAAATCTTGAACCTGGTGTTATTGCTGATACATTTTTGATGGTAAACATGTTAAATTCATGTCTCTTGGGCATTTTGAAATTAAGTTCACAAGTTGTGGGTGGTGGAGTCAGTAGGTGCTGTTTGTACTGACCCAGCTCCCACAGTTGTAACACAGTTGCTGAGGTAAACGCATCCCGCGCAACGTTTCTCAGAAGCATACAATCTTTACGTAATGTGGTATATCTGGAAGCTCCACTACCTGGTCTTCGTGTCGTTTCGTTGTCTTTCACGAACCGTAACGCACACTGTTGATCTGTGCTCACACACGACCCAATAGTTCAGCGATCCTTCGAAGGTTCAATCCACTCTCACGTAAAACAATGATTTGTTGCCGTTCCGTTGACGACAACTGAACGTATGCGGTACGACGTTCATACTCAAAGTCATGACCAGAACGAACTCACGCCAGACAAGAATCACAACTCAATCCAAACCAAGCCAACTGCTTGAACCACGACCAGATAGCCTCTTGAAAACATCTAGAACTCTCTTCAAAAACACCTTCAAGAACTCTCTTCCCTTCCGAAACTTATCCTACTCTCCCGAAGGAAAGCACAAAATGCCGATTAGGCCCGTGATTCGTCTAATAACCGAACCAATTAGAATCGTTAGATTAAATAAACATAAATCATAATAAAACTCAGGGAAATAATAATCGAAAAGTTATATTGACCTCACAATATAATAACATAATTTTAATATTTTGAACTATTATTTTCTATTATTTAAAAAATCTTTAAAAAGTATCTGTCCGAGCGAGTGTTTTTAACATCTTTCTTATCTTAACTCGAAATATCTTCGAAACTACAAAAAATAGATATAAATAGCAAAATACAAAAATATACGATAGAAAATTTTATTTCTAAATCTATTATTGGTTTTTAGCACTTTACAACAAAGTTGAAAAGTGTTTATGACTTTGTTCATTCTGTCTGTCTGTCTGTCTGTCCTTTATAACGATAACTGCCGTAAAATGAAATTTTAGTATGTTGTTCAGACGGTCTGTGGGACCTATGGGAATATAAATGAATAATATCAAATTAGTTTTGGATTGAACACGGATTGAAAAAATGAAATGCATTGAACCCTACGGGACCTAATTTTTCAAATATTTTTTAAGTGGATTTAAAATTCACAAATTGCTTCGAAAGTTTTAGGAAATATTCAGATTATCCCATAAAATGTATAAAAAATTTCAGCAAATCAGTATTTTTTTAAAATAAAAATTTAAATAATAATTACACCCTTTATATGTAGCGATCACTTGCCCATTATATGAAGAGATCACGTGACCCACTTTAAAAAAAAATATGGCATCCATCTTATCTCATAATCGTGATTTTTAAAGTTCTTTTTAATTCATATTCAGTGTTGTATCCGTTTTAAAACTGCTTTATTTTTGCTTAAATTATGTACATCTACATACTGGAACAACGCAATTACAACATATTTTCATTTAAATGATCATCAAACTTTGATTATTTCTACAACGAAGCCTAATTTTCACTTATGGAGAATATAAATATCAAAAGATGTAGAATGAGCTGTATAAGAATTCCTGCATTTCTTTAACGCAAAATTATTTAGCTCATGGAGTCTGCAATGAAGCTAATATGAATAAAACATTCATTGATTTTACATAGAGAAGAAGAAGATTTTTTCGATGAAGTTTTAAACATAGAGTTAAGTTACTTGTACCTCCATGGTTTTAAGTTTTTAAGTAAAATAAATTATTATAGTATAGTATAGTATTGTGATGAATGGAAAAAAATGTATGAATGAAATGCTGCTTTTATAGAAAGAGCCAGGCGTGTTATATTTCGATGACGTCATTTGAATAAATTTCATTTATTCTCGATAAAGTTCTCAAATATAATAAATTATTGTAGTATTATGATAATTTTAAAAATATTACCGTGGAATGTATCGCATTTTAGAGACGTTTAAAACAGCCAATTTATATTTCAATGCCGTCATTTGAATGCAGTTCATTTTTTTCGATGAATTTTTAAGTTTTCAAATATAATAAATTAATGTAGTATTGTGATAATTTTAGAAATATCACCGCTGAATGTATCGCATTTTAGAGAAGCTCAAATAAAATTGCATTGATGTTGGAAAGTGCTTCATAATTAATGCTTTATGCATGATTGTTCTTTCTTGTGAAAAAACTCTTATAGTTTTTTAGTAATTGCCTTGTGAAACTGTAGAAGATTGAACATTTTTCGTCTTCAAGTTTGTAATACTTACATCTCAAAAACAAAATTTCCTAGCAATAAACAATAAGCAAGAAATTGTCTCCCTTTAAAAACCCTGCATGTATACATAACTAAATTTTGGATCGTGCTTTTATTTTTTGAAGTATAGTGGTTTTAATTTTGATATTTTAATAGTTTTACCTCGGACTTCCGATGTGTGGAAAACCTGTAATATTTAAAATGTCACATTTGTTGCAATCAATTTGTTTACTTACTCCTTGACGAAATATGGGAGCATAAGCACGAGACATTTTGTATTATACTTGGGGATTCTGAAGATTCTAATGATTGATGAGGTTTGAACATAATAGATGGAAATATGCGCATTTAAGCACGTATTTATTTTTCCTCCAGGCAAGTTTATTAATCAACATGGTTTTAAAATCTCATTAAATATATTGTTAAAGTTTCATTTATTTACAAAACAGCAAGTTAGTAAAATAATGTGAAACTAGTAAAATAATGTGAAAATAAACACGAAGTCTATGGTCGGAATATCCAGATGAAATCCAGGGCGAAATCTAAAAGTGATTTCTATCTATAAACTGTCAGCGAGTCGTAGTACTCCAAAAACCTCTAAAAGAACAAATGAGTCAGAAAAATTCGAATAGACATATTGATCTTTACTGGGTTTTTTTCCCAAAATATTGCTCACACCAAACGATTTTGGTTCCATCGGATTAGAGCTACCGGAGATTTTTTTAAACTGAAAGTGTGGCTTGATTCAAATTTGCACGCGGTAATAGTATACCTTAATCAAAGCATTCCTTAAAATGGATCCATGGATCTACAACCAACTGAAAAAGAAATATTGCGTCTTGCAATCCTTCTGTTTAACAGGGAATAAGAGACTCTTGGAGCAGATAAAGATGCCGGATTGAAAGCAGACCATTAGAGAACGGGTAATCCAATTTTGACGAAGCTTAAGAACGGTAAATAGTCTAAGAAATAGGCGACAACATAAAAACTTCACAGCGCCCTACAGGCTTAATGTTATCGCGGCTTAACATTTATTTTAATGGGAAATAAGTGCAGAAAATGGAAGAATTGAATAGGAATTAAAGTAAATAGAATATTTTGCTGCTGTTAAAGTGTAAAGATAAAAGAATATGTGCTGCTGAACACGTAACTTCTATTAAAGATTTAAAAACATCGATATTCATGGAAAAGTGTTATTATTGTAATCTGTGTTGCATTTTTACATAAATTTTGCTATTTGCTTTACTTATTCAGAAGAAATGTAATTTATACATTTTCAGTCTTGCATTGATTTTTATTTTGTTTCATTTTTAAAAATAAATGTACACTTTTTGTAAATTAATACTAATATAATAAAGGAAATGTGCGTGTGTGTGTGCAGTCTGTAATATGAAATTTGGGCTTGTGCTTGAGGGAATCCGATACGCGAGTAATTCAGGACCGGGAAAATGCACCTCGGTATTGTTATCTTTTTTTTCGAATTAGTTGTTTAGTTATGAATTTTTAAAGTCTAAAATACGATTTTCCGCTATTTTATCAAATTTTGCTCTCGTCGATTCGCAGACGATCGAACAGTTTGGGAGACACGGAGTCTACGAACACCTGTCGCTACCAACAAGTATCGCTCCTCAATACTCTAGATATTAAGATTTTCTGGATATTCTCTAGATATCTATTCTCTAGATATTAAGAATTTTGGAATTTTGATCAGCTGAGGATATTTTTCACTGCAATTAAAGAACTATTCAATGAAATTTCTTAAGATATTCTAGGAAAGTCACTTGTGCTCATTTGATTTTGGTACAATTAGGAAAAGGGAACCTGCACTTTTTGTGTAATGACCGGCAAAAATCGCCAAATTCTGAAATAAAAAACTATGTATTCAATGTATCAATTTACATGCTTGTTTCTACATAATTTTTTACGATGAAAAGAATAAAACCCAACCAGAAAGCTCTAGGAACTGTTCTCAAAATATTTAAGTTTATCGCATTTTTGCCATGTTGCCTTTGAAAATACGTCCAGACGTCCAATGAAAACAAAAATTATACTAAAACTGTCTTTTATGTCAGCTTCATTTTCACTATTGCATTCTATACCTCGTCTTTCTTTGTTATGGAATTATATGTATGCTACCAAATTGTTAAAGATAATGAATACAAAAGGTCTATAAGAAACGACATTCTCTCAGTCCGGCTATCTATTTACCTGTCTGCTTAACCCAACACGCTACACATTTGACAATAATTTGGCGACTTGTGAAAATTTTTGACGAAATATCGCCGACTTGGCAATTTTTGGAAAAATGACGAAAATTTAGCTTATCAGAAAACTTAGTATTTTTACTTTCCTTATATGCAGAGTATAATATATAAGGAAAATATCGTTACGCGGTTGAAAATTCGAATTCGAGCTTTCGACGAAATAGCACGTTTAAAGCATTCCCGAGCACGAATCTGATGCTTTTGAAGTGATGTGTGTGTGTGAGTCTATGGAGACGATATCTCACGAAAATTAAGCTATCTGAACAAAATTTGGTACGAAAGTCACAATCCATGAATACTGGAAGCATATTCTTTTTAAGCGCAATAAAATGTTCAGAACTCCCTAAAGCTTTTAGTGAAATCTTGAAAAATTATCAAAGAAACAAAGCCTTTAATAAAACCTTTAAATCATCATTTCTTATGTAATTTTTTATTAGAAAACGATTGACACAGGATTGTAATCGGTTTTACAAAAATGATTGGAATAGCTGCAATTTATTGGTAATGTATAGTGAAAATACAAGGAATCGAGTCGAAAATCGCAGCTCAAGTTTTCGACAGATCTACAGTTTTAGGACCTATAGAATGTAAAGAAGCTATTTTTAGCGTGACGTCTGTATATGTGTGTGTGTGTGTGTGTGTGTGTTTGTCCGTCCTTCTGTCTGTGTATCTGTCTGTGCAATATATTTATCCACTCTAGTTCAAAAACTAGTGCACAACTTTCTTAAAATTTTGCATATCAATCCCTTATGGGTTACCCTGGTGCTGATTAGACTTATATATGATTCAAGGAAATAAAACTCGCTCCTCTTTTACGGAATGGCCCGCAAAAATCACCCAATTCTATAATGAAAGATCAAATGCCTATAAATATATTGATTGAATACTCGTTTCATGAGTAATTTTTGGCGGCAAAAGAAAAATAAGACCAGCCTCATTAATTTCAGATGAACTGTTCTGAAGATATTTAGTTTTTGTAATTTTGAGCAGTTGACACTTTTTCTCGCAGTTTGTTAGAATAAACCGCTCTTGAGATATTGCAGTTTTTAGGAATTTTTGACGAGCTGGCAACTCATTTAAATGTTGTAATGCGTAAAGCATCTAATGGATAAAGAACATGTTTTTAAACTTTAAAATTGGATATAATTTTATATAAATATCTATTTTGTGACAATTTTAGGCGATAACACTTAATTACAAAATATGTATCATTACGAAAAATGTCATACGTCATTACGGTATATACGTCATACGTCATTACAAAATATGTCATACGTCATTACGGTATATATGTTATTACGAAATACTTCATTACGGAATATATTTCATTACGAAATACGCCCTACATAATTACGGTATATACGTCAATCAATCAATCAATCACCGTGAGCGAGGATCCAACCCATTGGGTTTACAACTTGACTGTGTTTCGTCACGGGATTTGAAATTCGACGATACTAAATAAAACTTAACTTTTAAAAATGTAAGATACTGTACGTAAGTTATGAATTATAGCAGTTTACTATCTTGCACCTGCCCACAGTACAATATACAATAACATACAAAGCATACATCCACTCTTTTGGTCTATCTAAGTTTGGATCTATCAAAAATATATATATGTAGGTTAAATATTTTTAAATGGCATATGTCTATACAAACTAATTTTTAAAGATAAATACAGTTATATACATATTTTATTTGCATAAACATGATTAAACTTAAACATCTCTGAACAAATTCTCAGACCATACGTCATTAAGGTATATACGTCATTACGAAATACTTCATTACAGAATATACTTCATTACGAAATACGTCATTATGGAATATAAGTTATGTTCACAAAATTATTACAATCATTTTCCTATAAATGCATTATGCAGAGAAAATAAAAATATCCCCAAAAGAAGAAATCTTCTTGAAAAGTATTCAATTAGATTCAAAAAGAGTAATGGGAAGACTGCAGTTCCTGAAAGATTTTTCAAACTTTCAGTAATCCCAAGAAGTTTTAAATGAAACTCCTAAATACTTTCTTCTTTTTTTCCAATTTTGTTTCCGTTTAGAATCGAATTCGAAATCCTGGAGCGATTGTTGGAATTAGAACACTATGATTTGAAATAAATGAGGTAACACAAATTATTTACATTTCTTGTCCAATTATATCCTAGGTGATATGATTGGAATAGTCAGTCTTTGTATACTTGAAAAAAAATCTGATGTGGGCAGAACATGACTTTCACTACAGACTGAAATTCAATTTTCCTTATTTCTTTAATAATTCATTAAATTGAGTTTAATTGCACAAATAAAACGTATAAGTACTTGAAATTACACTGAATTTGCATCAATTTTTGTTTTCAGTGGGTAACTGGACGTTAGGACTGGACGTTTCAAAGACGATATAGCAAAAATGCAAAAAAAAGAAAATAAATAAAATATCTTGAGAATGGTTGTATTCCTCGAGTAATGGGATTGGTCTTATTCTTGTCATCATCAAAAATTACATATAAAACAAGCATTTAATGGATATATTTTAGTATACGTAGTCTTTTATTTTAGGTTTTCACGATGTTTGCGGACCATTTCACAAAAAAATGCAGATTATTTTTTCTGGAATCGCTCCAAAATCTAATCAGCAACAGAGCAACCCACAAATGATTTATTTACCAAATTTTGTGACGTTTTGTCAATTAGTATTTTAGCTAGAGTGGATGCATACGATTTTTTTTCATTTCATAAAAAAGGCAGATTCTTTTATCCCGAATCGTATCAAAATCCAATCAGCACTGAGGTAACCCACAAGTGACTTATCTATAAATTTTTATGAAATTTGACCATTTAGTTTTTGAGTTAGTGTGGATACATACATTTCACAGACAGACACACACACACACACAGACGTCACGGTAAAAATACTTTTCTCGTGTTCTAGAAGTCCCTGAAAGGGTAGATCCGTCGAAAACTGGCGTTGTGATTTTTGACACGATTCTATTACTTTTCCTATACATTACCATGTATTACATGGAAAGTAATAAGTTGATTTTTTTCAAATGACTGGAAGTAAAAGTTACCGAATGTTGCTTAGAGTAAAAGGCCAAATTTAAGACATTGATTAAGCGCTCTACCATTTGAAATATCCAAGATGAAAGGAACATCTAACTTTCTCATCTTTATAATTTAATATCGAATGTTTCAGGCTCTAATACATCATCATATTTCATATGCTTTAATTCCTACTTTGATGTTTGGATTTAAATTTCTTATAGGTCAATTTTACCCCCTTCCCCTACTTACAAAATTACAAGTACAAACACGTGTGTTAAAAGGACGTTTTCTAACTAGGGATATAATTGCCATTAATTTATGTTTTAAAATAATTTGGTTATCATATCTTTAAAGATTCAGTACCTCGCTATTTTCTTTTTCAAACCGGGACACTTTTAGGCAGTGGTACAATCAATGGATTTTTCTAATTCGGGGTTTCGGTGCTGCGAAATATTCAATTCGTCTAAGACTAGAAAATGTATCTGGCATTGCCCTGTATTCAAAGATTTAACCGATTTATTTATGTAGTGTTTCAAAAGGACTTGGATCAATAACGCCCTCGAAGCAATTATTGTCACCTTACTGACATATGATTGCTTTAGTTAAGGAAATTGTGTATTTATCTTTTTGCGTATTTATCGGTTTTTCTTCATTTATTCTCTCAAATAGGCTGACATAAATTAAAATTCTAAAGAAAAGCTGTTTAAGATGTATAATTGAAATTCGATAAACTGATTGTCCTATAACACTAAAGAAAAAATTACAAAATTCGAACTTTTCCAATGTCAAAATATTGTGATGACTGGTCAACATCCACATTTTCTTAAAAATTGCCACTATTCATCAAAATTTCACAGGAAATGTGTTTAAGTTGAAATCCAGTATACTGATTGTGATAGGAAAATTGTGAGTAGGAAGTTTAAAGATTTCAAACTAAAAAAGTAATATAATAAAGTTTGTTTTCTGTACTCGTTACGCTTATCAAATTTTTGCTTTTCCGGATTAATGCTGTTGATAATTTGAATATCTTGAATTCCAATGATCCTTGCATTTAATTTACCTATGAACTTGCTTCTGAAAAATATTTCAACAACACTAGCATTTATTTTCCAAAAAGCAGACAGCAGATTGCTAAAATCATAAAAATAATATTGTGCTAATTTGTGTTTAATATTGTGTTTAAACATTGTAATTACCTCAAATTTTTATAATTTTAAAGATCAGATAGACATTTCTAATTACTCGGACTTTTAGAGTTCTTCCTGCCAGTGTGGTATTTCTTATATTGGTCAAACTGAAACAAGAATTTAGTAAATGATCAATTTCTCAACGTTGCAAAAATTTTGATCATCATTTTTGATTTTCTTTTGTCAATATTATATAAAAATGCACATCAATTTATAATCTTGACTTTCTTAAGCCTTCCATATTCAGAAAAAATCTAGTAATTTAGTTACTGATTCATCTAGTACTTCATTTTTTCCTCGGTCTAGGGGGGTTCCCTGTATTTTGTTTTCCTTTTTCTTCATATATATTTATTTAATGTCTTAGCTTTTGGGGCTCTGATGTGTCGTTTTGATTTGTTTTTCGTCTTGCTGGGTCTCAATTATTCTTATTCGAAGTTGAGTCGTCTTGTTTGTATGTTTCTGTTGTGTTTTAGTTGCACTCGAATCTTGTAAGGTGCTTTTCGTTTCGGATTAGTTGGACTGTTTGATCTTCATTTAACTTTCTGATTGGTTCTCTCAGTTGGACTCTTAATACAGAATTTGGATAAATAAATACCTGTGTTTCTTCCATTTGGACCTATTTCTTCTTTTTGATTCCAGCTTTATGGATTCAATGCAATTGGTTGATCCAGAACATCCTCGAAACAGCTGTATGCTGCAATATTATTTTGTTTGTGCTTAAATACGATGTTTAAATTTTAATTAAACTTAGCAATACTTTTCACCTAAATCAATTTTATGGCTGACACTTCCTGTAAAGTTGAAGAACTTGGCGTTTTGTTTTACAGGTTTTGTTTTTATCGGACTTACTTTTTCTCCAAGTTATAACGATTTATTTTCTATACACGATGCTTTGAAAAGTTTCGAATGTGTAACGACAGTTGGTCTAAGATTAAAAGAAAATCCCAGACTTTTGTTCAAGAGATATATAGACGTCTTTGTATTCAATGGATCGACTTTAATCCGTCATTGATTTTGTTCTACATTTAAAATAACATAGTTGAACTTAACGACTTCCATTTAATCGGATTTGCGGAACAATCTCCTCGCTTTGAATTAGTAAAGACGACATCAAAACAACTTTAATACGTTTAAATACATGAGCTAAACTGGGAAACTAAGATGATGACTAAGATGATGCTCTAAGATGATGAAATTAAAATAAGCATAATCCTTTTAAAGTTTAGATTTCATAGGTCTCATGAGTTGCAGGAATATTCATTTTGCCAAACAAAGTAATATTTCGTTAAACGAGTTATACAATTTAGTCGAAATTCTTGCAAGGCATCCAGAGAATACCATCGATATTTTTGTCGTCATTTTAATACTGGCATCTACATGAAAGTACCTGTATTGCACACACACACACACACACACACACACACACACACACACACACACATACACACACAAGTTGATGCTCAAAGTAGATGCTCAAAGTGACGGCTAAGGGTGCCGTTGCAGAATTCACACCAGTGAATGAACAACTGGCCCACCCTCTCGAAGACACCTGGTGTGGTGTTTATCCTGTCCGCTGCAACAGCGATTCTCTCGACCAGATTTTCTACTGAGTTCACAGGCGTCTCGTACATTAATGATTTTATGCACACCCAGAAGAAAAAGTCCAGTGGGTTGAGATCTGGTGAGCATAGCGGACAAGCCACAGGTCCACTACGTTCAATCTACCGTCCGGAATATGTGGTATTCAAGAAATATCGGACTGCACTGGAAAAGTGTGCTGGGGCTCCATCATGCAACAACCACATGGTTCTCTGTGGGGTGACTTGTGCTTATTGGACGTGTTTCGAAGTTACTTTTTTCTGACACTCAAAGTGGAATGCGACCCTAGGTTCCACAGTAAATAATGTTCGTTTTGATGGGTACTATCACCCCTCTTATTTTGTCAAAACAGTTTATGAACATCCTGTATATATTGTTTTGTTTTATAGAAATATTTTTCATATATGATTCCTGTTCGTTCGGTTTGCCTTTTATCAATTATGGTTGTACAGCCTCCAACTTTAACTCCCTGAATGGGTTTCAGTGGAAGTCCCTTTTACTATTTGTTCCCCCTCTGATTTTATGGTTTATTTTCTCGTTCTTCGCCCAGACGCATCTCAATTTTTTTTCATTCAGTTACAACTGCTCGCCTTCTCTGCACGTGTATATGTTCCTGCTCGCCTTCTCTGCACGTGTATGTCTCATGGTTCATGGTAATACAATTTTTTTTTTAATTTTTAAAATTTTCCTCTATTAAAACTTGTCTGAGTTTATGTTATTTATAGTAACTTACTATTGCTATATCTGAAACAAGCATTTGTTTGGATTAATTAGGGTTTGATGCTCAGACCTGATGAAGAATCCAGTCTAATTAACCTCCAATTTAAGCCAGTGCTGTTCATTCCTTTTTTCGGCATGGCAGCCGTGGCTTAACTGCTTTGATGATTCTATTGATTTAATTTTTCTTAATTATTTGGAATTGGTTATTATTATCTCTTTGTAATATATATATATATATATATATATATATATATATATATATATAATTTAATTGTATCCTTTTGAAGCTTTTAACAATGTAAGAATTAAAGACTTTCATTGTGCATAATTTTGCTGTCACGAGTTTGGTCATTTTTTATAATTAAACTAACGTTATTTGTACAACACTGCCATTGTAGAAAACAACATTCATGATCGTTTCCCATTTATTCTGCGCTGGTCAGTATAATAGTCGATATCTGTGTATCTGCAATGGCAGTCAGAAACTCGCTATATGGCATAATTTTGCGAACTTCTGTATGAACTGGCAAATTTAGCCTTGCCACTTAGCCAATTTCGAATTTTAACCAAACTTTATCTCAGTGTAGACGAGATTGCGATAATCAACTTCACGGTCATAGAACCCGCCTGTAGGTGTGCCCAAAGATTTGGAATGAAAGTTTACTTTAAGTAACTGCAGAGCGCAATTTTTTGACCCCCACCCCACCCCTAGATGCGGGTTTTGTAACTATCATCTTATATTACAATTTTAAAACTTTTGGGTTGAAAAATATTATGTTTATATTATATTGTAGGTGGGAAGTAATGACCATGTGTATGAAAATAGTATACATTCTATTATTAGCCGAGATTGTCTATCTTTGTTGTTGCTATTATGACGTTGGAAGGATATTTTCATTAGTTGGGGAGTTCATTAAAAATACCATATTTAAACTTGTTATAAAACTATATTTAAATTTATTATAACTTATTATAAACCTTATAAGTTTATTAAATATCATAATCATTATTATTTAGGACACTTATAATCTTCTGAGGATCGGATATGTGATGCCAGAAAATTAAATAATTTTTAGTCATTACACACCAATTGTAATGAAACCTCACTCAGGTACGTAATTCAAATAGCTACGCAGATCTTCATTATTTGTAATGAATTTGTGCACATGGTGGACTCAATACTATTCACCTGCAACCAGCAGTGGCGGTCCTTTGCTGTTTTGCGACTTTCATAAATTTTAAGCACAACTTTTACACACAACTGCAGTTTTTTCGAAGACCAGCATCGTTCACCAGGAGTTCGTCCAATTACCCTTTGTGCTGATTCTGTGAGCTCAAAAATTCATCTCTTCTTTATGGACTTGAGCACTTAGCACTTTTTGTGGCCTGCATTACCAGTCATAGGGCGCCTTTGGTACACTTTGGCTGGGGTATTGTCTCACTCCTGATTAAATGTGACGTCTTCATCAACTGTATCCGTGGGTAAGATTTCCAAATCTTTGTCACCTTGATCTTTCAACCTTGACAGCGACCAAATATTGTAAAAATAACAAAGATGTACGTACCTTACAACATTTTAATTAGGATTGGTTTGCAATGAACAAAATTGATTTTATTTGTTGGCAACATAGAACTGAGAAACGTATAAGACGATTCCAGAAAGTTAAATAAGTGAGTGATTGATTGAATTTATTCATTTACGTTTTGGAAAGGCGACAGGGCAAAGAAATACGTGAATTTTTTATAGTTTTATTAAAGTGCAATAGACGGCACCACCAATCCCATCGACTGACTTTAGACTTTAGGCGATGCTTAGCCATTTGAAACATGTGGTTCTTTTCGTAGTTTCTTAATAGAACGACTTGTTTGCTAATATGTTATCTGTGTATCTCAAATAGAACTGTGCATATTTTTGAAAACCTGTTATGGAATATTCATTACTGTAACAAAGAATATAGTAAATATCAGAATATGGTAAGTTATAGTAAATTTCAGATCGTCTGAAGTTATTGGAAGCCAGCGATGATCAAAGTTAATATTTTAGCAGTTAAAAGAACGTGTGAAAAATACCCACGCTTTCTATTTCAGTCATGTATGTATGCAAAATTTTTGAGAACTGAAGACATATTTACTTTCTGTATTTTAGTGCATTTTGAAATAAAATCGCGTTTTCAAGTATTTTTAATATATCTTATTTCATGTTTTCAGTCTTTGAGGAGCAGATTCATGAACTGGCGTTGAAGAAAGCATGATTGAGTTGTAACTAAGAGAAATAGTTTGTAACTAAGAGAAATAGATAGCCCTGTCTATCTATTTCTCGCTATCCATTGTCTATCTATCCCCCTATCCATTGAGTTTTCCTCTCGCCCTGTCATTTTGACATTTTTTGAACTATTTCTCTTAGAAGCAAATCCATCTATGAGAAATAGTTTGCGAAATAAGTAATAGATTGCGCTGTCTCTCCATTGCATTTTACATGTCCGCCATCTATTTAACTAAGGGTAATAGGAGTTTCAACTAAAATTTTAATATAATATTATATTATCATCGGGAATACATATGCAAGGTTTCAAGTCGATTGAACATCGGAAAGTGGATTAAAAATCAATAGTATAATAGAGCAGGCTAAATAAAAGCATGTAAAGAAATATATGAAATAGTCGATGTGGCGCACGTTTTTAAATATAACTTGAAGTTATACTTTTAAATATTAAATTCATTAAGATTGAGATGGCCGTAAATTCATATATTTTGGAATCAATAATTAAATCGTACATTGCTTGTTGTGCCGCTATTAAACCCTCCAATTACTTACTTTTGAGTGAGTCCTGCAAAGAAATTATTAATTACTATAATACTCATTGACTGCACCATTTTAACATTAACAATAACATATTTATTAAAAACATAAAAATACCTATTAAATTCCATTACATTAACCACTCTGCTTATTAACTATTTATTAAGGTAGCATGTGAGAGGAGATAGCATGTGAGACCCTTAATTATATACCTAACGTATTTATTAACCTGTGAATGTTTGAGGAACACATACCTTTTCATTTGTCTTGTACTTTGTCACCACCAGGTACTACGCCAATCATGTTACTAGAATTTAACTCGAAGTATTTATTCACCACTTGTAACTCAACGATAATATTGCACTGTCGGCCCGACACACGCAACGCACTTAAATCATTCCCGTAGTCGACACATCTTCCTACGTTTCGTGCTCCTTAATTTCGAGCTGTTAATCTCTTGCCAAGTCAAGCCATCGTATTCTAAGTCATCTGTTAAAGTATACGCTCTCAAGTCATATTCTCAAGAATCTGTTTAAATGTACTCGTTCTAGTCATGTTGTACAAGTGTATCGTTCGTCGTTCTCGGGTCACAGGTTGTGGTTCCCTCTTTTTCGGGGGTGTCATTTCCCCCTTACTTTCATTTGCCGCATTCAGTGTGACGCCACAAGCTCCTTTTCCCATTGGTTACTTATTTAACCAATGGAACCATTCCACATCCTCGTAAGGGCCAGCTCGGCCCCCTTCGTCATGGCACCTCTAAATGTATGGTTTTCTGACCTTTAGGTTCACGGGTTGTAAAACTCGGTGCCATCCAGACTACAAGTATTGTTCGATGTTTCGTACAAAATAAATATTCTCATAAAAGTGTCTCAACAAAGTGTTAGATCAATTTCTGGTCTCACAGTCTACAAATATGTTCAATTTCTTGATCAATAGTTTGTTTTTGTAGTTCCTTAATTTTTGTAGATATATTTTGTCAAGTTGAAGAAGATTAAAAAAAATTAAATTTTTATGCGTAATCTCTAAAACTGAAAGTGTTAGCTATAAACTGTATGCAAACAATATATTTGTAGTCTTTTGAAAGCCTTATAAAGATATCAAATTGAATTTAGGATTGTATCCTACGTCTTTGAAATATAGTACTTCTAATACAGAAGAACTTCAAGAATTCCAAAAGAACTATTCTATTAGTTGGGAATTTTAACGTAAACACTAAGAAATAAAAAAATGTAAAATTATTAGACTTTATGCAGACGATGCTTAACTTCAAACTAGTGGCTACTGGTGATAAAATAATTTGGGGAGATAGAAAGTCGAGAACCAAAATTTGCAAATAAGGTTTCATGTTATATATTTTAGCTGGGTTACAAATAAAAAAATCTGATGTGGGCAACACACGACTTTCCTTATATAATGTAATGAATTTACTACTTTTACAGTAAAAAAATAGGTTTTTCTTATAGTAGATACTAATATTCTTTCCAAGCTATTGAATTTTCGACAATTAGTCGCCATTTTCATTGATTTAGCATCATTTTTATCCATTTGGCGAGATTTTCATTAATTTGGCAACATTTCAAAAAGTCGCCAAGTTGGCGACATTTCGCCAAATTTGTCGCCAAAATCTCGCCAAGCGTTATGCACTAAGAAAAAAGTTTTTCTTACAGCAGATAAATGACTATTGGCGTTCAAATACAAAAGTATTATTTAAAGTATATTTTTTCATGAATGGAACGAGCTAGATCCACGAGAACGATGTCACTCAATTTATCGCATGGTATTACATATGAAAAGTGAACATGTTTCTCAATAGGAATTTTTTTTTTATGCGACTTTTTCATAATTTTTTTGAAAAATGCACAATATCACGAGAACGGTTCATGTTAGCGTTCTAAAATTTATGCCAATCGTTTTCTAATGAAAAATTACATAAGAAATGTCTATTTGCGTAACTTTATTAGCGGTTTTGATTTTTTGACGATTTTTTCAAAATTTCATTCGAAAATTCAGGGGGGTTCTGAACATTCGATTACGTATAAAAACAATAGGCTTCCAGTGTTTACGGATTGTGATTTTTGTACCAAATTTGGTTTGAATCGGTTCATTCGTTCGTCAGTTATCGTCTCCACAGACTCACTGACACACACATACACACACACACATACTTTCACACACACACACACACACACACACACATACACACACACAGACATCACTTCAAAAATGTTTGATTCATGATCAGGGATGCTTTAAACGTGCTCTCCCGTCGAAAACTCGAATTCGAATTTTCGACCCCGTCACAATACTTTCCTTATACATTATGTATATAAGGAAAGTAATATGATGTAGACCACACAGGATTTTTACCTTCCTTATATACATAATGTATAAGGAAAGTATTGTGACGGGGTCGAAAAATCGAATTCGAGTTTTCGACGGGAGAGCACGTTTCAAGTGTCCCTGATCACGAATCAAACATTTTTGAAGTGATGTCTGTGTGTATGTGTGTGTGTGTGTGTGAAAGTATGTGTGTGTGTGTGTGAAAGTATATGTGTGTGTGTGTGTGTGTGGTCAGTGAGTCTGTGGAGACGATAATTGACGAACGAATGGACCGATTCAAACGAAATTTGGTACAAAAATCACAATCTGTAAATACTGGAAGTCTATTGTTTTTATATGTAATCGAATGCTTAGAACCCCCCTAAATTTTCGTGTGAAATTTTGAAGAAATTGTCAAAAAATCAAAACCGCTAATAAAGTTACGCAAATAGATATTTTTCATGTAATTTTTAATTAGAAAACGATTGACATAAATTTTAGAACGCTAACATGAACCGTTCTCGAGATATTGCACATTTTTCAAAAATATTATCAAAAAGTGATATAAAATAAAAAAAAATTCCTATTGAGAAACATGTTCACTTTTCGTATGTAATACCATGCGATAAATTTGATGACATCATTCTCGTGGATCTAGCTCGTTCCATTCATGAAAAAAGATACTTTGAGTAATACTTTTGTATTTGAACGCCAATAGTCATTTATCTGCTGTAAGAATAACTTATTTCTCCGTCCATAACGCTTGGCGAGATTTTGGCGACTAATTTGGCGGAATGTCGCCAACTTGGCGACATTTTAAATTGCTGCCAAATTAACAATAGCCTCGCCAAATTGATAAAAATGACGCTAATCAATGAAAATGACGACTGATTGAAAAAAATTCAATATCTTGGAAAGAATACAAGTATCTACTATAAGAATAACATTTTTTCAACTGTAAAAGTAGTAAATTCATTGCATTATATAAGGAAAGTCATGTGTTGCTCACATCATATTTTTTTATATAATGCAATGAATATGATCCACAGCGCAGTGCGTTTAACGTCGAATTGTACATTTGCCGATTTTCGGGATGATAATATGTAAAACTATGTAGAAGTATCCAATTAATATATATTTCATGCAACTATAAATTGACAATTATCAGTATTAATAGCATGCACAATGAGCAATATAGTCCATATATATTTTAATAATTCAAAAATTTGGCGTCATTTCAGTTTATTTAGTGAAGTTTTGACCATATTTTCGTCAATCTGGGGCGACAGATTGCCAAGTTGGCAATCGGTTCACCAAATGTATCACCAAGTGTTACACACAGATGGCGATAAAATAGTCTTTTATACGTGAATGACTATTGACAAATTGTTAGTTGTAAAAATACAATATTGCACAATTTTTTTTCATCAGTAAATAGAGCGAAATAAATGCATGAGAATGATGTCAACAAACTTGTCACATAATATTGAATGAAAAGTGAAAATATTTCATGATAGTTAATACTTTTTTAATGTGTTGTAATATTTTGATTAATTTATTTGAAATAATAAATATCTCGAGAACGGTTCATGTTAGTGTTCTCAAATTTGTGTCAATCGTTTTCTAATGAAAAATTACAAAGAAATTATTATTTATGCACATTTATTGATGATTTTAATTTTTTAAGGTTTTTTTCAAAATTTTATTTGAAAATTTGGGGACTTTTGGACATTTGATTGCGTTTAAAAACAATATATTCCCCATTATGATTGTAACTTTGGTACCAAATTTTGTTAGAATCACTTCTATCGCTTGTGAGTTATCGTCTCCATACACACACACGCACACACACACACACACACACTCACATATACGATTACACACGCACAAACACATAAACATTACGTCAAAAGCGCTCGATTCGTGGTCAGAGATTCTTGAAGCGTGCTCTCCCGTTGAAAACTCGAATCCGAATTTTCGACCTCGCACCAATATTTCCATTATACGCAATGCATGAATATTTACAATGAATACATGAACAATCAATATTTCCATTATACTATGTATATAAGGAGAGTAATAACATATACATTAAACTTCCGATAATCAGCCACGTTCGGACTTCAGCGATTACCAAATTTGCTGAGTTATCAGATGCTGTACTAAAATGAGGTAAAAAAATGAGAAATACTGATTTGAAACATAATAATTCACACTAAATGTGATAATTTTTGTCTAAAGCGTTATAAAAACTGAATTACACAGAACAGTACCCGAAGAACCAGTTAAATTAAATTAAAAATTATAAAGTGAACTTCAATGAACACAAATCTGCATATAAAGCACTTAGCCTATTGCAGTAAATGTACCTCAATATTGCGGAATGGACACGAACAATGCCGCCAACAAAATTTTCGGATTCCTTTGCAATAAATGCGTGCCCGCTACTACCCCTTACTTTACAATTTCTTCACCTTTTCTCTGTTTATGCGATTGGAAACCCAAGCCTCCCAGGCTCCTATGCAAATCCTTTTGCTCCTAGATTTTGGCGACTCTGGATCCGTTTGTGGTTCCAAAAACATTTCGGATTACCGGACGTTCCGAAACATCGCATGTCGGATAAACCACTGTTTATCCAGTAAGTTTACTAGAAAAACGGAATCAGAATGAATATAAATTAATGATGTTTCCCACAATTTTATTACAATTGAACCCAGTTTTTGTTTATTTGTGGAACCGGTTAAAAAGCGCTACATGTGGGAACACAATATACGGGAAACTCCAAATGACTTAGACAAAATTTACTTTATTTGCGTCTGAAAGCAACGAATAGATGTATTAAACTAAAGTTATGCAGTTATAATTTATGAAACATCATTTAAGCAAAGCCATTTTGGCTTCATCGTAGTGGCGCCACCGCCGATTTTCTATCTAATTTTCTTTCCGAAACTGGCTAATGTTTCCAATCAAATGCTTATGCTCTCACTAACAATTTCTTTTTCAAATTTGACATTGTCATATTGTAACTGGGAGAAACATCGTGCCATAAACTCATCAATAAACAATTTTTGGATCTTTTCATTGACGTGAAACAACTAAAAAAAAATCCAGGTCAAAAACAGACGAACACTTTTGAATAATAGCGGCGGAATAGAATTCAAATCAATGACTCGTTATTTAGCAGTGATGTACTGTAGTAGGCTGTACTATTTTATTCCGCTTTTCACATTTAATTTACGCAGCATTTTACACTATGATACAATTATGTGTTGCTTGTGTAAAAAGTTACTTACTACTCGTATATTTGTTTTATATATTTACCAAATTTTTGCTTTCCAATACTGCAGTGGACAGTCGGTTGTATCAATTTTTCACAGATAGCCCGATCGCCCGATGCTAAAAAAATATGTTTCATCATCCTCATTTAGACAACATCTAGAAAATATTTTTAATTTATCCGGAAAGCGTTTTCGACACGCGAAAAACTCGGAAATAAAATTGTAATTGTAGTGCAATAAAAATAGTAATTTTGCATCACGAAGGAAAAGGGGCGACAGAAAAGGGTGTTTTTGATTTAGTTTTAAGAATTTAATCTTTGTTTGTCCAAAATATTTAGCAAAATGCATCCGCTTTGACACTGCGCTATGAAAAAGCGTAACAAAAAGCATTTTCTAAAATTATTGCCTGCTATCTCATAAGAAATGCGCTGTTTTCGGAAGCGGGGAAAAATTAAGAATGTCTTGGTAGCGCATTTATATCTTAAAATACTTCTCAAGAATGTTTATTGAGATTGTTTCAGTAGAAAAGTTAGGAAAACCAGAATGTTAATATGAACGACGATTGTATAGTTTTACGCTTCATTTTTGACAGTTAATTTAAATTAGTGGTACAGAGAAAATAAAGATTACTTAAGGAATTAAAATTCTCATAGGACGACTACTTCACATATAAAAACGAAAGTTTAATGATGCATAAAGCATTAATTATGAAATACTTTCCCACTGTAATGCAATTTAAATTAAACATCTGTAAAATGCGACATATTCAGCGATGATATTTTTACTTTCCTTATATACATAATGTATAAGGAAAGTATTGTGACGGGGTCGAAAATTCGAATTCGAGTTTTCGACGGGAGAGCACGTTTCAAGCATCCCTGATCACGAATCAAACATTTTTGAAGTGATGTCTGTGTGTGTGTATGTGTGTGTGTGTGTGTGTGTGTGTGTGTGTGTGTGTGTGTGTGTGTGTGTGTGTGTGTGTGTGTGTGTGTGAAAGTATGTGTGTGAGTGTGTGTGTGTCAGTGAGTCTGTGGAGACGATAACTGACGAACGAATGGACCGATTCGAACCAAATTTGGTACAAAAATCACAATCCGTAAACACTGGAAGCCTATTGTTTTTATACGTAATCGAATGTTCAGAACCCCCTAAACTTTCGAATAAAATTTTGAAAAAATCGTCAAAAAATCAAAACCGCTAATAAAGTTACGCAAATAGACATTTCTTATTTAATTTTTCATTAGAAAACGATTGGCATAAATTTTAGAACGCTAACATGAACCGTTCTTGAGATATTGTACATTTTTCAAAAAAATTATGAAAAAGTCACATAAAAGAAAAAAATTCCTATTGAGAAACATGTTCACTTTTCATATGTAATACCATGCGATAAATTGAATGACATCATTCTAGTGGATCTAGCTTGTTCCATTCATGAAAAAATATACTTTGAATAATACTTTTGTATTTAAACGTCAATAGTCATTTATCTGCTGTAAGAATAACTTTTTTCTTAGTGCATAACGCTTGGCGAGATTTTGGCGACGAATTTGGCGGAATGTCGCCAACTTGGCGACTTTTTGAAATGTTGCCAAATTAATGAAAATCTCGCCAAATGGATAAAAATGATGCTAAATCAATGAAAATGACGACTAATTGTCGAAAATTCAATATCTTGGAAAGAATATCTACTATAAGAAAAACCTATTTTTTACTGTAAAAGTAGTAAATTCATTACATTATATAAGGAAAGTCATGTGTTGCCCACATCAGATTTTTTAAATTATCACAGTAATACCATAATTTATTTTAGTTAAAAATTTAAAACCATGGAGGTATAAATACGTTCTAACTCCATGATTAAAACTTCATCGAAAAAGACAGCGCTATAAAATCGTCTGTTACTCTATGTAAAATCAATGAATATTTCTTTCATATCTTTTATATTCCAGATTCTAGAGCTAAATAATTTTGCGTTAAAAAAATTCAGCATTTCTTACACAACTCATCTTACAAGTTGTAAGATGAGTTATTGCGTAATGTTTTTGCGTGATGTTTATACGTGATGTTTTTCGCGTAAAAATTATTTGATTCCTGTGCAGTTAAAAATGTAAAAAAATGGGAAAATGTAAATCAATGTTCAGTGCTTATTAATACCTATATTAACTGCATTTACTCATGTTCATCCTCCTTTTCTACCGCAGTCTAAGAAAAATAAAATTTATTTGTATTGTATTGTATGATAACCATATTTAGTGAGTAGAATATAAATGTGTGTTTATTTAGTTAATATTCAGTATTAATCTTCTCACATGGAAATCTCTTACTTGTGTATACTTTGTGTATACTTAATACAGAATATAATTTCGGTTACCTTACACCTTTCTGGTAGGTCGGACGGTCTGGGTCTCAACAGCAACAACAACAGAATATAATTTAGTTTCCTGTTTCGACTTCAACAATAAGTTTGTTTCCTTATATAGTCACGTAATTTTTCCCCTCCAATCTTCATTGTTTTGCTTTGGTCTTAAAAAAATGATAGCCCGTATTTTATAAGCTACAAAGAACTTACTATAAACTTCCGAATTTGTTCTAGCTATTTCAAAAATGTCAAATATCCGTATATAGGAAGCCGTTAAGAAAATCCTAAGTGAACAAACCTCCGAGAACATTTCGATATACAGATCCCCCCCCCCCCCCCGAAACAAGAGGCCAAAATCCGCCACTGCTTACAACTCGATTTATTTACATTCTGCATACGTTAGAATTAGGATTTGTTGTAGAAATAATCAAAGTTTGATGATCACTTAAACTCAAAAATAATATAATTGCGTTGGCGCAGAATATAGATGCATAGGAAATACGCAAAAATAAAGCTGTTTTAGGACGGATGCAACACTAAATATAAATTTAAATGAACTTTAAAAATCATGATTTTGACACTGGAGAAAAAGATGCAAGCCATATTTTATTTTGAAGGTAATCACGTGATCTCTTCATAATATAGTTGTTATTATTATTTTAATTTTTATTTAAAAAACTTCCGAACATATATTGTTCAAAATTTTTTATGTATTTTATGGGATAATGTGAATATTTCCTAAAAATTTCGAGGCAATTTGTGAATTTTAACTTCGCTTAATTTTTTTTTTAAAATTAGGTCCCATAAGGTTTAATGTATTTCACTTTTTCAACCGGGGTTCAATCGATAGCTAATTGGGTGATATTATTCAATTACATTCCCGTATGTTCCCCAGACTGTGTGAACAGCATACTAAAATTCCATTTTAATAAAGTCATTTTTACGGCAGTCATCGTACTAACGCACAGACAGACAGACAGAATGAACAAAGTCATAAACACGTTTCAACTATGTTGGAAAGTGTTAAAAACACGCCTGTAGGTCCAATGTATGTCTATATCTAATTATTATTCGTACTCACAGATCCCGTCTATGGGATGCGTAAAGAGACGCACTTGCAAAGCAGATACCCACATATTCCCAAATAAAATGCGTTAACGTTTTCCTGTAAAAACATTTTTCTCAATTCTGTAAAAACATTTTCCTTTTAAAAATTGTAGATTTTTATATGAGCACTACTATAGCACTACTTGATATAGTACTATAGCACTACTTGTTATAGCACTAAAGCACTACTTAGTATAGCACTACTTAGTATAGCACTACTTATTTAAAGTGCTGTACTATATTTCTGGTTCCTGTCAATGTTATTCGAAAATTTTTAAAAACTTTTTGGTTTTTAACTTTTACACTTCATATAATTTATGTTTTGATTATATTAATTTGTTTTATACGTTAAAAATAATTTTAAGCATGTTTGTTTGAGGATTTTGCTAAGATTTATGATTATTATTTAATTTTTATTTTTCCATTTACTTTCCTTATATACATAATATATAAGGAAAGTATTGTAACGGGTTCGAAAACTCGAATTTGAGTTTTCGATGGAAGAGCACGTTTACAGTATTCCTGGACACGAATCATACGTTTCTGAGGTGATGTGTGTGTGTGTGTGTAAGTGTGTGTGTGTCAATGGGTCTGTATAGACGATATCTCATGAACAAATGAAGCGATTCGAACATAATTTGGTACAGAACTTACAATCTATAAATATAGGAAGGCCATTGTTTTAAAACGCAATCGAATTGTCAGAACCCCACTATATTTTCGTGTGAAATTTTGAAAAAATCATCAAAACATCAAAACCTTTCATAAAGTTACGCAAATAGTCATTTCTATGTAATTTCTATGTATGTAATTTTTTATTAGAAAACGATAGAAGCAAACTTTGGAAGGCTATTATGAACCATTCTCGAGATATTGCAAATTTTTCAAATAAATTTATCAAAAGTAACATAAAATATAAAAGAAATATTACCTATTGTGAAATATGTTCATTTTTCATATGTTATATCATGCGATAAATTTGGTGACATATATCATTCTCATGGACCTAGCTCGCTCATGGGAAAATATACTTTGGGTAATACTTTTTTAGTTAGACGCCAACAGTCATTTATCAGCTATAAGCATAACTTATTTCTGCATTCATAACGCTTTACGAGATTTTGGCGACGAATTTAGCAGAATGTCGCCAACATAGTGACTTTTTTAAATATTGCTAAACTAACGGAAATATTGCCAAATTGATAAAAATGACGTTAAATCAATGAAAATGACGACTAATTGACGAAAATTCAATATTTTGAAATTAATATAACAATCTATGAGTATTAAAAGAATAACACATCTTTTTGTCCGTAACGTTTGGATAAAATTTTGATGACGAATTTTTCGGAATAGCTCCAACTTGGTAACTATTTAAATGTTGTCAAATTGACGAAAATTTCACCCAATTAATAAAAATTCTCCAAATTGTTAAAACTGACTTTGATCAATGAAATAACGACTAATTGATAAAAGTTCAATATCTTGGAACGAACAAAAGGATAGACTATAAGAATAACCGATTTCTTCGTCCATCCGTAACGCTTGGTGAGAAATTTAGAGGGACGTCGCCGACTTGGCGACATTTTTAAATGTTGATACATTTACAAAAATGGCGCGAAATTGATAAAAATGACGCCAAATGAGAAGTTTTTGTTTCGAAAATTCTGATTTCCGTCATATAACGGACATACATTTTAATATACAGGAAATGCGTTTTTCTCCATTTGTCTGTAACAATTGGTGAAGCATTTGGCAATGTTGGCGAATAATCTAGTAAAGTATCGCCAACATAGCAAAATTTTGCCCCAGATAGATGAAAATTTCATCAAAATTTCAAAAGGGACGCTAACTTAACGAAAATGAGGCCTAGTTGATGATTTAATTATTAAAATATTTTAATATATGGACTATATCGCTTATTGAGGATGCCATCAATATTGATAATTGCTAATTTAGAGTTGTGTGAAATATAAATTAATTGGGTACTTTAAAATATTATTACATATTGTCATTCGGAAAATCGTCAAATGTACAATTCAACGTTAAAAACACAGTACCGTGGATTTTATACATTATTTTTTGACTGTAAAAGGACTACATTTATTGCATTATATAAGGAGAGTCATGTGTTGCCCACATCAGATTTTTTTTATTTTATTCTAATTATGTAACCTCTGTAGATAGATTTGTTCCATTTCATATCACTAATAAATAAATAAATATCTATTTTATAAAAGTAGATACGCCTGTCATAGCATTAACACATTAAATAAAAAAGTCAAGCAGCTATGTAAAGGCATAATGACGTGCGAAAGAAAGGCAAAAGGATATACGTAATTTTGCCTTCAAAAGACGGAGCAGCGAGAAAGTGTTATTTTGAAGTCTTTTTAAACATATTTCCAACACTATTGACATGATGCCCGATTAAGTGAGTAAATGTGTTTGGAGGGGGGGAGGGGGGATGTATGGTCACGATAATTCGAGAACAAATGTTGTTAATGCCATCACATTTTATTTACGGATGCTTTATTTGAAGAATTGAACTAGATAAAATATTTAATAATGCTCATGCCTAGATCTCGAATGATTCGAAATTTACGTTTGTCGTTCTATTATTTACTATAAAAAACAACGATATATCCTAGTATATAACATAGTATATAATCTATGAAAGTAATAGTATATAATCTAAGATAATAGATTATATAATCTAAGATAATAGATTATATAATCCATAGAGTAATATTATATAAACAATAGAGGCAATTAATACTTTAAAGCATTATAGAAGTTAATCTCATCAAAATATGTTATATTCATACAGAATATTTTATATTAACAAAAGAGGTAGCACTTCAATGCCATGTTATTTTAAAATCAATTCGTAAAATTCGTAAAAAATAAAAATAATTTTTAAAAATATCTTATTTTTTTATGAACTGGATATTTTGTATCAAGGCTTACGTTGTTAGTTTTAAAATTCAAACGGTGAATATTATTCTATTGGATGACATTCCATTGAGCGGGCAATTTCGTTTGTTAAATCAATATCATCGCTCCAACCGTTGCGAGCACAGTTTGGTCAGTCGTTGTTTAGGTTCGAGCAAGTTTCAATGTTATATGAGTATTCTAAAATTTGCTGTAAGTTCCGGTGTTCTTTGATTCATTTGCATTTTAAATTCCAAGCATGACATTATCTTGAGCATTATCAAGTTTATAGTAAAAATCATTTTTATTAGTCTCAAATATTTTAATACGTATAGTTGATATAACAGTAATAAAGTTTTCAATAAAACGTTTGCAAAAAATAATTATTTTGTTCTGGGCGCCGCATATATCACAGCTGGCTTTATCGCGTATTATATCATGCATCAGGTCCTATATTTTTATATTGGCTACTATTCTGTCTTCATAGTTCACTACATCTTTTTAATGACTAGCATCATGTGCACTTCATATCTCTGTTTGTGCAAGCCAACATTTCAGAATTTGAAATTCATTCCATAAATAGAACAGTCCTGAAAATACCCAAAACTTAGTCTGTGCAATCTCAATGATCTGTGAATCAAGCGTAGGTCGTTCGAGCGCCATTGTAGAGAAATAAGTCTTCACCGAGATTCAAAGAATGGATCTCCTACTTGGAAAAGAGACATTCATTAAATTATTCGGCCGAAATTCTTATAGTGAAAGTGGACCCCAAATAGAAGCAATTAATCATTTTAACTGTGGAAGAGTATACTTTTCATAATGCTCTAAAACTCTTAAGCTGCATAGAATTTCTGTCTGAATAAAATAACTTTTTGACTGATCTGGAATGCTCTAAGCCATCCCTACTATAATTCTAAATTTGGAATAGAACTGATTAAGGACTTTTAATCGGATTTGTAGAACCATCTCCTGGCAAAACAGATATCAAGGGAGTATTTTAAATAAGTTTTATTATGAAGTAAACAGCAGACGTAATTTAACAATGATGAAAAAGGATAAGTGTTTGTTGGTGGAATAGTAAACTAATATTAAAACAAAAAGTATATTTCCACAGTTTGGAATTTGTCATCAGTATTTAATGCGTTATCCTTTACTTCCAAATTGTTTAATTCTGTTTTTATTTCCAGTAGGAATTATAGGATTGCATTGAAGAAAATCAAAAATTGTATAATTTTGATAAAAAATACTGATATGTAAAAAATACGTATCAAACAATTTATTAATTATAATAATTTAGTTACATTTGAAGATATATTACATTTGAAGATATATTTTTATATCAAATCTACTCATATTATGTCAAGTATTCAAATGTTTAACACATTTCGGAGGTTAAAGACTTTTATTAAGTATTTCGTTAAGAGAATATTGACTAGTGTTGAGTTAATTTTCGATCTATTTTAGATATGGCAAATCAAATTAAAATTTAATTCAATTTAAATTTATGTTTTAAATAAAATTAAATACGTAAAATCATTCTAATTATTTTTAATTTGCTATTCATTTAATTTTTGACACTTTCATTCTGTTTGTCTGTCTATCCACACGATAACTACCGTAAAAATGACTTTATAAAGCTGAAATTTTAGTATGTTGTTGAACCGGTCTGTGGGACATATGAGAATGTAAATTAGTAATATCACTCAATCAGTTTTGAATTGAATCCGGGTTGAAAAATTGAAATACATTGAACCCTAGGGGACCTAATTTTCAAACATTTTTTAAGCGAATTTGAAATTCATAAATTGCTTCGAAAATTTCAGGAAGTATTCAAATTATCTCATAAAATATATAAAAGAAAATTCAGCAAAATATGTTCGGTAGATTTTAAAATAAAAATAAAAATAATAATTGCACTCATATTATATGAAGAGATCACGTGACGCACTTCAAAATAAGATATGGCATCCATCTTGTGTCAAAATCGTGATTTTTATTCTTTTTCATTTATATTTAGTGTTGCATTCGTCCTAAAACCACTTTATTTTTGTTTTCTGTACATCTATATACTGCGCCAATACAATTACAATAATTTTGAGTTTAAATGACCATCATGCTTAGATTATTTCTACGACGAAGTCTAATTTTCAAGTATGGAGAATGTAAATATATCCAGTTGTAAGATGAGTTGCATAAGAATTGCTGAATTTCTTTAACGCAAAATTATTTAACTCTGGAGTCTGCAATATAGCTGATATGAATAAAACATTTATGGATTTTACATAGAGAACAGTCGATTCTGTAGTATTGCTTTCTTGATGAAGTTTTAACCATGGAATAAGAAAGTAATTTTACTTCCATGGTTTTAAGTTCTTAAGTAAAAGTAATTATTGTATTATTATGATAATTTTACAAATATCGCCGCTGAATGAAAGGAATGGATGAAAGTTTATGAATGAAATATTCACGGCATTTGTGTAGAGAGCCAAGGGATTTATATTTCGATGACGTTATTTGAATAAAGTTCATTCGTTCCCCATGAAGTTTTCAAATATAATAAATTTTTGTAGTATTGTGATAATTTTAAAAATACCACCGCTAAATGTATTGCATTTTAGAGATATTTAAATAAAATTGCATTTCAATTGGAAAGTTTTACATAATCAATGCTTTATGCATGATTGATCATTCTTTTAACCATGATATAACACTCAAGAAAGATCGATCATGCATAATGCATTGATTATGAAACACATTCCAACTGCAATGCAATTTATTTAAAAATCTCTAAAATGCGATACATTCAACAGTATTCTTTTTAAAATTATCGCAATACTACAACAATTTATTATATTTGAAAACATAAAACGTCATCTTTTCAACATAGTTGAGAAGTGTTTATGACTTTGTTCATTCTGTCTGTCTGTCCGTTCGCACGACAACTGACGTAAAAATGACTTTTTCAAACTGAAATTTTAGTATGTTCTTGAGGCGATCTGTGGGACATATGGAAATGTGAAACAATAATACTACACAATTAGATTTGGATAGAACCCGGGTGGAAAAAGTGAAATGCATTGCACCCTACGGAGCCTAATTTTTCAAATATTTCTTAAAAAAAGTTAAAATTTACAAATTGCTTCGAAAATTTTATAAAATATTCAATTTATCTCATCAAATATATAAACAAAATTTCAACAAAATATGCTCGGTAGTTTCTTAAATGGAAATTAAAATAATAAGTACACATATATTATATGAAGAGATCACGTGACCCACTTCAAAATATTATAGCATCTATCTTTTTCCACAGTGTAAAAGACGTGTTTTTAGAAGTTCTTTTACATTTATGTTTAATGTTGCCCGTTCTAAAAACCGTTATATTTTTGCGTATTTTCTGTGCATCTATATTCTCCACCAACGCAATTACAATATTTTTGAGTTTAAATAACCATCAAACTTTGATTATTTCTACAAAGAAGCCTAATTTTAGTGGATGAAGAATGTAAACAAATGATTATAAGAATTGGTGAATTTTTTCCATACAAAATGATTTAGCTTTGGAGTTTGGAGTAAAAGTGATATGAATGAAATATTCATTGCTCATGATAGAGAGCCAGAAGATTTTATATTTCGATGACGTCATTTGAATAAAGTTCATTTTTTTCGATGAAGTTTTAAGTTTTCAAATATATATTATTGCAGTACTGTGATAATTTAAAAAAATCTGATGTGGACAGCACATGACTTTCCTTATATAATGCAATGAATTTACTACTTTTATAGCAAAAGAAAAATAAGTTATTCTTATAGTAGATTCCTATATTCGTTCCAAGATATTGAATTTTCCTTAATCCTCTCAGTATCTACACTTTCAAAAAAACTCTGATGTGGGCAACACATGACTTTCCTTATATAATGTAATGAATTTACTACTTTTACAGTTTAAAAAAATGTTATTCTTATAGTAGATACTTATATTCTTTCCACGATGTCGAATTCTCTTCAATTTGTCGTCATTTTCATCGATTTAGCGTCATTTTTATTCATTTGGCGAGATTTTCGTTAATTTGGCAACATTTAAAAAAGTCGCCAAGTTAGCGACATTCCGCCAAATTCGTCGCCAAAATCTCACCAAGCGTTATAGACGGAGAAATAAGTTATTCTTATAGCAGATAAATGACAAATGCCGTTCAAATACAAATGTATTACTCAAAGTATATTTTCTTACGAATGGAACGAGCTGAATCTATGAGAATGATGTCACCCAGTTTATCGCATGATATTACATATGAAAAGTGAACATGTTTCACAGCAGTTAATATATTTTTTTTTATTTATGGGATTTTTTTATATATTTATTCGAAAAATGTGCAATATCTCAAGAACGGTTTATGCTAGCGTTCTAAAGTTTATGTCAATCGTTTTCTAAGGAAAAATTACATAAGAAATGTCTATTTGCGTAACTTTATCAAAGGATTTGATTTTTTGATGAATTTTTCAAAATCTTACACAAAAATTTAGCGGGGTTCTGAACATTCGATTGCGTTTAAAAACAATAGGCTTACAGTATTTACGGATTGTGAACCAAATTTCGTTCGAATCGCTCCATTCGTTCGTGAGGTATCGTCCCCACAGACTCACTGACACACACACACACACACACACACACACACACACACACACACATTCTTTCACACACACACACAGACACAGACATCACCTCAAAAATGTTTGATTCGTGATCAGGGATGCTTGAAACGTGTTCTCCCGTCGAAAACTCGAATTCGAATTTTTGACTCCGTCACAATACTTTCCTTATACATTATGTATATAAGGAAAGTAATATATCAGCGCTGAATGTATTACATTTTAGAGATGATTAAATAAAATTGCATTTCAGATGGAAAGTGTTTCATTATGAGTGCTTCACGCATGAATAATCTTTCTTGTTTTACTAATACAAGTGTATTAACTTACCTCATACAATCCACTTTAAGAATTAGTATGTTCAATGTTAGTTGAGTTAATGGCATCTACCTGTCCTCTTTTGCACTTACCGCATTTCTCATCTAAGTCATGACCACCTTTTAAAGAAGTAGGAACTAAAAGGAAGCATCCCTTGAAGCACTGATATTATATTCTCAGTACGTTCAAGAATTTATTGCAAAATAAAACAGGCGTTTAGTAGAAACAAAGAACTTATATACTTGGAGTATACAAGAATTTATTAGCAATTGAAGGTGTTGGGTTGCGTTTGCTGTTAATTAATTTTAGGAATTTTGTTTTTTAATCTAAACGGGTTCGGGAGACTTATTTATGTATTTTATTCTCTTTTCTATATTTCATTTAATTATCTATAATAAATTTAATTATCTACATTTCATTTATTTAGGTTTTTGATATGCTTCTGTTACAAATGCTTTCTATTCCATAGTTTCTGTGTTAAAAATGGCTAAAGTTCGTTCCTTTTAGGTATTAAATAAATTTAAATTTCTAAAACCTAAAAAGAACGAACCTTCGCCATTTTTAGCATAAAACCTATGGAATAAAAAGCATTTAGTACAGAAGCATATCAAAAACTTAAATTGATAAAACATAAATAACTAAATTTAAGAACAGAGAATAATAATAAGTAAATAAGTCTCCTGAACCCGTTTAGAATAAAAAACAAATTATTTAAAATTATTAAACAGTAAAAGCAACCCAACAGAGTTGTTTAATCGAAACATAACAATTACAGTCTTAGATAATACAATACCTTATTGACAATTCATACAGATGTTAAAAGAAGGGAATAAAAGTTATTCTTAGTATGTGTGATAATTTATTGGGTAGGAATTTATCTATTATAAACCATTTAAATTTTATTATGGGTCCTTGAACATGTACTGTGAAGGAACATACAAGGTACGATTGAAGTTGGAAAGTGGTTATTTTTAGTCACTGTTAAAACTATTGCAGTTGCCAATAATTGGTTTAGAAAAAAATAGCTAGTTGCTCTTGTTTGTTGTAACTACATTCTTGTTTCAGATAAACACAGGTTACAAAAATTGTGAATTCTCTGAAATTCTCCTTCAGTAAGATTCAAGGAAATCGTCTGCGAAATATTATTTTGTGGAACTTGTTTTTAATTTCATAATTATCTGGTAATTTATTAGTCTATCTAGATACTCGAAACATAAACACGGTTACACGCTGCGACGTAAAGAATAATCGCACTGAATTTGAAAACTTTCGATCAAACGATGGAGATTTGCATACGTGACAAACAAACATACAGAAAAACAGCCAGATTTTCAATTTTTGTATATTTTCTCCTGCGTCTCCAAATTACTGAATGTGTACAATTTTATATTAAGATTACAAGCAAAACACGTGACGGTGACTGTTTCAATTTCTCCCTTAAAATCTATTAATATGAATCATTTTTACGTGCATTAAAACAATACTATCCATCAGAAAAGTTTTATTTCTACATTTACTGAAATGCATGTATATTCTGAAAACATTTTGATCTACTAAAACAGAACTACATATCATTGACATCCCTTCTTCATATCCCTATATCCCTACCATGAAAAGTAAGTATCTGGTCACATTGCTCCGGAAACTCTATGGAATATCTGGAAAAAGATATAAAATATTCGAATACGTGTAATATATTTGTCAAATGTGCATAGAATTTCCTATGTAACGTCGGTCACATATTCGGCTTTACATTTCTTTAAAATATAAGGTCTTTTGAATGTGCAAAGAGAAAAAGGTCCATATCTTCCTAGATGATGCACTTCGACGGCATATATATCTGACATTCTTAATATTGATTTCAAAGCCGTATTATGTTGTTTCTTCTCTTTGATATTCATATTATTTTTCTCTAAAACGTATGAAACATTTTCCTGCTGTGGCGAAAATTTTAAAAGACTATCCGTTTAGAGTTATATCTATCTTAATATCGAACTCCTATTAAATATAATAGCATTAGTAAAACAGCTTTTCACTTTTTATGCATTCTTCAGCATGGATTAGCACCTACATGAAATATCAGGAAAAAATACTTGTATCCCAATATGTGCCGCAATTTTGTGTCGTAATTTATGAGCCTCAATTATGTGCTACAATATATATATATATATATATATATATATAAATTGAAATTTAATCGAAAACTATGCATAAACTACGGAACTACGGTACATACAAAAAACCAATCTCTAGCATATCTGTTACAATTAAGTAACTACAGACCAAGACCAAGGATAAAAATAGGTAACTTATCACTATAATGGTATGGGGATGAGGGGAATATTAGTATACAAAAATCATAATAAAATAGGTGTATATATAAAGAGTATATAAAATATGTCAAACACGGCAAAAATGAGAAAAGACAGTAATAATTAGCTGAAGATTAAGGATCAAGACATGAAGAACAATCAGTTGAAACTACAAAAAAATGGCTGTTAGTTTGAAATTATGTTCTCCCCTGGACAACCATACAAATCGAATTAAAACTGATAGAATAGCCAGTTTCTGACACTGGCGATAGTATTTGACTCTAGACACCATTGGAACTGTCTACTGCCTAATGGAAAGGAGAAATAATAAAAACAAAAGGAATTAAAAACCAGAAATATAAAAAATAGAAATATAAACTTACAGGTACAGTTACCACGTGTGTGTCGAAATGCTTGAAGCCGATCATACTGTAGAGCATTCTACCTAATCGTTAAAGCGAGTGGAAACCGGAATGAACATAATATTGAACGTGCCCGGAAAATTTGCTTGATTGAAAACGTTCAAAATAGTAATCAGTATAGGACTCAAGTCTAGTGGAAAGTTAGGTGATAAGAATGGGTGAAATTCACAAAAATGAGTTATTCAATAAATAATAAAAGTGCAATTGTAAAATTACTACTTGGTGTATTTGAAATTATTAATAATATTATTTACAAATCCTTCCGGAAGATGATTGATGTGGAGATAGAGAAACTGAGGATCAGAAAGTCGATGTATTCGAAATAGCTGGTTTAAAATGATATTTCTAATCAATTGAATAGAATTACAAGATCGAAGGATAGCAGTTTAATACTAGTGAAGTTATAAGAATCGTTTTTATCATATAGATTGGTAATAACATGATTATTGAGGGTATTTAAATTTAGGTCTAAATAATTTACAGTTTGACTAACACTAGGCTCGTTAGGGATTAATTCTAGGTTTGAGGGGTAAAACTCAATATGCATTGGATAAGAATCATCAATAATAATATACATTAAGCCGTCAACATATCGATATATAATATATCAATTAGAGATAAAATGGCGTTCATAATAATAAAGATATAAGTTAGCTAGAATACTACTATTACAGTCCCCTTGTAGTACACCAAATGTTTGTAAATATATGTTATCACCTTGGATAATATAATTGCTGTATAACACAAAGTGTAGTAGCATAGGAAAGTTTTTGACTTTAAATGGAACATTATTGGAAGAGAGATTCAGGGATTATTGATATTTTCAAGTTATTATGCAATTGTTTTATTAAGACAAAAATTGTTTAAACTCTTATATTGTACGTTGTACGTAATAATCTTCTACAGATACACGGGTATATCTTCTAATCTACGAGAATATAAGTAGTACAGGTATATTGGCATATTTTTTTTATATATTGGCCTATATTGGAATGAATTACGACCTTCTGGTATAAAGAGTACGGAGATTATTATTTTCAATTTATTACGTCATCTCTTTTGTGTTGACAAATATTTTTGTGACTCATATTGTAATACGGGTAACCTTCTACTAACACACTGGCATATTTTCCAATCTGCAACAATATAAGCAGAACGGGGTTGCATATATTGATTCATTCCTTTTTTTTATAAATTTGCTTACAAAAGGGGCCAGGATGCTTCATTCTTCAGATCTGCCAGTGAAGATAATTTTGCATAGTGATAACAGATATTCTTGAACTTCTCTTTAGGAGCAATAAATTTAATATTTTAACAGAATTTGCACATGATTGCGAATTATAAGTTTTTTTATATGATATACTCCGTATGAAGAACGGGTATGCTGATAGTCTATATAAATAAAATTCAAATTCTGTCTGTCTGCCTGCCTGTCTGTCTGTCTGTCTGTCTGTCTGTCTGTCTCGTCATCACGGGAGAACGGCTGACCCAAATTTGATGAAATGTTGTGGGTAGCCTTGAAATAGCCCTCCCCCCATAAAATTTAGCAGAAGTTTCGAGTATCTAAGACCAGGGGTTATTGAGATATTAATGAAAAACGAAACTTTTTCCTAGGAGTTCTACTCTCTAACTCCGTGGTTTATCCAAACGTAAGGCTTGAAAATCATTTGAAAGTGAATTAAAACCTTATCTCTGAGTTTGATGGGCGATTTTTTGCGCTAATTAGTCCCTTTCTGTACACATGAATTGTTTGAAACATGATTTAAATGGGAAATCTATCTCAATGGTTTATTTTAAACAAGCTTTTACTGAACAATGAAAAGTATAAAGAAATCAAATGGTTATTTAATTTCGCAATTTATGAGGAAGATTCTATATTATATCATGTTACTCAGAAACGCAATTAAATTAAATCTGTCTGTTAATTTTAATAATTATTTTTTCGATTTGAATAATAAATAAATGGATATAAAAATATATTTTAGAAAAGAACGATTTGATTTTTCTTATAGCATTTTTGACTGGATAATATCAATTACGGTCTTCAGGTTTAAAAATTATTATTATTTATATTTTCGGGGATTATTGATTCAAGGATTATTGATATTTTCAAGATATTATGCAATTATTTTATTATGACAAAAATTGTTTAAACTCATATATTGTATGTTGTACGAATCTTCTACAAATACACGTGTATATCTTTTAATCTACGAGAATATAAGTAGTACAGGTATATTGACATATGTTTTGATATATATTGGCATATATTGGAATCAATTACGACCTTCTGGTATAAAGAGTACGGATATTATTGATGTTTTCAATTTATTACGTCATCTCTTTTATTTTGGCAAATATTTTTGAGACGCATATTGTAATACGGGTAATCTTCTACTAACACACTGGCATATTCTCTAATCTGCGACAATATAAGTAGTACGGAGTTGCATATATTGATTCAATTCTTTTTTTTTTTCGTAAATTTGCTTACGAAAGGGGCCAGGATGTTTTATTCTTCAGATCTGCCAATGATAATAATTTTGCATAGTGAGAACACATTATTCTTAAACTTCCCTTTAGGAGCAATAAATATAATATTTTAACAGAATTTGCACATGATTGCGAATTATAAGTTTCTTTATATTATATATTCCGTACAAAGAACGGGTATGCTTATAGTATAGTATATGAAAAGGAACATATATCCAAAATAGTTAATACTTTTTTAATTTTACGGGATTTTTTTTTTGATAAATTTATTTGAAAAATTAACAATATTTCAAGAACGTTTCATACTTTCAGTCTAAAATTTATAGTATTGTTTATTTAACAAAAAAGTTACATAAGACAAGTTAGAATAACATTTTTGAAGGTTATAATTTTTTAATAATTTTTTCAAAATTTCATTCGAAAATTTTAGGATCTTCTGAACATTTGATTGTGTTTGACATCAATAAAGTCCCATTATACACTGAATATAATATGTGTACCAAATTCGTTCAAAACGCTCCAATGATTCCTGAGCATTCACCCCTCTCCCCTCTCACTCCCCTCTCTCCACTCTCCTCTCTTTTCCCTTCTCTATCCCCCTCGCTCCCTCTCCTCCCTCTCCCTCTCCCCCTCCCCTCTCCCTCTCCCCTCTCTCCCTCTCATCCCTCTTTCTCTCCCCTCCCCCCCTCTCTCTCTCTCCTACCTCTCCCTCTCTTCCCTCTCTCTCCCATCTCTCCTTCTCTCCCCTCTCTCATTTCCTCACACACACACACACGCATATCGTTTCAAAAACGTTTGATTTGAATTCCTAAATACTTGAGACTTATTGTGTTGAAAACTCGAATTCGAATGTGCAATCTCTTCGCAATATTTTTCCTATACATAATACTACGTGTATAAGGAAAGTAAAAAATAGAAGAACCAGCAAATAAGTGTATATGCAATAAGCATATTACTCCAATATGTCTCATCGCATGTTTTACTATTCTTTTTCTCCTATGTTAGTGTTTTCTATTTCCTTTTATTAAAAAAAAATCATTGACATGCACTCATATATATGCACCGAGACATACACATTCACATTGAGAGACGAATCTGCCAATGGAACATCATAAGTCACATAAACATCATAAGTCATTAGACGTGTTATTATTGCTGCGAATCTGGATGCTTTGCCTTGATATGTGAAACGGATAAGGAAGGAAATCATAAATGTTCTTAATGTCATTCAAAGATCTGTCTTTCGGTTTCTATTTCGGTCTATGTGCATTTTTATGTTTAGGACACAAAATTTTCAATTTAAAAAAAAATAAAGAATTTTTTATATTTTAAATTTATTAAAGTGAATTCAAAAAGATTAAAAAAACATGTATTATATTTCAGACATATTTAAAATGGAATTCGGCCTGCAAAGCTTTCCGCCGTCATAAGCCAATCATCGAGAATAAAACAGATAAAGAACCATACTAGTAGTTGTTATATTTAGATCATAGTACCATACAAGGAGGATTTGCATAAATCAGAACATATAATGTGTCATGAATTATAAGTAAAATTGCAATGGGGCATATATATAGAATCTTTAAACTAAATCGAAATATTGTAAACAAAAAATCCAAACGGCCTAAGCATTGTAATAATTTGATAAAGAAAGTTAATAAAAATATTTATTTTGTATTCCAATGCTTTTTATAATAGAAATAGATCTAAATAAGATGGAATTTATCTATATTTATATATAACATAATTATTTTCTAATTTATTTGCATAAGAAGTTAATTGAGGTATTAAATTGGAGCAACAGACCGGGAGAGATTTATATTCTACACGAAATCGAACAAAATTTACACCCCACTGTACGAGAGAGCAACGAATTGCACCGAAAAGATTTCATGTTATGAACGATACTAAATTATTCATTCGTGCATCTCAATATTGCAGATTCTTTTTATAAAACTTCACTCTTCTCAATTCATAAACATTCAGTAAATGCTGCTGGAGAGTTGAAAATGATTAAAAAAACTAAGATCTGGGATAAGATCCTGTAGAAAGCGATGCAATCACCTAAAATAAGGCATTTTTGCACATGACAAAATTTGGAGAGCATTAGTTACACTTCATGGCACCTTGAACCATTCTCGAGGTGTCATTTCTGAAGTGAACTATTGCACTATTCAGAAGCACAAATTTTGAACCAATTACTAGACCAATTACTAGAAAACTTTCGACTAAGCATCTGATCTTGACTTTAGCCGCACCAATATTACCACAAGGAATAAAAGCGACTTATTTAAGCTACCCCGTCAAACATTATATACCTAATCCTCTGCTTTCTGCGTCAAATATTTGGTCATAAAAAGCAGCCCTGTGTATAGAAAACCTATTACTTGTGCACAATGCTCTAAAGTTGGACATGACAATAATTCCCTCACAAAGGCACCAAAATGTATAAATTGTGAAGGAGAACATCCATATTATTCTAGATCATGTCTTAAAAGGATCCTTGAAAAACAATTCCAAACAATGAAAACTGTTAATAATTTGTCATACCTTGAGACCCGTAAAATTGTTCCTGAGCGTACTCTTCGAGTTGGTGTAAGTTATGCTACGGCTACTTCACCCAACATAAGTCCATTAGCACTCAAACAGATCCCACACTACATTCTAAATAAAAATCTGCTCCAAAATCCAAATCTGTTCCAAAATCAGTCGCATCACAAACTAATCAATTCATTTCTGACGTATGCTCTTCAACCAAGTTAAACAAGCAAATAAAACATAAATCTATCCAAAAGTTGTCTACAATTGCCTACTAGCATAAAAAATACATCTCAGTCTCAGAAATAAATATCTAAACATATTAAAGTTAATGCATTTAAATCCTCTATCAAAAATTCTAGGCGGCCGGCAAGCTTATGCCAGTGGGTCATGCCATCAGAAATATGTCTACAGACTTTAAATTCATGACAAAAGGAACAGCTACCGTAAATTGTCATACTAAACATAAAAAGTGTAATAATGTCTCAAAACAAATTAGAGAATCTAAATATCTCATTAGAAACTCAAAGTATTTAAAACAGAAAGCTGTAGAAGAGGAGTTAAATGAAACAGACGCAATATGCTCAAAGAAAAATGATGCTATTAAGGATCGGATGGATTATCATCCATCCGATGACTCGGGTGATGAGTCGAGAGAGGAGTATAATGAGTCTTTGCAGAATATACAAATGTCCAATTTTTGTTGATATTTTATGGCCATTTGTGACCTTATTGACTCGTTTTTTTCACTTATGCACTCATACTCTACTGATGCTCTTGCACATTGTTTTAATGATTTTTTACAGGCTATACCAACAATTGTCAAAAGAGTGATACTATTGTATTTATTCTATAGTTGTACTATGAGGTTTTTATTATATTGATAGTTTTTAACTTATCTCGATCTTAAACATGTTTTTAACTTCATCTCAAGTATCTGTGGTTTTATCCATTTCATTGTTTATATGTGTATTACTGCATTGTAAATTCATTAGTTCATCATATGTTTACCGCAGCATATCTTTAACTTGGAATTTGTGCCATTAAACCCCAATTAACCAATCAACCATAGGGAGGCAAGTTTCTCACCCTCGGGGTACATTGTTAAGTATGGTGTCAAACGAAAAAAATTCAAGAACTTGAAAGTAAAACATAACACGCTATAATTGTAATAATTTGAATCAACAATACCGATTTTTCAAATTTTTTGATAAATTTGAAAAAAAAAACCCACAAGTTACTTAAAAATGGATTTTGGTATGAGAAAGCCGAATTCAGCTATATTCCAGTTGATTTTTAATCAAATATTATTTGCCAATACAGTTTTTAACACTTTACAACATAGTTGAAAATTGTTTATGACTTTGTTCATTCTGTCTGTCTGTCTGTCTGTTCGTTAGCACGATAACTGTCTTAAAAACGACTTTATCAAAATGAAATTTTAGTATGTTGTTTAGACGGTCTGTGGGACATATGGAAATATAAATGACTAATATCACCCAATTAGTTTTAGATTGAACCCGGATTGAAAAAATGAAATACATTGAATTCTATGGGACCTAATTTTTTAAACATTTTTTAAACGGATTTAAACTTCATAAATTGCTTCGAAAGCTTCAGGAAATATTCAAATTATCCCATAAACTATATGAAAAAAATTTCAGCAAAATATATTCAGCAGTTCTTTAAATAAAAATTAAATAATAATTACACATTTTATATGAAGAGATCACGTGACCATTTTATGATGAGATCACTTTACCTACTTCAAAATAAAATATGGCATCCATCTTGCGTCAAAATTGTGATTTTTAAAGTTTTTTTTAATTCATATTTAGTGTTGTATCCGTCCTAAAACCGCTTTATTTTTGCTTAAATTCTATGCATCTACATACTGAAACAACGCAATTACAATATATTTGAGTTTAAATGATCATGCAACTTTGATTATTTCTACAACGAAACCTAATTTTCATTTATGGAGAATGTAAATACCGAAAGATGTAGAATGAGTTGTATAAGAATTGCTGCATTTCTTTAACGTAAAATTATTTAGCTCATGGAGTCTGCAATATAACTGATATGATTGAAATATTCACTGATGTTACATAGAGAAGCAGACGATTTTTTCGATGAAGTTTTAAGCATGGAGTTTAATTACTTGTACCTCCATGGTTTAAAATTTTTAAATAAAATAAATTATTATAGTATTGTGATGAATGAAATGAATGGAAAAAAGTTAATGAATGGAATGCTGCTTTTATAGAGGGAGCCAGGCGTGTTATATTTACATGATGTCATTTGAATAAATTTCATTTGCTTTCGATGAAGTTTTCAAATATAATAAATTATTGTAGTATTATGATAATTTTAAATATATTTCCGAGGAATGTATCGCATTGTAGAGATGTTTAAACCAGTCAATTTATATTTCAATGCCGTCATTTGAATGAAGTTCATTTTTTTCGATGAAGTTTTAAGTTTTCAAATATAATAAACTAATGTAGTATTGTGATAATTCTTTAAATATTACCCGAAAATGTATCACATTTTAGAGATGTTTAAATAAAATTGCATTGAAGTTGGAAAATATTTCATAATCATTGCTTTATGCATGATTGATATTTCTTGTTTATTTTATTTACGAAGAGGCTCTCGAATGTGAGCTATTTGAACATGAGGTTGTGCAGAGTTAATATGGATAGCAATAGTTAATATGGATGCTCTGCTCCTTATAATATGGATGCAATATGCATCGATAAACGAAAAATGAAAAGTAAGATTAATCGCATGTATGTTTGGGAAAGAAAATACAAAACTTTGGAAGTGTGTATTGTCCCCCTGAGGTTCAACTTTCATCTCTTCATATTTTTAGAGGGGGGGGGGGGGGGTGAACATATGATAGAGAAATATCCGCAATGTGCTGCATAAAGGTATTTTTCGAATTTGAAGTAGAGAAAAGTATATATTCTTTTACAGTGAGTTCGCACATGCATTTAATTTTATTAATACTGAGATAGTTGTGGTAATTAGACACATTATTCCAGTTCAATAAAGTAGGGATTATCTCTTTCATAAACACTGATCTTAATAAATGTGTCATGAAATGATTGATATTAAAAAATTTAATGCATTTTAAAATTATACAGGTTAAAACGAGTACAATATCTACTTACCGGCTCATTATAGAACTTGAAGAACTCGAATAATAGTGCCGTGTATTTCTAATTTAATGCGTATTTCCAATATAAAGTTACACTAGCCTAACTGAACCTACCTACCTACCTAACTAACCAACTGACTAACTGAACCAACTTCAAAATATTAGCACTCGAAGAACTCGAAAATTAATACCATACATTTCCAATTTAAAGTGACACTAGCTGAACCAGCTTCAAAATATTAGAACTCTGAAGGTACAGGCGAGACAACCCAGTGGTTAGAGCACGAGGATTGCACTGGCAGGGCCTGAGTTCGATTCACACCTTTGTTCAAACTACTCCCCTGTTTACGCTGAGTACATGTTTGAAATGTGCTCTACAGTCAAAAACTTGAATTAGAATTTTCTAACCTGGCACAATACTTTCCGTATACAGGGTATGTTATATGTATGTATGGAAGATTTAATAACTGGTAGTTTAGTTGAAATAATTTATATCGTTATTAGATTTTGACTTCAAAAATGAGGGACGAGGGAGTTCTAATTGGATTTTTCTTCACATGATAAGGTTTTAAATTTCATTTTTTTAAATTTTGAATTTCATTCATTGGGCGAGATAACCCTGTGGTTAGAACACAGAGATTGCACTCGGAATCCCCGAGTTCGATTCTAGGCTCTGCCTAAACTATCCCCGTGTTCACACGAAGCACGGTCACGTTAAATCTGTGGGTCCGAAAGTCTCTCCGAGATAATAGTGGCAGGAAAAGGAGAGCACGGTTACTGGGGATGTCACCGCCACTGAGTTCATGTTCTAAATTGGGTGACGCTATCCAGGCCGTCCAAAGAGATATGTTACGCATTCGGGTAGATAACGGTCTGGGTCGAAAGAATAAAATAATTTCATTCGAATTAGTTATTCTGTTCCAGAGCTGTCGTTTTGTCAAAATTTATTCAAATGCATAGCCTTAGAAAACGTTCGATTCGTATTTAGAAACCTTACCATATCAATCTCTAATATATAGAATTTGTAGAATTGAGAATAATTATGTTTTACATGATTCTACATATGTAAGGCACACACCTATGTCACCCCCAGAAAACTTTCGATTAGTAAAAACCGTGTAACAAAAGGCACATTTATTATCCTTTGAGAACAATATACATTTACATTTGGCTGTACAAAGAAAAGCTTCCAATACGAAGATATATAATATTCCGAATATGATACTGATTATTCCTGATTGATTCCTAGTATCCCAAAAATTGGTATTCTGGTCAACTTTTGTTGGTATTTAATATTGGAAAGGATAGAAAAATACAGACGTTTTATATTTTTCGAGAATACGCCGTAAGCGAAATTTAAAGAACGATTTAATAATACGCCCATTTACAACAATCACAACGAAAAAATTTTCGTTAAGACGCATGGTTCCGAGTCCTGACGTACCTGTATTCCAAATTTTATGGCTGTAAGACGCTTAGATTTCTTTGCTGTAGACTGTACATACACACAGACAACCTCTTTTACTATTATTACCTGTATCTGCGCTCTAGGCATCTGTGAAAGTGTTAACTATAGGACTCTGAAAATAACAATTGATTGCCCCTAAGATTTACATTTCTTCTTTACTGAGACTTATTATAATATTTTATTCGTCTCGTCAAAATCTATCATCCTCATTTCGCATTTAATGGTTTTATAAACTGGTTTAGTATATATACAGTTTCATTCATAATTACATATAGAAGCGAAGCTGGATATAGAACTTATTTTAACTAACATGAATTGTTACTATCGTATCTCCTTTTGGGTTGTCATGTGTTAAAAAAATTATCTTGTATTAATACACATTAAGATCTACACACGTCGGGGAAAGAATTTATTCCCTCTTGTTGACTGTAAACGGCCAATTCAAAAAATTTCTACAATTTAATTTCAAAAACATCTAATTGAAACTTGAAAAAAGGCCATAGTACATTATTTTAGCTATAGATACTATTGTGTGAAAAATTTTAGAACAGTAAGTGTTGTAAATATCGCGCTGCATTGCTGTAAACCAACCAGACAGATAAACGGACATTCTTCCGACAACGGAAAAAAATCTGATGTGGGGAGCACATGACTTTCTTTATACAATGCAATGAATTTACTACTTTTACAGTAAAAAAAAAATAGATTATTTTTATAGTAGTTATTTATATTCTTTCCAAGATATTGAATTTTCGGTAAATGAGTCGTCATTTTCCATGTCGACATCACCAATGAATCGTCATTAATTTAGAGCCATTTTTATTCATTTGGCGAGTTTTTCGCTAATTTAGCAACATTTAAAAAAGTCGCCAAGGTGGCGACATTCCACCAAATTCGTCGTCAAAATCTCGCCAAGCGTTATGGACGAAGAAGTAAGTTATTCTTACAGCAGATAAATGACTATTGGCGTTCAAATACAAAAGTATTACTCAAAGTATCTTTTTTCATGAATGGGACGAGCTATATCCACGAGAATAATGTCACCCAATCTATCGCATGGTATTACATATGAAAAATGAACATGTTTCTCAATAGGAAATGTTTTTTTTTTTATTTTATATGACTTTTTGATAATTTTTTTGAAAAATGTGCAATATCTTGAGAACGGTTCCTGTTAGCGTTCTAAAATTTATGTCAATCATTTTCTAATTAAAAATTACATAAGAAATGTCTATTTGCGCAACTTTATTAGCGGTTTTGATTTTTTGACGATTTTTTCAAAATTTCACTCGAAAATTTAGGGGGGTTCTGAGCATTCGATTGCGTTTAAAAACAATAGGCTTCCAGTGTTTATGGATTGTGATTTTGTACCAAATTTTGTTCGAATCGGTTCATTCGTTCGTCAGTTATCGTCTCCACAGACTCACTGATATACACACACACACAAACTTTCACACACACACACATACAGACATCACTTCAGAAATGTTTGATTCGTGATAAGGGATGCTTCAAACGTGCTCTCCCGTCGAAAACTCGAATTCGAATTTTCGACCCCGTCACAATACTTTCCTTATACATTATGTATATAAGGAAAGTAATAATGTTCTAGACAAGTTGCACATTTAAAATCCTTTACAATGAAACAATCGATGACATATTAAGCGGTTTAAAATAAATCCCCTCTTATCAGCAAACGCGAAAGAATAATACAGATCCAGTGATGTCGGTATAATTATCATTTTATCTTCCAGAAAATAACGACTGTATATTAAGCACCTAGTTCCCCCGATGGGTAAATAAACGATGCACTTACATGCTTCATTGCTTCCGTATATTGCATTTTGATGAATCTATTCGCTTTATTCAGACGCACTTTCAGGGGCAAAGTCACGAGAATAATTCACCTTTATAAGGTTTCGCCATACTCCTAATTTTAAGCTCACGGAATTTTATTCATTAGATATTTCAATATTTATAATGAATTGACTCATATAAATTATTTTTAAGAACTCGTAACAAGTTTGTCTATCTGCGGTCAAATGATATGAGGATTAAATAGATAATCAGTACCTAATATCTAACTCATCATAACTACTGCATCATCATTATAACTACTTCATCATTATTGTGTGCAATCAGAAGATGGTGTTATGTACAGATTCTGCAATTTTATGGTTTTATTAACATTTTACAACATAGTTGAAAGTGTTTATGACTTTGTCCATTCTGTCTGTCTGTCTGTCTGTCCGTTAGCACGATAACTGCCGTAAAAATGGCTTTATCAAAATGAAATTTTAGTATGTTTTCAGACGGTCTGTGGGATCTATGAGAATATAAATGAATAATATCACCCAATTAGTTTTTTATTGAACCCGGCTTGAAAAAATGAAATACATTGAATCCTATAGGACCTAATGTTACAAACATTTTTTAAGAGAATTAGAGAATTTAACATTCACAAATTGCTTCGAAAATTTTAGGAAATATTTAAATTATCCCATAAAATATATAAAAAAAAATTCAGTAAAATATGTTAGGTAGTTTTTTAAATAAAAATTGTTTAATATAGGAAGAAAAACAAATTTAATTAATTTCTGACTCTCGTTATATCCTCTAGAAAGAAAAAAGAGATATATTGTATAATAAATATCTTTCCAAGTGTTTAATTATTTTATGTATGAGAAAGGTTTCACATTTTAAAATAAATATGGTAAATAACAATTTTTCAAATTTTTAAGTAAAATAATTTATTATAGTATTGTGATGAATTAAACGATTGGAAAAATGATTATGAATGAAATGCTGCTTTTATACAGAGGCGATTTATATTTCGATGACGTCATTTGAACAACGTTCATTTGTTTTCAATGAAGTTTTCAAATATAATAAATTATTGTAGTGTTATGATAATTTTAAAAATATTACCGAGGAATGTATTGCATTTGAGAGATGTTTGTATAAGCTTGCATTGGAGTTGGAAAGTGCTTCATAATCAATGCTTTATGCATGATTGATCTTTCTTGTTTACTTATGTAAAATGTAAACAGCAAAATATGTAGAATGAGTTGTATAAGAATTGCTGTATTTCTTTAACGCAAAATTATTTAGCTCATGGAGTCTGCATAGCTGATATGAATGAAATATTCATTGATTTTACAGAGAGAAGGACGATTTGTTTCGATGAAGTCTTAAGCATAGAGTTTAACTACTTCTAGCTCTATGGTTCTTCTAGTTTTTAAATAAAATAAATTATTTTAGTACTGTGATGAATGAAATGAATGAGAAAATGTTATGAGTGAAATGATGCTTTTATAGAGAGAGCCAGGCGTGTTATTTTTTCTATGGCGTCATTTGAATGAATGTCAGTTGTTTTCGAAGAAGTTTTCAAATATAATAAATTATTTTAGTATGGTGAAAATTTTAAAAATATTACCGAGGAATGTATCGCATTTTAGAGATGTCTAAACCAGGCAATTTATATTTCAATGCCGTCATTTGAATAAAATTCATTTTTTTATTAAGGTTTATGTTTTCAAATATAATAAATTAATGTAGTATTGTGATAAGTTTTAAAATAGTATCGTGGAATGTATTGCATTTTAGAGATGTTTAAATAAAATTGCATTGAAGTTGGAAAGTGTTTCTTAATCAATGCTTTAAGCATGATTGATCTTTTTTTGTTGTTGAAGTCTGATTTAGCATCGCCTAGGATGGATGTCCTTATCGAACAACCCATTCATTAAAGATGTTTCTTTTTAAATCTATATTATTAAAACGGATGAGACTATGTATTTATCTGTGTTTAAAGTTTCTTTTAGCTAATTTTCACTCTTCAAAATAGTAGTTGGTGTCTACTGAAAGCTGTTTTCTGTTATAGAAGACTGTTAAATGTTTATAATTTCAAGAAGTACATACATACAGAATGGCAGATACTTCCTGCACTTAATATACTAGAATGATCAAAAGACTTTGCTGGGTATAATCCAAGATCACATTGAGAATGTATGGATTAATTAAATAAAATAATAATGAAAATGTAAATTATTTCTCGAGTTACAGAAAATTTGGGGCAATCTGCGGTTGAGACATTTTGTGTAAATGTTTCAACCTTATGTTTCTTCTATTTGTGACCAACTTTTCTTTTTGACTTTGGATAGTTTGTTGGTTCTGTTGCACTGACGAAAGGGACCCAGCGTATCTTCGAGACATCGGCATTCTGATTTATTATTATTATTCCATTTGTGATTTAAAGCATTTCTCAAGTATCCCTTACCAAATTGAAGGATTTTTATTTTGACCTGGCACTGAATGATTGTTACATAGTGTATGCATAGTACTGCAAGTAAATAAAATGCCTTCACTGAGGGCTCTTTGAGTCCCCAGAAGGGAGAAACACCTTTTAAACACCATTTTCTTTACATGAATGCAGGGGTCCCATAATTTACTTTTTTGGACAGAGTTGTAGTATTTGTTTCAATATCGCCAATTTGGTGATTTTTTCCAATATATTGAAACTTTCTCGAAATATCGAATATTCGTGGAGATACGAACACTTACTAGAAATTTCTATGAAGAGTATATAAAGGAGTCATCGCTGAGTTGAAAGTAGTTGACTTGATACCAGATAAATTGAATTGCGAGATACGCCAGCGTTTTAAGGAAAATATTAGTTATTTTATGAATTAGCTGAGCATTTAATTGCTGTTCTATTGTATCTAACAGTTTAGTGAGCTCGTAAGATAGTTATTGAGCTATGCGCTGCATATTACTCCTATTTACGTTTATCAGTGCTTTTAACTAGAAGCTTTAGTTATCCAGACACATTCTTGTACCCTTAGAGTACACCAACCATTCCATGGTAACAATACATATACCTCAAATTAACAAAACAAAGTATTCGTATTTAGAAATGTCCAATTGTGTAAATCCTCAAAGACTCGATTTATTGACGCTGTTAGAATAATTTACGCATAACAAATATTTTTACAAAAGAATGGAATGCGTAATTTACTTTCTGTATATCAAATCCTTATCAAAGAAAAATATATTATCGAATTTTCACCATCCATGATAACAAAAATTTCAGGAAACCAGGTCTAGTACTCATTTGCGCAACCCGTCCTTAGGAATTTTCTCTCAAGGAAGAATTTGAGCGAAAATCAAAACAAAAGCAATTCGTTTCTTATTAGAAGGAAGCAGTAAGTTGTAAATCTTTACATCTGGTTGTTGAGCACTTATTACGTTTCACACACCGTGAGAGTTAATTATAAAAGTTGACTGATCACATGTATTGGGATCTAAAACTTCCTAGGAAACAAGGAAATATTTCATATCAGACATTTTCGAATATAATCCGCAAGCATATTTCAAATAAAATAAATACTTTTTGTACAATATTCATTACACAGATTTATATATGTCATGTCCAAATACATGACTATATATTTTGATACAATAAATTCCATATACGTGTTATGAGAAGTATACAAATCATAACTCTTCCGTGAATGAGTAAATAGACCAGAGGCGGGGAACGCGCGGCCTGCGTGATCTTCCTGTGCGGCCTTCATAAAAGGTATCTGTTATATAATATAATCTGTTATATAATCCTAAAAATATACGTTTTTAGGTTTTTTTAAGTTTAAATTTGATACCTAGAGAAAATGTCAACATTATTTTGTCCATTTAATTTTGTCAATTGCATTAAAATGTTTGTAAACTATCTATAATCTGACTAACATACGTTAATAAACATTTAAACTGAGCGTAATACAAAAACTAACTGTAAAAATCTATTTTTAGCATAATTGCTACATCAAATCATCGGCTGTGAGTCAATTTTAATTTTGTCAACTTTATTTAGGCCGACACTGTATGTTTCAATGACTACTGGTGGGAATAGCCAATTGTACATTTCAAATGTTAGAACGCCACCTAGTGCAATACGGAAACACTACCAGACATGTTATATGTTCTCTACACAAAAACTATTTTCTTACTATTATTGTTGTTACTGACTCCATGTACGTTAAAACGTATTATTTTTTCTGTACGAATGGCAACAGGAAGATTTAAATTTGGGTTTTTTTGGAATTGTTTTGTTTTTAATTTAAATAAAGGAATGCTGTTTTTTAAAAACGGAAGAATTGTTAAAAAAAGAAAAAGCGGGGTTTCTTTCTGTTTATCATTATTTTATCTCACTTGATGTTTATGAATCGTGTTTGTGTATTTGAGTATTAATAAAGTGTTTTATTATAAGTTTCTGTTGATTGAGATACAACAATTATGTACTAAAAACGACGCTTGTAACTTATGCGCTTTTTTAAAGAAATTATTTAATATTCGTTTTTCCCCAGTATGTCAAATTGTAAGAGAAGAAAATTAAATGGAGAAAACAGAACATTTAAAGTAGAGTGGGAGTAGACTTTTTCTTTATTTCTGTGAAAGATAAAATGGTGTGTTTGTTGTGCAATACAGTTTTAACTACTTTGAAAAAAGCGAATGCAAATAAACACTATTCGACTCATAAAAAACATAAATATTTCAATTTAGAAGGTGAATCTCGAAAAGCTGCACTTCAAGAATTGAAAAATGAAAAGCATTATCAACAAGCGTCTTTTAGTGCTTTTGTAAAGAAAAATACCTCTGCAGTTTATGTAACTTGCAAAATAGCATATATACTTGGAAAAAGAGGCAAACCATTTAGTGACCTAGAAATAATTAAAGAATGTTTTGTTGAAGCAGTTCGTATGTTAGATACAGAAAAAGTTGCCAAATACAAACAATTGTCTCTTTAAGAAGAACTATAACAGATCGACAGGACGAATTAGCTGAAAATATTAACAGAGCAACTTCGTACAATTATACAAAATGAAGATATTTATTTTTCAATTGCTTTAGATGAAAGCACTGATAAAACTGACTCGGCGCAAGTTTTATATTTTATTCGTGCTGTAACTAACGATTTTCAATGTTACGAAGAACTTCTTGCGCGCTGGGTACACTAACTGGAAGAACTCGTGGAGTTGACATTTTCGAAAACTTCAGAGAAATATGTCATCGATTGCAATTAAATGTCAGTAATTTAGTCAGTGTCTGAACCGATGGCGCACCTTCCATGAGGAGTAAAAACGAAAGATTCGTTGCTTTATTAAAAAAGGAAAACTTAAGCTTGAAAAAACTGATATCATTTCACTGTATTTTGCATCAGCAAAATCTTTGCGCAAAATCCACCATTTTGCGAGACGCTCTGGATAGAGCTATTGCGATTCTCAACTATATTCGCGTAAATGCAATGCGTCATCGTGAATTTCGGCAGATGCTAACTTTAGACGAGGAAACGTACAGTGTTGATCTACCGTACTGCAAGGTTCTTTGGCTACCTACTGCAAGGTTCTTTGGCTATCAACAGGACAGGTTTTGATAAATGTTTTAACTTTACGACGACAAATTTTAAACTTTTATCAAGAACAAGGAAAACTACGTGATCTATCAGATGAAGCATTTTGCAGAAACATTGCATTTTTGTCTGATATCATGACAAAACAAAACAATTTAAATATCTGCCTGCAAGGTAAAAGAAGCATATATATGAAATGTGGCAAAAGATCCAAGCGTTTCGAAAAAAATTAACATTTTTCAAATCATTGCTCTCTCGTTCGGATATATCTTTATAACACTTTCCGGAGCTAGCAAAAATGTTGAATGAGCAGAAATGTGAAAATAAAATATTCGACGAATATGTAAGTGTCTTGGATTCTTTAATAGAAGAATATAATGAAAGATTTTCAGATTTTGACGAGCACACTCCTGCTATGAAATTGGTATTTGAACCACATTTAATAGATATATCCGCGGCTCCTACAGCACTATAAATGGAGTTATTTGGGTTGGGGGAAAATAGTATCCTCAAAGCCCTTTTTGACGCTAAATAGGATCCAATAGAAATCTGGAAAAATGCTGTTGAATATCCATGCCTACGAGAGCATGCACGCCGTTTACTTTCCTGCTTTGGAAGTACTTACTGCTGCGAGTCAATATTTTCTCTCTTGACAAAAATTAAAACTAGTTTAAGAATGCAGATCACAGATGCTCATTTAGAGGATCAATAAAAGCTTCACGTTACGAAGCTTGATCTAAATATTCAATTACTTTCAAGCAAGAAACAAATACAAATATCCCACTAACTTAAATTTTCCATCGGATTTTAAAATTATTTTAGGAATTGTTGCTATGTTAGTTATTTATAATTTAATACTATTATTTTTCTATTGTATTTCTGTATAATGTAATACAATTTATTGTCGAAGCATTGTTGCCAGCTAATATAGTTTTTGAGTTTACAAAAATGACGATTCTGGTGTAGTATATCTTCTTACATCGCGAGGCTAAATGATCCACTGTCTTGGTTGCCAGATTACAGTGAGGGCATTTCTTATTTTCAATAAAAAATATATTTCTGTCCTACAGAAAGGATAGAGATGCTTCTCGTGTTGCCGGAACATTACCTTTGGTCAGCCATAAAGAGGAGTCCTTCATAGACACCAGTTCTCTTTTAGCTGCAGCATACAACTTTTTATGCAGAGGTTTTGTATTTATGTCGTTGTATAACATCTCAATTTGAGCTTTATAATGTTAAAATTATTTAAAAATACGTTTACTTTATTATTTTTACTTGAAGTGGTATTTAAATATGTAGTTGTTTACTAAAATTTAAAAATCTGGATGAATATATATATATATATATATGTGTGTGTGTGTGTGTGTGTGTGCTTACATAAGTAAAAATACCAAAAGTGAAATATAAAAAATTACAGCGGTATCTATGAATCTAATAATTTTATTAAAAAAATAATAATTAATGATTAATGTTATAACAAGTTTTTACCCTTATGTGAATACAAAAATATTTTATATTGTAACTTTTTATGTCAAATAATAAATAAATAAGGACTTAATTTTTGTTATTTTTCTATATAATGCACCAAATTGTTGAAACTATACCTAACTATAATAATTTCATAAAAGTAGCATTTATAGGTACATCAACTTATGCGACCTACTTTATTACTACCTAATTTGCATGTGGCCTCTAATGGTAAAAAGGTTCCCCACCTCTGAAATAGACCATAACATGGTCCAGTCCAGTGGATTTTATTCTTCAGTTTGATTGTGATAAGATCTACATGACAAATGAGCGTACGAAATTATCACCTGTTGGGAACTACTAAAAAACAACAATGGCAGTGCCATCTAGTCACAAGAAAAGAAAAGGAATAGAATATCACTAAAAAAATTAACGAACAACCTGAAAGATAAAGCCTGAATGAAGTCAGTGCGAAAATATATTGAAACGACAGATTTAACGTGCTCGTACTTCGCGGGAACACTGGGATAGTTTGTCAATGACGGTAAGCAAGCTCAGGTCCTCCAAGTGCTATTCCCGTGCTATAACCACTGAGCAATCCAACTCCAGGGTGACTCCTTTTTCTTGCTTTAAGCTCAGACCGTCCGACCTACCTAAAGGTGTAAAGTATCTATTCGAACGCAATATCGACGGGGGTCTCACAAGCCTTCATCTGTCACCAACCTTTCAGAAGGACTTTGGAAACCACAGATTTAAAGTTCCCGTACTCCACATGAACACAGGGATAGTTTGAAAGAGCCTAGTATCGCACTCGGATTCTCTAAATGGAATCCCCGTGTTTAAACTACTGGGCTATCCCACCCCTTAAGTGACGCCTCTGTTTCAGATTTCATAGCTTGGATGAGTGAACTAAAGTATTTTTTTACAAGATACTTTATTGCCGTAAAATTTGATATACGCCTAGGGTTGATCGTAACCCTACATCTGAATCTGATCGTACGACTAAACTAACCATAGGATAATCACAAGGTATTTGATGTGTGAAAAAGTATATTCGAGTCTTGGCGATCTGCCAAGAGCGACATCAACCGCATTACTTACACATTCTCTTTCTTTCACTAAATAACTGTCACCATTGTCGTGATTTCATTTACTACAGACTTTTTAACCCTCACTAAAAAAATTGTATTCATAAGCATTGCTTAGCATTGACAAGTTTCTCGCCCAAGCAAAAAACAAGAATGCGTATGTAACGTAGTTGATGTCGCTCTTGGCAGACCGTTAATATTCGAATACGTATTTTCTACAGGTAAACTGACTTTTGAATGAGTTGTATGAGAAGTAAATATTTCATGATTCACGAATTCATTATTGTTAGTTCTTAAAGTTAAAAAATTAATAAACGTTTATATAAACTCATGCAACACTGAAAAGAAAATTAAATTATCACTTTAACTGTAAGAATGTATACCTTTCATCATCTCCTAATAGTTTAAGGCTATACAGAAATTTTATTTAAATAAAACAACTTTTAAGCTTATTTGGAATGGCTATAAGTCACACTGCTTTAATTCTAAATTCGGGATAGAACTATCTGTTTGAGATTAACGTCTACCTTTTAATCGGATTTGTGGAACTATCTTCTGGCTTTGAATTAGTGAAGAAGATAACAAGAGATTACTTTAAATAAGTTTTATTTTGAAGTAACTGAAAATCCAATTTAACGATTGTGAAATATAAAGCATTCCGTTTAAAGAGCGAAACCATCCTTTTGTAAAAAAATCTGATGTGGGCAGCACATGACTTTCCTTATATAATGAAATGAATTTACTACTTTTACAATAAAAATATAGGTTTCTATTACAGTAGATATTTATATTATTTCCAAGATATTGAATTTTCGTCAATTAGTCGTCATTTTCATTGATTTAGTGTCATTTTTATTCATTTGGCGAGATTTTCGTTAATTTGGCAACATTACAACGTCGCCAAGTTGGCGATATTCCGTCAAATTCGGCGTCAAAATCTCGCGAAGCGTTATGGACAAAGAAATAAGTTATTCTTACAGCAGATAAATGACTATTGGCGTTTAAATACAAAAGTATTATTCGAAGTATCTTTTTTTCATGAATGGAACGAGCTAGAGCCACGAAAATGATGCCACTAAATTTATCGCATGGTATTACATATGAAAAGTGAACATGTTTCTTAATTGGAAATATTTTTTTTTTATTTTGTATGACTTTTTGATAATTTTTTTGAAAAATGTGCAATATCTCGAGAACGGTTCATGTTAGCGTTCTAAAATTTATGTCAATCGTTTTCTAATAAAAAATTACATAATAAATGTTTATTTGCGTAATTCTATTAGCGGTTTGGATTTTTTGACGAGTTTTTCAAAATTTCACTCGAAAATTTAGGCGGATTCTGAGCATTCGATTGCGTATAAAAACAATAGGCTTCCAGTGTTTATGAATTGTGATTTTTGTACCAAATTTCGTTCGAATCGGTCCATTCGATCGTCAGTTATCGTCTCCACAAACTCATTGACACACACACACACACACACACACACACACACACACACACACACTTTCACACACACACATACTTTCACACACACACACACACACATACTTTCACACACACACACACAGACATCACTTCAAAAATGTTTGATTCGCGATCAGGGATGCTTGAAACGTGCTCTCCCGTCGAAAACTTGAATTCGAATTTTCGACCCCGTCACAATACTTTCCTTACACATTATGTATATAAGGAAAGTAATGCATGTTTCTACAATGTAAAATATCTAATGTAGACAGTACATGACTTTTCCTATAGAATCAAACTTATGTTTAATCCGTTGAGTTTAATTGCTCAAATTGACGAGGTATTTACTTGATATTATATTCAATTTAAAGTTTTCATACACTTTCTTTTCATTAGGCAACATTAATTATTTTTAGATATTGTCATCTTTTCAAAATTCCAAAACACTTAAATAACTCGAAAATTGTTCATCCTAGAGTATATGGTCTTATTCTTTTTGTCATTAAAAATTGTGTATAAAACAAGTATTTAATAAATGTTTTTCTAGTATTTTATTTCAGATATTGACGGTTTTGTAAAGCAGTTCCCCCCAAAATTGTAATGCTAGTTATATTTTAACTTAATCGTACCAAAATTTAACCAGCATTAGGCTAATCCCCAAGAGACTTACTAAATTTTAGGAAATTGCATTGGATAGTTCTTAACTATTGTAAAAAACATCTTTAGCCCCTCAAAATTTTAAATACCTAGATAATGATTCATCTTTGAGTAATAAGGTTGGTCTTATGCGTTTTATCGTTGAAAACTACGTATAAAACAAGCACCTAAAGAGTGCATTCTAACATATATACATCTTCATATTTTGATAGTTTTTGCGGGCCATTTCGCTAAAAAAAGCAGGTTCTATATCTCCGAATCGTGCCAAAATTTAATCAGCACCAGGGAAACGCACATGTTACGCCATCTACAAAATTTTATAAAATATCTTCGAATAGTTTTTTAGCTAGATTGGGTACATACATACGTTGCACAGACAAACATACAGATATACAGACGCCACACTAAAATAGTTTTTCGTATTATAGAGTGCCTGAAACGTGTAGTTCCGTCAAAAATTTAATTTCGATTTTAGTTTCGATACAATGCTTCCCCTATACAGTACCATGTATAGGGAAATAAAAACGCCCTGAAACCTGCTAGTCGAGCTATGTGATTAAGTGAGATCGCGCTACATCCTGATCCTGAAGAAAGAAGCTATTTTATGACTTCAAAAGTGGATAACCGGTATATATTTTTATTTATACTGCATTTGTTAAATTTATATTTTATCGAGTTATGTTACTATAGTTTAAATTTTATTTTCAGATTTTAATACTTGCTCTTGTGTATTTCCACTTCAATTATTACTTTCCATATATACATAATGTATAAGGAAAGTATTGTGACGGGGTCAAAAATTCGAATTCGAGTTTTCGACGGGAGAGCACGTTTCGAGCATCCCTGATCACGAATCAAACATTTTTGAAGCGATGTCTGTGTGTGTGTGTGTGTGTCAGTGAGACTGTGGAGACGATAACTGACGAACGAATGAACCGATTCGAACGAAATTTGGTACAAAAATCACAATCCGTAAACACTGAAAGCCTATTGTTTTTATACGCAATCGAATGTCCAGAACCCCCCTAAATTTTCGAATGAAATTTTGAAAAAATCGTCAAAAAATCAAAACCGCCAATAAAGTTACACAAATAGACATTTCTTATGTAATTTTTCATTAGAAAACGATTGACATAAATTTTAGAACGCTAACATGAACCATTCTCGAGATATTGTAGATTTTTCAAAAAAATTATCAGAAAGTCATATAAAATAAAAAAAAATATTTCCTATTGAGAAACATGTTCACTTTTCATATGTAATACCATGCGATAAATTGGGTGACATCATTCTCGTGGATCTAGCTCGTTCCATTCATGAAAAAAGATACTTTAAATAATACTTTTGTATTTGAACGCCGATAGTCATTTTTCTGCTGTAAGAATAACTTATTCCTTCGTCCATAACGCTTGGCGAGATTTGGGCGACGTTTTGAAATGTTGCAAAATCAACGAAAATCTCGCCGAATGGATAAAAATGACGCTAAATCAATGAAAATGACGACTAATTGTCGAAAATTCAATATCATGGAAATAATATTAGTATGTACTATATGAAAAATCTATTTTTTTACTGTAAAAGTAGTAAATTCATTACATTATATAAGGAAAGTCATGTGTTTCCCACATCAGATTATTTTTCAATTAAAATCACAAAATTCCGTACATTCGATACAAAATGATTACTATCCTTATATTTAAAATACCCATCATGCAATTTATTATTTATAATAGTTTAATAGTTATAAAATACTATTCTACTTTCTGCCCAAGATCATGACTTTTGTGTTTTGCACCTTCTAAATTGACTTCAATCTAATATCACACTTTAATTGACCTTATGACTAGAGTTCGAATCACGACATTTAACAAATAAACAACTTTATTTACAGCTAACTTCGTTGGGAACTCAAAACACACACACACACACACACATATATATATATATATATATATATATATATATTACAAATCTATATACAAAGTATTTACAACGCATTTGAAATTCTACCCGAGACATACTAATCTACAATGAAATTCAAACTTAACTTATTATCTCAACCTATGATGATCAAACTACGACACAATATATATACTCAGAAGATTATAGGCTATACTCTCGCTGCCACCTTCCATGGACGATCAGAACTCACACACGCACGCGAACTCGGCAAAATGGCAGAGAAGTAACTATAAATCCTGCTCTTCTTATAGATCTGGCCAAACATGAGTATGCAATTCTCCGGAATAAAAGTTGAGAAGTTTAGGACATAAATTAAATTCAGGAAAAAGTAGAATTAGAATAAAATGATAATAAATAATAGAATCCTCACGTAGTATATAAATTTATATTTCTTTTTAAATTCGATATTTAAAGATCTTTTTAACTTGCTATAATTTAATTTTCTAACTATAATTTAATATTCAACTATTAATTTAACTATAATTCAATATTTAATTTTCTATAATTTAATATTCTTTAATTTTCTAACTGGCTATTAATTCAAATTTTGCATCCCGTACTTTCTTCTTACATTCTCCTAATACGTGGTAATACACAGAGTGTCCCAAAAACATTGACCTCGGCTTTTATTCCTTAAATATTGATCTTAGACATATATCATAAATTACAAATTTGTGTAAAAAAATTTACTTAATTTGATGAAATTGAAAAAAATTTTCAGGGGATTAAATTTGAAGAAATACAAAATGTAATTTTTTATACGGCCCCGTACAAAACCCATTTCCAATCAGTAAAATGTACCCCATATACTAATAAGGTGATGTACAAAATTTCCGCATTTTATCATAAAAGTCCCAGAGATATGTTTAAGCAAAGCTGGTTAATCACAAATTAGAATGTAAATGTTTACAGCAAGAGTGCAAATGACGCAACGCAGAAATACATCATAGGCAAATAATATCTGCATCTTAATGGATCTTTCACATGGATGGAAAACATTTTAAACAAGCTTTGTAATCTTTGTGTAAAGTTATTATTTCTACACAGTGTAGATACTTTTGTACCAATAAATAACAAAATTATTATTTATTTATGTAATCATTGTTTTCTTTCGTAATTTGTGCATGACCCCTGAAACGCGATCTGCCGACATGATTTTTACCCTCTGAGGACCCATGTCGATGCATCGAAAAGTGGTTTAAGTCAGCATTTTTGTCTTTTCATATTTCTGGGACTTTTTATGATGAAATTCTGAAATTTTGTACATCACCTTATTCGTGTATAGGCACATTTTACTTACTGGAAATGTTTTTGGAAGGGGCCGTATAAAAATTTAGATTTTGTATTTCTTAAAATTTTATTCCCTTAAAAATTTTGATCGATTTCATAAAATTCTGTACCTTTTTTTTACGCAACTTAGTAATTTATTATATATGTCTAAGATCAATATTTAAGGAATGAAAGCTGAGGTCAATGTTTTGGGGACACCCTGTATAAGGGAAGTATCGGAATCGTGTCAAAATCCTCAACTCGAATTTTAGAAGGATTTACACGCTTTGAGATTTCATAGAACCCGGAAAATTTATTTTTAGTATGTGAGTATATGAGTGTGACGTATGTGAGTGCGTGTTTCTGTCTGTCTATGCAATATATGCATATACGCTAGCTTGAAAATTATTTGATCAACTTTTCAAAATTGTATAGTTATGTCACTCGCAGATTAAACTGGTGCTAATTAGATTTTGATACGATTTGAGAGTACAAACTTGCCTTCATTTCGAAATAGGCCAAATTATCAAAATTTAAAGCAAAAGATTACATATTTTCAAATGATTCAATTTGATACTAGTTTTACACATAATTTTTCAAACACGAAAAGAATAAGACCAACCTTATAACTCTAAGACCATCATCCTCCACTAAGGCTTACCGTTCAAGGTTTTTTTCCGCATTTTTGTAACGTTGTCTTTAAAATTACTTCGAGTAGCTAAAAAAAAGCAAATTGAATTGAAGCAACAAAGTCAGCGCAATTTCAAATAATTGCATAAATAATACTTTTATTTTATGCAATTGCACTTAATTTATGGACTCGTGGATTTAAAGAGAAAATGAATTTGAGAGTATAGGGAAAGTTGTGATCCCACATCAGATTTTTTGCTAAATAAACATGTTTTATGTAAATATATTAATTAATCATTTAAAAATAATTATGGCTACTTAATCATTGTATATATGAATCATTCGGCAAAACTTCTTTAAAATTAATTTCTTAATAAGTCAACTCCTTTCTTATCTAATTATTTTACCTTTCTTAACTATCATTTATCTCATACAATCATTTAGTTTAAGAATTATGTGCAATGTTTGTTGAGTGAGTTATGATCACTCAAAAAACATTGTAACTCAGATGTTCCCTTCTCACTTACCGTATTTCTCCTCTAATTTACGATTGTCTCTAAAAATGGAAAAGCTAAAAAGATAAATTCGTTGAAGCGTATTAAATATATTTTTAGTATAAAAAAGAAGCATGTGTTAAAATGAAACATAGCAATTAAATTTTCAGTAAATACAAGAATGCATTAGCTTCTAAAACAGGTTTTAATTTGAAACTTAAATATTTTATTCTTAGTATGCACATTAATTTATTGGCAATTGAAACATATATTAAATTAAAACATAGAAATTATATTCTCAACTTATTCAAGAATTTCTTAGCAAATAAAACAGGTGTTAAATTGAAACTTATAAATTACAGTCTTATTATGTAAAATAATTTATTTTCAATTAAAGCAGGTATTAAATGAAAGTAAATTTGATATTCGCGAAACTTATATGGTATGTAATTTTTTTCACTATAAATTCATCTTCCCGTTTTGTAAATCAGAGATGTATGAGAGAATGTTAAATTAATTTTAGAAGTTACTTTTTACATGTTTTCGAATGCAAGTTGGATTAATTATTGATGAATTTAAAGTTATTAATTTATTTAAAGTTGGTTTATAATACGACGTCTTCAAATAAATGAAACTACACAACAAGATAAAAATTTCTGCACAGTTTTAGGAAAAATGTCAGCGAATTTTATTTTTTATGGAAGTTTTTATTTTAATACTAGAATTGCAACATTTTCACCATACCTAGAATTACCGCTTGGGGGTGAGGGGAAGTCATAGTTGACTCTTGATTTCAATGATCTCCTTCTCGGATACCACTATTATTATATATCATATTCAATACAGACCCATAATAAAGGTTTTTACATTTAATACAATTTATTTTCTGGACTATTACGTAATATGAAATGTACTGGCCAAATTGCAATGACAAAAAATTGAATTTCATATTTCAATATAAGTACTTCATACTTCGTGTGAAACGACATATGTTCTATGTGCAAGCTTCTTTCAAATTATTTATAATATAAACACCTTGATTTATCTGTCTGTGTATCTATCTATCTCTGAGTAACGACACCCCCCAAAAAAAGCGCTTGGCGAAATTTTGGTGTCGAAATTGGCGGAATATCTCCAACTTGACGAGATTTTTTAAATGTTGCCAAATTGACGAAAATGTTGCCAAATTGATAAAAATGTAGCCACATTGATAAAAATGAAGTCAAATTGGTAAAAACGACTACTAATTGATTAAATTCAATATCTTGGAAAAAATATGAGAATCTACTATAAGAATAACCTATTTATCCGTCTATAACGCATGGCGAAATTCTGGCGACGAATTTTGGCGGCTTATCGCCAACTTGACGAGTTTTTTTAAATGCTGCTAAATTGACGAAAATGTGACTAAATTGACCATATTGATAAAATTGACGCTAAATTAATGAAAATGATGACTAATTGATGAGAATTCAATATCTTGGAAATAACATAACAACCCATTTCTCCACCCCTCCGTAATGATTGGCGGAAAATTTGGCGGGATGTCGCAAACTTGGCGACCTTTTTAAATACTACCAAATTGACGAAAATGTAAATTGAAAAAAAGGTCACCAAATTGATAAAAATTACGCTGTATATAAGAGTTATAAACTTAAATTTAGCAATGACTTTATGTGTCACTTAGAAACGACCCATTAATAAAATATGAGGTCATAATAATGAATCAGAAATTTTCAATATATAATTCAACGCTATTACTCATATTGAACAACCTGGAAAGTCCTAGATATAGGTGAAGTGAGTCTCGTGCCCTTTAATATTTTTATATTTTCTGCTAAATTTCTGATAATTCTTCTAATACATTTATTAATCTGCCACAAATTTATTTTCCAGTTAAAGAGGTTTAAAAGCAGGAAAAAAAAATAAGTGCTCTACCATCGCCTAAACAATAGTATGACAAATAATATCGCAACGATACAAATAATATTTACTCAAGAGCACTACTCGCTATCGGAAATTCAGTAGATCCGAAATTCGGCAACATGGCCTGGTACCTTGCGGAGCACTGGACTGCCAAGGACCTGCCGCACCTTGTAGTTGTTCAGCCTTTTTTGGCGAGCCGTGCGGTCTGGGTCATGGAAGTACTGGCATGGGAATCTGCTCGTCATAGCGTCACATGCGCAGGAGCAATAATTTGGTCCGATTGGCGGAAACTCCATGTCATTTCTAACATATCACAATAAATCATCGCAATCCCTGCTTCGTTGAAAGGGCTGATAGACATGCATGGAGGAGCTGATAAAATGTTTCTTTAGCCTAAAGATGCCGACATCTGATTCAAATTCATAAAGCAAAGTATTGAAATATTTTATTGAATGTAGAAGATTTTATTTTAATTATACTTTCAATTTCTAATTTTCTTGTTGCGCCATACTAACCGTACCGCAACATTTACCACTGACGGAACAAACAAAATTACGGAACGATAGACAGACCTTTATTTTATACATTCTTAGTTCCGCATACCCAAATGTGCACACTTACATAATAACCACAAAATTAACGTGGCTTTTTCGTTATACCCTTTAAGGGAACGGTAGACGTCGAATTTTTTTTTATTTATTTATTGTTTTGAAACATGAAAATTTGTATACATATTCCTCTTAACATTACTATATAAAATACCATTAAATTTTTTCAATTTTGTTATAATTTTGTATTTTTTTTTAATTTAATTCTTTTTTTGAAAATGCTCCTTGCTTGCCATTTGTTCACATTTTTGATTAATGTTGCATCATGGTCACTCAAAAATACATTATAAACAAATTTGGGTATTTATTTTTAAATCCCTTAGAAAGTCCATTTAAAAAAAAATATTTTTCTGCATTGAGACATAATTTTTATCATTTAATTAGGTTCTTATTCACTTTTAATTACCTTAATGAAGTCCAATTATAAAATGCATACCCAGTTTCATTAAAATGTATGAAAGGTGTCTTCTTGCCAAATTTCATGCATCTCAAACAAAAATTTAGACGCATGGAGCACTTTAAAAATGTATAACCTTTGAAAATTTCGTTTTGAAAAAAATGCATTTAACCTTACTTGCGGGTGGAACAGCATCCATCCCAAATGAAGAACCTCCCCAAAAGACAGGTATTTGACATACTCTATCCCAAACCATACCCTATCCCGATCCCCCTTTGCAGGCATTGGCGTCCTAGGAAATCGCAGACAGAAACATTGCACCTGCTGGCAGCAGATGCAATGTTTTTATATCTGTCTTTTAAGGAGGTTCTTCATTTGGGGTGGACGCTGTCCCACCCGTAAGCAAAAGGTTAAATGTGTAAAATAATGTTATATATTAAAAAGAAAAACTTTTTCTAGTCGATTTTTACTCATTTCAACGTCCACCGTCCACTTAAAAATATTCATATGAACCATAATATCATCATTCTTGCGTGTAGAAAAATAAGTTTATGAACAAAAATTTTTATACCTGTATATGCAAATGCATATACAATATTTTTGATCTTCTTAAACAGAGCAACATATCATTGAGTTCCCGGTCCCTATATTTTACTATGGCACATAAGTATTTTGTCACATTTCTCCGGAAGCACTATTGAATATCTGAAAAAGATATAAAACTTTCAAATACGCGTAATATATAAGTCAAATATGCATAGAATTTTCAATATAAGGCCGCATCTTTGGCTTTACATTTCTGAAAAATGTAGAATCTTTTGAATACGTAAAGAGAAAAATGTTCACATCTTTATAAAAGATTCGGTTCTATGACTGCAGGTATTTCTGAATTTCATAATATAGTATTATCGACTTTGAAAATGTATTAATATACTGTTTCTAATCTTTTGCAATAATATTATCTTTCACTAAAAATTCTAAAATATTTTACTAATAATGTTTAAAAAAAAGCTAAGAGATCAGCCATTTTGAATTATATGCATATCAAGGTCGCGCTCCCATTGAGTATAGCAGCATCCACAAGTCAGTTTTGCACTTTTTATGTACTCAACATGAATAGCTAATATCTGAAATCTTTGAAAGAAAATTTGATATGTACCACAATTTTGCTGATATCTATGTTTACGGACAAATTAAGTCCTATAGCGCTACAGGCTATAAATTTCATAAATATTGAACTCAGGCAGCACAATACTGCAACGACCAAATTCATACTCACAGATCCCACCTTGAAGGGCTTTACGAAATTTTACTTTCAATGCAGATTAAATCACCTATGTACGAATTTTAAGTCTTCGGTATAATATAGCTAACTAATTCGAAAATGATTGACATAAATATTAGAGCGCTAGCATGAAACGTTTTCGAGATATTGACCATTTTTTAAATAACTTTATCAAAAACATCCCATAAAATTATAAAATATTAACTATTGTGAAATATGTTCGCTTTTCATATGTTATACTATGCGATAAATTTGTTGACATCATTCTCGTGGAGCTAGTACTAGAGAATATATTTTGGGGTAATAGTTTTGCATTTTCACATCTAACAGTTCGACAACATTTATATATAAGAAATACTCTTCTCTTCGTTTCTCTGTATTGCTTGGCTACAAATATGGCGAATAATTTAACGAAATATTGCCAACTTGGCGATATTTTGCCCCAGATTGGCGTATATATAGTCAAACTAATCAGATAAAACAGTCAGATAATAATGGATATGAATTCAGAGTCAAATTCTGAAAGAAGCAGGAGGTTCACCAAGAATTTTTGCTCTCGGTTCTGTTCCCAGTTCCCGTTCAAAAATTTTCATCATAATTGAAACGTCTATTTTTTGTGATTGGCTTTCGTTGACCCTTTGAGTGTGCTGGGTGGGGATGGGAAATATGACGCCGACCTGTAGTCTAGCGAAGCAGCAGACTTTATACACACTCATGAGAAATTATATGATATAACTTTTTACTGTAACTGTTTTTTATTGTAACTTTTTACCTTCCGCAAAATATTACATACATTTAGGTGTTAACTTGATTTTAACGCCTCTCTCTATATCTCTATACAAAACTTAAATGAAAGCTAAGTCCAAGCTTAAAAGAAAGTAAACAAACATCACCATTATAAAAGTAGTGTGTCTAAAAAATTGGGTTCATCGGCTACCGTTTAATGTTTTAAATAATTTATTATATATGTACTATAAAGCATTGTATGCATTTTAATCATATCCATTTTACCCAGACATTTCCACAGGCTCCTCAACTCGATTTTCGAGATGGTGGTTAGTGTTTTGATGGCGTGAAAGTTAGTTTGGCTTAAAATATGATTGAAATGCAGAAGTGAATTGCAAGAGTAGTATATTATTGTTCCTTGAATTGTGAGAAATGTTACGGTAGTATTTTTATTATATGGAAGTTATTTTAAAATGCTTTTATTTATTTTCTTAAACTTTGTGTATCGCGGTTCTATCAAATCTTAAAGTGAATATATGTATATTAAAGGCAGCCATTGGTCTTGGAAGTGGCTATTGAATTGAGGTGCTTTGAAGCTTATGGAGTTTTCTGGAATATGCTATTTCAAGTTCAGACACTGGTTAATAGTTTATGATTATATTTAAACTATATTATATATAACAGGAGTACCTCTTGTCTATGTTATATTTTCTACTAGTATAATTGCATATTGAATGATTTCCATCTTTTGCCGTTTTTGCTGGTACAGTCTGTTTTTTGAAAATTCACTTTGGGCAACAGTAGTGATACTATGTATAATAATAGTTATAGTTATATGCTTAAAGAAACATTTACCGTTGCAAATTACTTAATAAGTACTACTGGAGAATGGTTAATAGATTTATAGTGTTGGCCTTATCGATTGATTTTCCTGGTAATATTTTCCTCTTCTTCTGCTTATCGACTAGATTCGTAGAGGATGCAATATGCAGGTATTGTAAAAACAGACATTTGTCTTACACAGAGTTTATAGATTAAGGTCCTTTGAGGCATGTGGTTCTAACTGGAGGTATGACGCCATTTCAAATTTAGCAACCGGTTAATGGTTCATGATAAAAGCACATATAAAAAGCACATGGACTATGGTGAATGGAGAGGAAGAGATCTTCTTAACTATTTGTTGCTTATCATTTGAGAAGGTAGGATGGAGACTGTTGGTTGTTATATTGTATTGCTATTTATAAACTTGGTATTTATTTTTAATTATTTACTACTTATCATAAATTAGTTTCAATGCTTTGTAATTCTTCTTTAAAACCTAATTGTGTTCTTTTATGCTTAAAAGCAACTACTCGTTATTCATTTATTTTCCTGCGTGGTTCTTGGTTTTTTCCTAGATTTAGGCGAGATGCATTATTTGTACCCCAAAATGGAGATGTTATGAATTCTGCTCAGTTAGTTGTTGACGTTGGGCTCTCTTCCACAGTGCTTCGGGTCTGCTTATTTTGTAGGTTTGGTCCCGTTCTTCCCTTTTCAATAATGTTTCCCTACTCTTAGATATTTTCAATTATATTTAGTTATTATTTTTGTTATAGCAATTTTACTTTGACACCTACTTTTAGGTCGTAGGGGTTCTGGATAGTTTTTTTTTATTTTTCTTGGGGCACACTTGGGTTAGGAGCACCCGTGTTTCGTTTATTGATTGTTCTCTGTTAGATGGGCGTGTTTTGAGCTTACTTTATTATTGTCATTGGCTCTCCATCCCTCTCTTTCTCCTTTGGATGCCTTTGCTGTCAGGGGTAGTTTATCCGATCCTTACATATACAAGTTCCTTACATACACGGTAATTATAACATGTATGTAGGCCTAGGGATATTACTGTGTATGTATTAAATACGACATATTTATATGTAATTATACTATGTATGCTGGTATAAAAAAAGTACTGTAAAGGAGTTGAAAATTCCAATTAGGGTTTCCGACAGAGGAAAGAGCACGTTTCAAGTGTCTCTGAACTTGAATTGAGCGTTCCTAAGGCGATCTCTGTGTGTATGTGTGTGTCTGTTTTCGTGAGACTGTAGATTCGATATCTTACGAACGAGTGGAATGTTTCGAACTGAATTTGGTACAATTATTACGATACACGAGTACTGGACCTTTATTGATTTTAAACACAATCAAACGTTCGGAAGATTCACAAATTTTCAGATGAATTTTTGAAAAAATCATGAAAAAATTAGGACATTCAATAATGCTAAAAAAAATTCTCATTTGTAGGTATTTTTTTTAAACGAATGACATACATTTTAGAACACTAGGTTGAACCGTTCTCGAGATACTATACGTTTTTCAATTAATACGTTTTTCAATGCATCAAAAAGAGACATAAAAATGAACAGTAGTAAGTATCCTCAAATATGAAACACTTACATATAACACTATGTAACACTTATCTCTACTAACACGTGTGAAGAATTTGGTGGTAATGTGTAACTCATTTGGTGAAATATCGCGAACTTGACGACTTTAATGTTTAACCAAGTTGAAGAAAATGTCGCCAAATTAGCAAACAGGACGCTAAAGCTGTGAAAATGATGACAAATTGATGAAATTTTAAGTTAACACATTTTAATGTACATTGCGTAGAAGATGTATTTAATTTTCAAGTCATACTTGCACGAAATATAAGTTAATTGGGTACTTCAAAATAATTTTACTTGTTGTCATCCAGAAAAGCGCGCAATGTCTGTAAACTTATCAACGTTCGAAACATTGTACGATGTATTTTGTCCATCATGGTTTCTCAATAAAAGACGTAAAGTACTTGCATACTGTAGAAAAAGTTATCTGCAATTCGCATCAGGATTAATACCTCGACAATTTCTACCCATAGTAAAGAATAATAATTCACATTTAAAAGCAATCTGTCAAAAATTGTGAGCTTGTACATGAAACATACATACACACTTTAACACTTGTACATATAATTAAGTAGACTGATTTTATGTGCCTACTTAAGCTACTTTAGAAGAAAAGCCAGTGTTGGAATTTCTCAGTTATCATCAGTTTAACATAGCAATGAACAAATAATATAAAACAGCACCGAATAAGCTTTACATAAATAATATGCATTTTATTACATAAATAATATGCATTTTATGTTCCTTTTATTCTCTTTCCATAGATTTTTATCTTTTCTTTCCTTGAAATAAATCACTGGCATACACACCGAGATATTAACACTGATATATGAATTTGCCAATGGAACATCATAAGTCACATCACATTAGACGGGTTATTACTGTTGCGAATCTGGATGCTTTGTTTTGATATGTGATAAGGATAAGGAAGGAAATCATACATTTCCTCAATGCCAATAAAATATTGATCCTTCTTTCCTTTTTTCTTATATATGTATCTTTAAGTATAATCTAAGGCATGTAGAACAGTAATTCTTCGTTTCTGGAAAAATAAACAGTGATTTACATGTAAAATTATTCAAAAGTTAGGTTGAAAATTATTAAATATCATGTATTATCAATGCATATTGTAATAAATATAATAATTATTATATTTATTACAATATACAATAAATATTATGTAATGCAATAAATATAATAATTAAAAAATGAATAATAAATTATAAAATAATTATTTATTATTTAATTAAAAAAATAATATAATAATTGAAAAAATAAATAATTATAATAATAATTATATATAACAATTATTATACAATATAAATATTGTGCTAAATATGCATTTCAGTTTCTAGCACTTTCAAGCGCCATTCACACATCGTCAAAAGGTAAACGGATAAAAAAAACATACTCTTAGATGATACATTACCCATGCAATTATACATGTAAAGGAATTTAAAATTTGCATATGTCGTAACCTTTAAAGTGTCATGATATGCATGTTTAATTAAAAGGTATACATTTAATATTTAATGTTAATTGAAAATTTTTAGAATATGATAGGTCTATTAAAACATAAATTAACTAGAATGTGGCTCAACTCGACGCTCTCGTATCAGCTTCTTATATAGTTTGCGATTATTATTATTATTATTATTTAAGTATGATTCATTTATCCAAATGAACAGAATTATACTATGTTACCCTTTATTTTAAAGAGCTTAAAATATATTTCAACTGATACTAAGTTTGACAAATAATTCCCCCGATGAGGCTAATGACGTCACGAACACAAAAATTGCATTGTGGCTATTTTTCACTACAATGGTTGGAACTGTAAGGTTCGTGATTATTGAGCCATAAATAACCCCTTTCATGCAAAATTATATCAAATTTTGTCCAATGCTGTCATGTTAAGGAAATACAAAATTGCGAATAAATATCAAAGTTTTCGCTCGAAGTAAAAAAAAAAATTCTACCCTGTTCTAGGTGGTTGTAGGGGAAGGAGGGTACAGTCCCTGTGGATGCCTTCCCCACTGGGTTCCGGTCTAAATTGGGTGGCACTTCCTGGCCGTCCAAGCAGTTACCTTACACCTTTCTGGTAGGTCGGACGGTCTGGGTCTCAACAACAACCCTGTTCTAGATTTTTTTATAACAAAGCCGAATATAAAGATTTGTGAAAATCCTTTAATTTTTGTGGCTCCTATGGTGTACACAAGGAATCGATCACAGACTTACTGACAGACATCTCTTCAAAATTAGTTAAAACGTGTTCAGGAGGTTCTAAAACATATATCGGCATCAAAATATAGAATTCGAAAATTTTCGTGAGAACAACACTTTCTCCATTTTCCTTCTTCCCTATTTCTCTATATAGTATCAGAAAGTAAAAATAAATCAATAAAATTATTTATATACGTGGATAATAGCATTACCCGTGTGGAATTGAGAATTGATCGCCGAGCAAAAATAACATTCCGTACAGGATCCTTATTACAAATGGTGTCGCACTAGAAGTAAATGAAAATCCAGAAATCATTTCTAACAATGATTTAGTATTGGTTTTGTTTGTCGCTTATATCTTAATTTCACCAGTGTAAAAACATTGTCCACGCGTCTATATTATATAAAAGTTTTTATATTAGTTTTTATTTATTGTATCCAATATATCTATTTTTAATTCACACTTTTATACATATTTACACTAACTAAATATTTCAGTGCCTGACATTTTTTAGTTTACTTGGATTATTCTATATATGCAATAACAATTTTACTTGTGATTTTTAATTATCACTAATTTTAATTAAAATTCTTATTTTTAAATTTAATTCTTATTTACTCATATAATATTAGTGTTATAGATGCCGTAGGTTAAAGCTTTACGGTTAGAAACTCTTGTGAAATCAAACATATCCCTTATTATTGCGTGCTAGAAAATATATCCTACGCTTCCCAGGAGGAATATATTAAACTCATTAGTCTGAAAAAGTATTTATATATATATATATGTAAAAATAGAAAGACTTCTAACGAAAATTATTGTAATAAGTCTTTAGTGTATTTGCGCACAGCAGCATAAGACACTAAAAATATATAATATCACCAGACGTCACCAGACTGGAAAGTGACAAAAAATTCTTACTGCAGGCATTCATGCAAAAATATCCAAAGCGATTTATGATACATTATATCAAAAATTACTACGGAAAAAACGAAATATATGGGTTGGATTTGTGTAGATATTTGAAGACTTTGTGAATTTGGATCGAACATCTTTATGGATTGTGACATCACAGACATCAAAACTGCTGAATTGAATATTTTGATGTTATAAATAGGTAGCATGTGCAGGAACTTGGCTGTCTCTATAACTTGGTCCTTACTTTTTCATATCCACTTCCTTTATCAAGGGTCTTGTGATGATTTTGATTATCACTCCGGAGGTTGGCTAATGTCAGGGCTGGCGTCCAGGAGTGCATGCCTGGGCATTAGAGACATGCATGTTGTTAACTGGGGAGTAAGGTCACCACCCCTTACCGCCTTAGTGTAAGCACTTTGCGTTACCTTCCTTCTTCTTTTATATTTCTATTATGTCATTATATATATATATATATATATATATATATATATTTATATGTATATATATATATATATATGTATATATATATATATATATATATATATATATATATATATATGTATGTATATATATATATATGTATATATATATATATATATATATATATATATATATATATATATATATATATATATATATATATATATATATATATATATATATATATATATATATATATATATATAAACAGGGTGTCCCACAAACATTGACCTCGGCTTTTATTTTTTAAATGTTGATCTTAGACATATATAATAAATTAAAAGTTGCGTAAAAAAGATATAAAATTTTATGAAATCGATAAAAATTTTTAGGGAATTAAATTTGTAGTAATACAAAATTTAAATTTTTATACGGCCCCGTTACAAAAACATTTCTAATGTGTAAAATGTGCCCCATACACATGGTGTGCCCGTCCAGCCTCATGCAGTCCGACCACATGACCTCTTTCAAACTCCTTCATATGCTCGTAGTGGCCTCGAATTCGCCGGCGAGATATTGTTACAATCAATACACGTAAACGCAATCGAAATCCACTGCACGTTTTGTTCCTGAAAACAAGATTTGCTCCTTATATACACCACCATGGTGCTCAATTTCAATGCGCTGTAGTTCTGACTATTCATTTATTGACTGCGAATTTTTGATCATTTGCATATTCAATCTACAGGTGTTTGTATGTAAAGTTTTATTACTATCGGATTATTTTGCGGGTGAGTCTATTTTTTTGTCTTTGAATGTATATACACTCTTAAGGAGAAGAGCCTGCACGTATGAGATCAGACTTACAATATTACAAACAGACTTACAAAATGATCTATTCGACTTTTTATAAAAGCAGATTGTTATATGTTTGTCATGGACAATGAAAAGTACTCTTAAACATTCATTGCTGTTTGTCATGGAAAAACTGAAACACACAACGCTAATATGTACATTCTGGACTCTAATTGTCCACGAACGCCTTTTCGACATTCATTGTCTTAATTCTATGAAGCATACTCTTTACCGTATTGGACCGCCATTCTAGTTACAATGCTATCAAATGGTCATTTATCGTTGGCTGTCTATTACTCACTCTGGATTTTCTCGAAATTTCTCTTCCTGTTGCCACATTATTTCGCCTAAGTTCCAGATACGCCTTCCGTATCTCATTGATTGTCATCAGGGCACTGCAGCAACACTTCTTCATTGGCTAACTTTTTAACCAATCTGCATGGTACCAGCTTTAGCCTGAAGGAGATGTCTGATCCAACCACACTTGAAACTTATGTGCACTCTATTTATTACTGCCATGATCTCCCTGGCCATGATAGTCGTAAACTGGTGTCTACGCGTTTGCACTTTGTCTTGCGTGGTTTATATCGTAAATCTTCATAATATTAACACTGCCTAAATGTATCCTGTTTTAAAATTTAAAATTGTGGAAGTCAATTGTGTAGTATGTTAATTAATAATTATATTTTAAGAACTCTCACAAAGAATTTATGGTGGGTTAATTCGGCAGCTATGCAGTGTACGACTATATGAATTCACGAGAGATTATAATTAAGAATGATAATTCAACTCAATTTAAAGATAATATATTTCTAAAGGAGTTAAACTCCAACCAAATGTTTATTTTTAAATGTGTACCATATAAGATTTCCTAATTAACAATACAATTAATCAGTATTTTTTTACAGTTGTAGGACAGGATTCAGAATATAGGGATATAAAAATGAAATGAAAGTTAAAAAGAAATTGAATACTTAGGAATGTTTCTTATTGTTCCAGTTATAATTTGCATTTCTCTACACATTTATTTCTACAAATCTAACAGTTTAAATATATATTTTAAGCCTTTCGTCAGATAATTACATGCAGCATAGGAGCACGCAGCTTATCCCAGCGCCACCTGAGTTATTGTCTCAAATGATATTGACGTTTTCTCAGTATAGAGTTTCACTGTTTATCTTTACCTGCGTGGATTTAATATTCCGTTTTTTTCAAATTCTGACTAAAAAATTTTGATTGTATGTTTCAGAATTGGTTGCTGATAACTGATATGAATTTAGCATTATTTTCAAGAAAGTTAGGGAATTCACTAAGGGTTTCAACTTCCCGTTCAAAAATGTTCCTTATTACATCTATTTTTTTAATTGGTTATAGATAGAAATTATAAGTTGACTAATATGGAGTCACAATTAAATTATAGTGTCTTACATTAAATTTTCACTTCCGGTTTAAAAAATGTCACTTTCGAATAGAAAAAATTATTTTTTCCTTGTAACATCTACTTCTCAGGATTGGATAAATACAAAGCTTAAGAGACGATTGATATGGATTTAGCGTCATATTCCACAGGGGTTAGTTGGATTGCCCAAGGATTTCTACTTCTGATTCTGGAGAGGTCGCTTCCGGTTTTTCAGAAAATTCGAATGAATATACGAAATATTTCAAAATCCAGCAAAATCTGTGACCAAATCCTGAAAATAAATAATACCAAATTACAGATATTTCTTTTCTTCCCTATATTGACACACATAAACCTCAAATTCGCCCAAAAATATTCAATTCGTAATTCGGTATATTCATTCTTCTAAATACTAAAAAATTCAAGTGATTGGCCCTTTTTTAAAATAAATTATTCATACAAACACTTTTACGGCGAGAAAATGATGCGCAATTTAATCGAAAAATCCCAAATCCTCATTAAAGAAATATATACCATTATCAAATTTTCACCAGACAAGACAACTCAGACTTCAGGAAATCAAATCTAATAAATTATGCAACTGCGTCCTTTGGAGTTTCGATCAAGAATTGATCGGAAATCAAATGAAAAGCAATTCGTTTCCTGTTAGAAGGAAGCGGGAAGTTGTAAATCCTTACCTCTAGCTGTTGAGCACTTATTACGTTTCGCACATCTGAGAGTTATTTATAGAATTTATTGATCACATCATATTAAGATTTAAAACGCCGGGGAAATAATTCATAACAGATCCATTCGAATAAAATATGGACGCATGTTTCAAATAAAATTCACAAGGTTTCTAGGAAAGTCCGTAAAGAATCCGATAACTTTGTAAGAAAAGACCCATGAATGTGCACACGTTAGGTATGTTCATAGTAAAGTGTGACCATGCCCAATAGAATAAGTGTGAGTGCAGCGTCCCTAGCGAAGAATTTAAAAAGTTAGGAAAAGTAACTCGGCAAAACAAAGCAATATGGGAAACAAATAAGGTTGTAATGGATTACGTACAGCTCAAATGCTGCTAAATTAATACCAATAAAATAACTTCGTTAAATCAGCGTGCAATACAAAAATAATAATATTAGCCGTTCTTGAAAACAAAAAATATTCTTTTTGTCAGTGTGAAACTGTATTTGAAACAAGATTTAGCGAAGACAGTTACTTCGCTCAGCATTCATCTAGCGTGTGCTTCTCAAAGATTTCAAGTTGCTGTTGGTTTATTCGTTGAAAATGATTTATTCGTTGGAACAGCTGATATTTCTTGTTTTGGAGTTTCACCGCCTGGACCACAGTTTTGTTGAAACAAGGCCCAATTTCCAAAGGAAATTTAATGTCAAAAACGGACCGTCAATCAACGCAATAAAGATTCTGTTCGAAAAATTTGAACGGACTGGGAATGTTAATGATAACCGTGCTGGAAATGTCGGCCATGGCAGAGGCGAATGCTGAAGTCGTTCAGCAGCTGATGCAACAACGGACCCGGGTTTCCGTTCGCAGTGTTGCACCTGAGGCTGGACTACGACGAACGTCCACGCACCGTATCATGCGCTACAGCCTTAACTTGTTCCCTTACAAGATCCAGACTCGCCAACCCCTGGGTGCTGGTGCCATGAATGCACGAGAAACATTCGCGAACGCTATGGTGCGACAGTTGGATGTCGGAGAAATCGATGTTGGAAACATCTGTTTCTCCGACGAGGCATATTTTTCCCTTGACGGCTTTGTTAACAAGCAGAACTGGCGCAACAGAAAATCCTCATGTTGCCGTACCTTCATCCCTGCATCCAGCAAAATTCATGGTTTAGGCCGACATTTCCTCCAAAGAACATTGGGCCATTTTTCCATCACGAAACGGTTACTGCAAGTACGGTATCTATGCATTTGGTATGAACTTGTGGCGATTCAAACTGCTTTGGGGGACCATAGGAACACCTCGTGTTTCATGCAAGACGGTGCCCGGCCACATCGAACGCATGAAGTGTTCGATTTCCTTAGCGAACATTTCGATGATCGTGTGATTGCCCTTGAATACGCCAGGCATCCAGGACGTAGCATGGATTGGCCTCCTTATTCACCAGATTTGACTCCATGTGACTTTGTTCTGTGGGGGTACCTGAAAGACCAGGTGCATCGCCAAAATCCACAAACGATTGCGGAAATGCAAAAATACATCTCTGCTGCATGTGAGACCAGTCTGGCTGAAATGTTTGCACAGTTGTCTGCGAATTTTGTTCTCGCACTGCGCCATGTTGTTGCTGCAAATGGTGGTTATTTTGAAAACATCGTTTTGTAGTTTATGCAACATGATCATACTGTTTATTAGTTTTCTCATTTAGCAGCGCCATCTGTTGGTGACCTTTGTAACAAATTTTGAAAATTGATTGAATAAAACTCTCTGGTTTTCCAAGTACAATGCAGCAAACGCTACATTTCTATCACCTTCTGTTTTTTTAATGCATTTTTCAAATGTGTCAGTCATTTTTGGGGCACCTTGTATGATGCCTGTAATGTTTGACAATAGCTTCAGACGTAATGACGCCAGTTTTATGGCCCCTAACCCCACAGTCAGGATAAACAATAGGTCAACCTTCACTCGGCAGAGAATGATCAGTTGCTAATATATGAAGGGAATTCACTCGGATTGACATTGCATTGGATATACCACGCGGCTACTAGCTAACCATATCACTGCGTATTCGCATAATGAAACTCGTCTCGTGGACTGGCTTTTAAGGGTAGGCAAACATCTAATAACGCAGCAATTTATTAACGAGTAACATCAACTAAAACATAATAAATAACAAAGGAAATGCATATAATAATGACAAAGAAAATGCATGTGTTGCTTTAAGAACTGAGACTACCATGGCAGATACAGCTTAGCTGACAAGCAACTTAAATATACCCAATCTAGTATTTAGAAACGTGCGACTTAAAGTTCTAAACTTATACTGAAATCATAGCGATTGCAGGGGATTAAATCCTTTGCCACAAAAATGCGCATTACTTTCATTGACTAGCCAAACCGGCAAATTGCGTAGTCAGGCAATAAAGGCGGCATCCTTCTGACGGTCACTATTCTTGTGTGACTTGATGAAGGGCGGCTGTTATTTGCCTTTCAAAACGATCGATACTATTATTTTTTGTTTCTTGCTGCTTTCAACAAAGTTATTTTGTTTGTATTGATTTAACAGGAGTTTGAGCCGTGTGTAATACACTACAAATTATTCCATTAATTATTTTATCTATATACGTACAAAACACGTATATCGAAGGCAATAAACGCCTGTCAAAAAGTCGTATCATCAGATACTGTAACACAGTGAAACTTGCAATGCTTGTCAATGTACGTGGTAATATTCTTTCTCGAATTTAGATGTTCAGTGTTACTGACAGACTACATTTTGAACGGGCTTCATATTAATTCCTGTGCATGTAAACGTTGTTTATTTTAATTACACCTGAATACGGCAGAAAATTTTTCAGAAACATATTGTGTGAAACAGACGCCTGTTGTAAATGTTTTATTGTCAATCCCTACTATTCCGACAATTCTCTACTCTTTTGTTATTGGCTGTTTTCATCTATCTCATTTTATTTCTCCACTGCGCTATCCTAAATTTTTAAATACTTCTCTAGAGGTGCTGCAGTCACTTTTATTCAATCCGAAATTTACTATAAATGTACAGTATTAGAATTCTCAATATAGTTATTGGGGTTTTGAAGGACTTTCCAAGAAACGCTATATACATTTTGTACAGTATGCAATTTTTAAATGTGCATATGACAATTCGAATACATGGCTATTCATTTTGATATAATTGATACTCTGTATGTACATGATAAGTACACAAATCCTGATTCGTCACTGCATGAATAAATAAAGCATAACATCCCATTATAACGTATAAATGCATAACGTTAGAGATTGTCTTATTTAGTTTGAGTAAGCCAGTATCCACACGCCAAATGAACTTACGTTCTGGTGACTGCTCTAAATCAATACTGGTAACACCATCTAGTGAGAGTAATGAGAACGAATAGCCTAAGCCACAAAAAATGGACGTAAAATCAGAATAAAACCTGACAGATGTCAACACTATAAAAAAGGATGATATGGTTATAGCTTGATTGTGCTTAATAAAACCCATGTTTTTCAAAACGATTATCTACTTTTTGGTGTCAAATGTTTTGCCCAACTATTGTTTTTGCCGTATTTTTTCCTTAATACACCTATTTCTCAAAATATGTTACGGATAGAGTTCAGACGATGACTGCTTTTTATTCAGAATTAAACTAAAAGAAATGGAATGTCCATTACTAATGAACCCTCCATGGAAATCCTGCATGAAAATCCTTCATGAATAATTAAGGATTTCCATTTCCGGATCAAAATTTCTCATGAAACATCTATATCTCCAGATTGGCGATAAATAAAGCTTAGATGATAACTCATATGACTTCAGCAATATATTCTGGAGGAGATACGGTAGCTCACTAAGAAATTTAACTTTGGGTTTCTTTTTTACCTCCAGCTCAAAAAGTTTTCTTGAATCATGTTTTGCAGAATGCAAATAGATAGAACTTATATAATAACTGATATGATTTCAGCAATAAATTCTAGAGAGGATAAGGGACTCACTAAGGAATTTCACTTTCGGTTCTGGATCTGCTATAGGTATAGTTTAGATGATGACTAATATTGATTAAAATTTAACTGATTTTGTATTGGCTTTGATAAATAAACTAGTGTACTATACATGCTATGACTATTGTATTCGATTACTGTTTATGTCATCGCAGTTTGTCTATACGGCTTGTTCCTAATTTATGTCATTTGAACCGTATGACAAATATAATAACAATTAGTAGAGGTGTTCATTGTACAGTGTCTCACTAGTAAGACTTACGAATCGCTTATCTGAGTTCGCAATGTAACAGCAAGTTTATAGAATTGTTAAAGAATAGAACATTTTTTACCTTTAATATTTTTACGATAATCAACGTTTAAAGAGCCTTACTACCCCAACCGGGAATCGAACCCTTGATCTCCAAACTGGCCAGCCGACGTTCTACCGTTGAGCTACTGGGACGAAATTACAAGATCTTATCGTAGAAGTGGACTCTGCATTCTCCACCCACTAATGTCAAATGGGCAATTGACAATCTAGCTGACCACCTCCTGCTATTTATACCTCAGATTAGCCTCCTACTATTACTATTTTTACCCAGGTTAATATCTTGCGTAGTCGTTGTCCTATTTATTTGAAATCGGCACTCAATATTCCAGAGTCCACCGAATCCGTTCCAGCCTTACTAAGGTCACTTTCATACCTCCGACATCGTTGCAGTAACGTATGGAGTTAATTCGTTCGAGCGCTATTGTAAAGAGTTTTGCTGCCCCAACCGAGAATCGAACCCTGGATGTTCGAACTGACCAGCCGACGCTTTACTATTGAGCTACTGGGACGAAATTACAAGCTCTTATTGCTGAAGTGAACTCTGCAAACTATAAATATGCAGTGTACAATTTCAAAACATAAATACCATGCTTAGTTAAGCTGTACAAAGTGAAATCAAGTGACTTATTTTTTTAAAATTCACTAAAAATCACAATTTGATTTTAATTCTAATTTTCTTCTAGGACCACGTGATTTCACAAGGTCCTTCTATGCATCAGTGAAAAATCTGCAAGATGGCAGTATCAATCAGACTGGCTGGTAGTTTTACACCTCACCTTCTGACGTGAAATGTTAGAACATCCCTCTCTGAATTACACATGCGTAGTGAGTAATTCCTTGGATTTTTATTTAAATCCTATTTTGAGAAACGCCATATTACTTGAATCGCGTATGTATTCTATGTTAATCTAGCAATAGACAATATTATTTCTTTGATCGATTTGGTTGTTCTGTCTTTTCATCCTGCTGTTTCTAAAAGCTTTTATGTAATTCGCCATGACCGATGGTTGTCTATCTGTTTCAATTTCCTTGATAGCATTTTTAACATACTTTCCTACGGCCTGGCGAACTGAAATTTTGTACACTGCCTATTCACGTAGAACATTTTCATCCATTAATATTTGCGGATCCCCACAAAATTCGAGGATACTCGTTATCCTCGAATGATGACTTTTATCAATTAATTGCTAAACATAAAGAAATTATATTTTAAATTTTTCTTTGAAGCATTTGAACGTGTGCATTTTATCTGAGCGTTTATGAAGTCTACAAAAATATCAGTGCAGTCAACCCTCCTATAACGCTATTAATTCACACCGCGTTATATGGAAACCGCATTATAAGAAACTCAGATTAGTGCAAATCAGATTAATTCGTACCTTGCTATATGGAAACTGCATACCGTGTTGTATATAAACCGCTTTTAAGAAACTCAAAATTAGTACAAAACAGAACAATTTCGTACCGCATTACAAGGAAACCTCGTTAAATGAAGCTCAGAACATATAAATCAGGCTAATTCGTTCTACGTTATATAGAACTGAATTTTTAAGCATGAATAAAATGTTATGATGAATGCAGTTATGAAATATAAGTTTTTAGATACAAAAGGCAATAAATACATGGTTACATATTTCGAATTATTTTTATTAAGACTTCATATAAGAAAATTATAAAAGCAATGTGAAATATAAACTTGATAACTTTTATCCAACAAAAATCCTATTAACATCCATCATGGGTGTCAAATATTTGTGATCTAATTCTTTTTCTTTTTAATATCCTTTTTACTTTTCATATCTTCCTTTTCGTTTTCAAATGTAGTTAGATTTTGTAATTCTACCAAAATTTCTCTATAAAGAGCTAACCAATTTTGTAATTCTCTTTTAAACTTTGCACTACGCACTGTTGAATGATAATTTTCAATAAAGTAATTTTCTAATTGTTTACCCAAATCCAGTCTCCTTTTCACATCATTTAAATTGAAATTTTCAATCCATTCGTTATCCATATTTTCGGCTACCAATGCATTTCAGGTGAATGTATTAATTTTCTTACAGGGAATTTCCCTGATAACTAAAAGTGAAAAATGGCGATGTACGTGGTTAAAAAACAGGGAAATCCACCGTTAATTTCAACCATAAAAGTGTAATAAAAGAAATCATACCATAGGGAGACTTCTTAAGCTATTTCTGTTGTATTATAGAGAAACCGTGTTACAAGATTACGGCGTTATATGGAAACCGCGTTTTATGAGTACCGCGTTATAGAGGGGATGTCGCAATTTTGACTCCACTTTATATAGAATAGCATTATGAGAGCATCGCGTTATAGGAGGGTTAACTGTTGTATAAATGAAGGGCATACTTTAAAGTAAAATGTAAAATACATAGTTATAACATTTCCAAATTACTTTATTGCGGTTCAGTAATCTTCTTCCAAGCATAATGAGAAAGAGACGAAATGGAGAAATGACTTTCTTTAAAAAAAAAAAAATCTCAGAAATATGCCATCACAGAAAATAAAAGAATAAATAAGAATTCTCTAACATTCGAAATTCCTAAGAGCTTTGAAAAAATCTTCGTCAAGTAAAGTTGATAGGAATTGGGGAAAGTGCGAAAGCTTTTAAGATGCAAAGACCAGTTACTAAAAATAGAAAGAAAACCGTGTTGTTAAAATTATAAAAGTTTTAGTTTTTTGTTATTGGTCCAAAAAATGCTGTATGCAATTAATTGCTTTACGTACACATTCCCTCCTAATTGTACTCGTACACATTTCCGGCTCCTAGCGTTGTACTCGAAATAATACACCAATTCTAGAATTGTCGCGAACGTTTTGGTATACTCGACAGAGAAGACAAAGTTTTGAAATCAAACACATTTATTAAACATGAAATAACAAGGCAGTTGATCGAAAACAGTGGAGTACAAGCATTTCTCGCAATAACTCAGAGTTACACTCGGTAGGGTGACCATTAAGAACACCCCTGGAGGAAGAGGAACCAAGAGAATACACATATTTTCTGATACATAAAATAAACACAATATTCCTCATATTATACTTGACATTTATATATCACATTTGTATACTTTGAACATATACGACATTTTCATATAACATCATCAATGACTTGATACTCACGAGGATTTGACAATTAACACTCTATTCGTTAGGTGGAAGACTAAATATATATAAAACTTTACCTCGTCTCTTTTAAATATAACATTTACAATTCTGTACCATGGGAAAGGATATCAGGATGGACTCTCGGCATAAACTCATCGAGATTCTTGCGCAGAACAAAATCCATAATGGTCGGGAAACTTGACTACAGAACATCATGCTGGCGGAATTCGACATCTTGGTTGGTTACGGAGATTGGTTGATTCGTACCTTAGGACACAAGGAGGAGTCAGGCAAATACAAATCGCTGTAAAATGAGCTTTCCCTCTAGCCCTATTAGCGATTCAAGCCGACCAGTGAAGGAACCATTTTCTCTTTTCACAAGACTCATTATTCCATTACTACCAGGCTGATTCATTTAAAAACACGAGTGACTCATCTCTGAACCGAGCCAAACGACTCTACGCACAACTTGTCGAACTATGTTACTGTCGCGAACGTTTTGGTATACTCGACAGAGAAGACAAAGTTTTGAAATCAAACACATTTATTAAACATGAAATAACAAGGCAGTTGATCGAAAACAGTGGAGTACAAGCATTTCTCGCAATAACTCAGAGTTACACTCGGTAGGGTGACCATTAAGAACACCCCTGGAGGAAGAGGAACCAAGAGAATACACATGTTTTCTGATACATAAAATAAACACAATATTCCTCATATTATACTTGACATTTATATATCACATTTGTATATTTTGAACATATACGACATTTTCATATAACATCATCAATGATTCGATGCTCACGAGGATTTGACAATTAACACTCTATTCGTTAGGTGGAAGACTAAATATATATAAAACTTTACCTCGTCTCTTTTAAATATAACATTTACAATTCTGTACCATGGGAAAGGATATCAGGATGGACTCTCGGCATAAACTCATCGAGATTCTTGCGCAGAACAAAATCCATAATGGTCGGGAAACTTGACTACACAACATCATGCTGGCGGAATTCGACATCTTGGTTGGTTACGGAGATTGGTTGATTCGTACCTTAGGACACAAGGAGGAGTCAGGCAAATACAAATCGCTGTAAAATGAGCTTTCCCTCTAGCCCTATTTGCGATTCAAGCCGACCAGTGAAAGAACCATTTTCTCTTTTCACAAGACTCATTATTCCATTACTACCAGGCTGATTCATTTAAAAACACGAGTGACTCATCTCTGAACCGAGCCAAACGACTCTACGCACAACTTGTCGAACTATGTTACATATTTTAATCACATCCTTCCACTTTCAAAATTAATCCACCTTTTCTTAAAATTCGCGATCATACGCGAATCAAACACACACGTCTACATTTTTCCACGACTCCTTCCACACTGCTTCCAAAATCCTTTTTCAAACGCGCGCGTGCGCAAAACCTGCAAGTTCCCAACTAGCGACTGAGAGGCGAAAATACAAAACTATTACTATTTTTCTGGTACATAAACACTTTTGCGATTTTAGAGTTCACTTCCCTTAAAAGTCAATGTAATTGAAAACATGTAGAAAAGACATTTATATTTCGAAATTGACACTTTCAATCACACAGAAATAAAACAATACTTTAATATACAATTTTAACACAGAGGTGTGAAAGCCTTATCACACTCCTTCGGGGCCCGGGAGAAAAATTTCCTGCAAAGCGGGGAATTTTTCCACACAATACTAGGAAAATACCTGCATTAAGTTCCCAATGACATATGTTCCATTGAGAGGAATTTAGTGTAAATTTTGAGCGATGTACATGTACATCAAAGAAAAAAAACAAAAACAAACAAGATCATGACCAGCATAATAACCAAAATCCAAGAGTGGCCTAAAGTTTGACTCGTGAGTCAAAAAAAAATAAGTCTCAATACAAGCATAGACCTTTACAAGACAACACCAAATTAACAAGACACAAATGATGAAATTGCCCCTTTTAAAATTTAAACACTAATACATTTTCTGGTGAGTACCACAGAGACATGAAAATTGAATTTACTCAACTCACAAAAAGTTTAACTAAACAAAAAGTTTTCTTTCTTCAAAAATTTTACAATTAAAATTCTATAAATTTACTTTTCACAGAAATCAATTTATTAACTATTATCCAACCTTGCCAACAAATTACTTTAAAAGACATTTAAAAAATTACTAATTTAGAAAATGAGACAAATTTTCAAACCAAGAATGTTGATCAGGCACCCAGGCAAGAAACAAGTCCATTAGAAAGTTGCAAACCTAGAGGTGGCGGTACCCCCAACCAATAAGTCAACAAACACCAAATGACAAAAAAAATTTCTAAAATTTACTAGACCTTTAAATTAAAAAAAAAAATCATTCACACATTCATAAAATAAAACAGAGATAAAAATTATCAGTTATCCTTAAAAATCCTTACCAAAACTCTAATTCATCAAGTACTTAATTATCTTAAAATTACTTTAAAACATTACTGCTTATCATTAAAGCAAAGCAAAAAAAATTATTATTTAAGTATTTAGAATTTTAAAACACTACTTCAACCTGATTAACATGGCACTCACATTCAGAAAGCTGCACTGGCACAGAACTTGCAGTACAGAACATTCAGCTGACTGACACATAAAGCAAATTACACAGAAGTTCAGAAATATTGGATCCATTTTAACATAGCATACAGTTTTGCAAAACATTTTGTTGAGACCCAGACCGTCCGACCTACCAGAAAGGTGTAAGGTAACTGTTTGGACGGCCGGGCAAAACATTTTGTGAAACAATTGAAAATATAATATTATGAATGACCTGAGACTCATTCACTACCGGTGCTAGATCTGCTTTGCATTTGGCACATGCATTCGTATGGAACTCTTTCGGTTTACAGTCCTCTACCACACGAACATTTTTTTCACTACTCATCTGCGAGTCAGGCACAGCAATACGCTTTGCGACACTACTTAGGTTTGAGTCTGCAATTTCCGACTCATTTGCCGGTTCATGATTTGAAATCGAAAGTAAATTATTCGTACATTGATAACCAACAAAAGTAATGGAAGAGTTTGAAAACTTAAAACAGAAGTGATTATAATCTATAATAGCATTATGTTTATGTAAAAACTTGTTACCAAGGATTACATTATATGAAATAGGAGCTGGTGATTTTAACACAAAAAATTCGGTAGGGAATCTTTCTTTTCCCAAATTTAGTGAAATAGTGGCTAAACATTCAACTTTAGTATCTTGTGAACTAAAGCTACGCAAAATTGTTGGTTTGTATGTTAGCAACATATGTGCAATGGGTACAGTATTTAAAGCTTCCTCATACACTAAATTAATTGAACTACCCGTATCAATCAATATTGACACTTCACTGCTCACTAATTTTCCTTTTATAATAGAAGAAGATGACAAAGAATTTGTAATATTATGACAAATATTATTTTCCTCAAAATGTGATGTTTGCCTATCAAAAGTTTTTCTATTATTATAATTGTGCATGGGATATCTACTCTGATTCCCAGAAGAATGATTTTTGGAATTTTGCAAATATTTATATGACTCCTTATTTTTATAATTTTGCGTTCCTTGCTTTCTATACTTCCACTCATTTGCAGACATTTGCCCTCTGTGTCTTTCACCCTGGTGATACCTAGTTCCAGGACTGGTATAAATTTTCCTACATTTTATACCGTACACATCTCTTTTTTGAAAAACCTTTTTCCAACACTGTTCTTGAACGTGACCTAATTTACCACATTTGTCACACTTTGGACGCGGTGAACGCTTTTCGTTAACTTTATCTGAGTTAAACTTAAATTTTTCTATTTTACCCCTAAGAAATTCAATGTCCCTTTCCTGTTCTAACACTTTTCTTTTTAAATCTGACATACTTTCACTTTGATCTGGTGTGAGAACATATTTTTCTGGTGTGAGAACACCTTTTTTTGTAAGTACCGGATTAGTCAAGTACATAGCATTATTTTCATTTAAAATAGATTCCTCAAGAATTGCAAGTTTTCTAGCCGAATAAAAATCTCTAGGGTTTTGTGACAACACCAATCTTTTTAGTTCCGGATATAAACCATTAATAAATGAAGTTTTTAAAAGTGTTTGCCTGATTTTATTCTCACTTTCGGAATCTACATCTTCCGGAACAACCTTAAATGAAGCAGCTTCGATTCTCATCGAAAACTGTTTAACCGACTCATTTGGTCTCTGTGTAAAGTTCACGAGTGAAATTATGTTTTTAGTAACATTTTCGGTCACTTCAAAATGATCTTTCAAAATGTGAATAATTTCCTGCAAATTTTTACAATTTCTGTGCTTTGGATTCTCTTCAATCAATCTATTTGCTTCCCCCTCTAAATTCAATCTCAAACAAACTAATTTGTCACACTCACTCCAGTTTGCATGAGTGGCTACTAAATTTAACTTTTCCAAAAACTGTGACAACGAAAGCTCTGAATTTCCCGAGAATTTTGGAATATGATGTGCGAACTTAGGTGTGAAAATATGGAATGATTTTAACATGTTATCATTTACCGATGAAGCACTGTTTTGATTTGGCAAAGTGCCAGAAGAAGAATTCAGACATACCGGCGATTTATCTGATATATTTTCCTCATTAGATTTAGCTTTGTGGCTAACATTTTTAACTTTACTTAAAGTGTTTAGAAGTAAGTATTATATATATAATAAGTAGTACATATGTAGTAGTAAATATGCAGAAATACGTATTTAGTTTTAAAAATACCATTCTTATACGTATGCCAGTTCCTATTTATGTGTTCATAATATGTATATATATTTTTTTAATTTCGATACAAATGTCCTTTATTATATACTTTCAGAGGAATTACCAATATTATGATGCATACAATTATAAGTTGAATTTATTTTTTTCTAATTTCATTACATATTATGCGGTATTCTATTCAGCAACAAATTACAGCAACAAATACTACGCTTTATTTTCTGACTTTGAAATTTTAAGACCTCGTAGATATTTCTTTTGTAAAATGTTATCATTGTCTGCATGAAAGCAATTTAAATGGGATTAAGTATAGAAGCAATAAAATTTGTTTATGTAGCAGAATTATTATAAAACTCTTCTAAAAAAATAAATTCCATTTTAAACAATGAAGTACAATTTCCGTTGAGAGAAAAGTGCAGTAACTTTCAAAGTGACATTTGATTATTGAAAACAGTTTGGTAATATTGGATTACAAGCAGCAAATTGAATTGAATGTAATTAAATATTTGCCATTTGTGAACGGCCGACTATCGTAAGGTATGAACATCCTATTTAAAGAGATACATTTATACTAGATAAATGATTTATTTGCTACTAAGAAAAATAGTTCAGGAACAGAGCAATAGATGGCGCGTGTGAAAAAGTCATTGTATAGACAGTGCCATCTATTTCTTTTTGAATGATTTGCTTCTAAGAAAAATAGTTCAGGAAATGCGCAGTAGGTTGCCGACGTGCAAAAGTCAATGTACAGACAGCGCCATCTATTTCTCATCTGATGAACTATTTCTCTTAGCTTGAATATCTTCTAAGAGAAATAGTTCAAGAAATGCGCAATGAATTGTGTGAGTGAAAATGTTAATAGAGAGCTAGAGCTATATATTTCGCATTTCGTGAACTATTTCTCTTAAATTGATTTGACTCTAAGAGAAATTGTTCAGAAAACGCGCAGTGTGGCGGGCGTGGCAAAGTCATTAGAGAGACCCCGCCATCTATTGTTCATCTTGCAAACTATTTCTCTTAGATTACTTTACTACGAAGAGAAATTGTTCAAATCAAATCAAATCAATCAAGAAACAGTTCACCGCGCAAAAGATAGCTCACGAGGAGAAATCAATGAATAGACAGCGCCATATATATCTCATATCGCGAACTATTTATCTCCGTTACAATTCAATCATTTACGTTTTCAGGTAGGATACATTTTAGTATTTTAGTTGCTATACAGAAAAACTGATACTTGTGCAATTTGTAACAATCCGTTGTACAATGATCAAATACTATACCTGGAAATAACAAAGTGGTAAACTTGTGTACATGCAGTTTACTAAAGGATATTTTCATATACTGCCATAGAGAAAACGTGATTGTTTCATGTCTGAAGAGCATTGTATATCTATTAAACCTATTTAGTGTTGCTCTTCAAACTATTTCAGCTGTTGGGTTGTATTTAGCATACATTCGAATGAATCCAAAAACATTTTTTCTACCTCTCTTCACGCTGATCTGAAAATTAAAATGTCGGCGTTTGATTTCATCCCTGTACTTATTGCATAAGTGCTTTGCAAATTATGTATAGATATATTTTAATGAGACGATAATCTTAATCGGAAACGTTACAACGTATATTATACCGTTACGAAGTATATATAAATAAAAATATAATATTAACAGCACATGGCTTTCCTTATATAATGCAAGGAATTTATTTCTTTCACAGAGAAAAAAATAATGCATAAGATTCACGTCACAACGTTTTTAACGTTGAATTGTACGTTTGGCGATTTTCAGGATGACAATATGTAAAACTGTTTCAAAGTACCCAATTAACTTATATTTCGCGCAACTCTAAATAAACAATTATCAATATTGATAGCGTCCTCAATAAGCAACATAATTCATATATTAAAATATTTTAATAATTAATTCATCAATGTGTCGTCATTTTTGTAATTTTGACGAAATGTTCGTCAATCTGAGGTGAAATATTTCCAAGTTAGAGATATTTCGATATGTTATTCACCAAGTTAACCAAATGTATCGCCAAGCGTTAGAAACAAAAGGAGAGAAGAGCATTTCTAGATGGTATGCCCGTTGTATGGCGGAATTCAAATTATGCCAAATATTGCCTCTCATTAACGTTGTTACTATCCATCTGACGATATTTTTAGCACATTTGTGACATTTTCGCCAATTTAGCAATTACTAAAAGTGTCGCCAAGTTGACGACATCCCGCTAAATTTCGCGCAAAAATTTGGATTATTCTTATATAAACTTCTTATATTCATTTCAAGATATTGAAATTTTATCAAGTAGTCGTCATTTTCATTGATTTAGAGCCATCAAATTAGCAACAATTTTATAAATTTGGAGTTATTTTTGTCAATTTTACAACATTAAAACTCACCAAATTGGCGATATTTCGCCAAGTTTGTCGCACAAATTTTGCAAATTTTGCCACCCGTTGTGGATGGATAAATAGGTTATTCTTATAGTATATTCTTATATTCTTTACAATATATTGAATTTTCATTAATTAGTCGCCATCTCAATTAATTTGGCGACATTTTCATCAATTTGACAATTTACAGAAATTTGCTAAGTTACTGATATTCCGCCAGATTGGTTGTCTAAATTTCGTCAACCGTCACGCCTGAATTAACGTTTTTCTGTGGGTCGGACGAAATATAGTGGAGCCGAAAAATATTTTCGATCCTCTGTTAAGCCCTTTGAAAATCTAAATGGCAAATGCACACGAGATAGAACCTAATGCAGCCAATTGTCGTTTGAAATAACTACTTTCTATGCTAATCACCACATTGTTAAACAAATAAAAATTAATTTTTAAAAAATTACACTCATTATTTTAAGAGTGTTAGTTTCTCTGTCTTTGACAGGCTTAAAACCTAATCTAATATGAAAAACTCTGAAAACTCCGATTTTCCGTAAATTTACTATAACGAGATTGAATACTACAAATTGAATATTATAATATGCCAAACATGGAGACCCGAAATTAATGGTCCCGAAACGATGTGCCGAGAATAGACTTCAAGAATAGCATGAAATAATGAGATATGATAAACTATTAAAACTACAATCAGGAATTATAATCGGCGCACTCGAATGTATACTGTAGAAACGATTCATCATTGTGAAAGCAATCCCAGAACACCCGAGTCAGCGCCGAGCCCAATTAAAAATCACCCCCACTGGACCAAAACCTAACGCCCCCAATTCGCCCCCGTGGCCAGAACACCAGCACCGCTGGTGCAGTAACTAATCAGTCTTCTGGGGATTCTGCAAATAATTTTCTAACCCCCCCCCCCCTTTTTCTCTCTCATCAGCTCAGGGAGATATAAAAATTCGGCTTTGTTAGGTTCTATAAACGTATATTAGGTACTATAAACGAACTCGGAGACTTCTAGAAAATCTAGAAAGAGTTTTAAAAAACCCTCTACTTTCTCCGCTCTCCCCTCCCTGGGTGAATCGAACATCCAACTTTTGCCTCGTAGTCGATTCTATAAATGTTCAACGATTTATTCTTCGAGGTCACCAGTTTAGGGAGATCTTTTAGAGTGTCAAAAAATACAAAGAAAACAAAATATAATTATTATATACATACGACAGTCGAGAGCTATCTCCCATATTAGATTTCTAAACAAGTTTGGTATTTAAAAGAGGGTTGCTGTTTAAAGTCGACATTTCGCATTGAGTAATATAAAGCAATTTAAATTATAATCTTTAAAATATAGTGGAGAGTACATTCAGACACATGATAAATTAAACAAAAATAAAATTTGAATTTTCTTGAGTAATGATAATTCACACTTTGTAAGATTTCATAAATGCAATTTATCATGCAGAAACCATGTCCAAATATCACCAGATAAAATTAAATCTATCAACATTTTATCATATCAGCACGGCATTGTAATGAACTTCTATATACCTACGATCACAGTCACCGACTTTATTGCCAGCTTAACACTATGAATTATGTATGAATGGGAGAAAGAACGACTGTAATATTTCTCATTTCGGAAATCGCGTCTTTGAATTCAATATGTTTCTTCGGATTAATATTTCACGTTTATTATATTAATTTTTCTTATTGGAATATTAGTCTAAAAATATATCTACGTAGAAATTTGAAATTCAAAATGTAAAACTGAAATTTAATAGGAAACACAAGAGAGAAAGAGACTTTATTAATAAGGATTTTGGATAAAAATATATTTCTTTCAAGAAAAAATTAGGGGGACTCTGAAATTCGATTTACCGAACTTGTTTTTTTAGCACTTATCAGACTTGAAAAGTCGCTACTTCAGTGGCGAACATGTTGTGTTTCCAAATTTTTCTAAAATGGTTGCATGATTTCAAGTTATTAGTTATTGCAGTGGACATACGTTTCCAACTTATCGTTTACAGCTGAGGAAACATAGCTTGCAGTGGGAGGTTGAGTTAAAGTTTTTGATTCCTATCGTGAAAAAATGATTTCAATCTATTGTATCCTGCTGTGGGATTCTTATTCCAAATTATTGGTTACACGCAGTTGGAGCATGATTACAAGTTATTGGTTGTTGCAATGAGAACATAATTTTAAATTATTAGTTGCTACAGAAGATGCATGCTTTCAAGATGTAGATTATTGTATTTGACTCATGCATTCAAATTGGGTTTCTGCAGTAGATGTGTCATTTTATGTTAGTCGTTGATGTAGTGGATCCAAGGTTTCAAAATATACTGGCTTACAAAAGTTAAACACGGACGGTAAAATCAACAAACGTGGAAAAGTAAAGCTTTGATTAACTCAAAATTGTACATGAAGATAGCAAATGTGTTTAGGCATTAAAGAAAACAAGAATTATGTACAAAGATAAAAAAATATTTATTTTCGTAAGTTATATGATGACGTCACATTTGGGTCATTAACAAAATTATGTTTAAAGGCAAACAAACCAAACAAAACTTGCATTAATATGGTATGTGACCACCCCGGACTTTAACACAAACTTTACAACGATTTTTCATGCTTTTAATAAGGAGATTAACCATAGCAGATGCGAGCAATGGCCATCCCTCCAATAGGGCAGTTTCTAACTTTCTGAGACTGTCTGGAGAAGGTAAACGTGTAGAGACAGCACGCCCGAGGGCATCCCAAAGATTTTCAGTGGAATAGTCGGGGAATACACCGGCCACTCCAAACGAGAAATGCCCTCACTTTCCAGGTATTCGTCAACGATGTTAGCTCGATGGGGACGGACATTATTGTCCATAACGAAGAAATCAGGACCATCTGCTGCAGCGTAGAGTCTCGCAATGGAGGAACATGTTCGTTTAAGAATCCATCCCGATACCGCGCAGCCGTCACAGAATCGCCTTTAAAGATGTGCAGCTTTGTGCGATATCCCATTGAAATTCCAGCTCACGCAGACGCTGCCACTTCTGAATGGATGATGTTCATGGCATGATTTCGTGTGCCTCGTTCTCTCCAGACACTTACACACTTATCATCTGATTCCAGGACAAATCTGGACTCGTCCGTGAACAAGACGTTACACCAATCTGAGACAGCCCAATTGACATGTTGACGACACCACTTTAATCTTGCTTCTCTGGCTTGGACGGTTAGTTAAACACAAGAACGTGGTACTTGGGCGTGCAGTCCCTTCACGTGGAACCTTCAGCGCACAGTACTGGCAGATATTGTATTACTAAGTGCCGCTGCAACCATGGATGTAACAGTTGTGGAGGTCTCTCATTGATTCCGCTTGGCTACTATAGTAATATACCGATCATCAGAGGGGGTGGTAACTCTTGGACGACCGGGGCAGGTCTCCGGACAACTGTTTGACTTGTCTAGAATTGTTTCCATAATCGAGATATTACCGAATGATCATTCGCCAAAGAAAATAGTGACATCTTTGATTGACTGCCCTGCTTCAATGCGTCCGACAGCACTCCAGTGCTCACTATCTGTCATTCGTCTTCTTTTAGTTATAGAAACACAAATATCATCAAAAATAATCCTACAAAAGTCATAAATACTTCGTATAAGCATTTAAATGCATCTCCTCAAATCCTTCAGAATGCTGGCGTCTTCAACGACTGCCTAATTAGCATATATCCGGACATTCAATCGTTATTGGCTGTAACATACGATATTTACGTACTGCCATATACATCGCTTTTCAGTCACTCAAATTCAAATAGGTTTCAAAAAATGAAAATTTGCATTGCGTGCTTAACTTTTGGAAGTCAGTGTATAAAGTTATTACCGTAGGAAGATTTCAAATTATTAGCTAATGTAGAGAGAGCTTAAGTCAAAGTTATTCTTGCCGTAGGAATATAATTTCATGTTATTGTAGTATCCTTCGTTGGGGGCATTCTTCCAGGTTAATGGTTATTGCAGGAGAGTATGATTCTAAGTTGTTGCTTTCTGTAATGAAAACATTATTTCAAATTATTGGTTGATGCAGCGAGTGCATGATTTCAAAAAATTTGGTTGTTGCTATTGACACATGATATCAAATTATTGTTTGCTGTAGTAGGTATATAATATTAAGTTATTCTTTGGTGCAATGAGTGCATGTATTCTGGATATTGGTTACAGTAGTGAGTGCATTATTTCAATGTTTTGCGGCTGCTGCTGCTGGTGTATAATTTTAAGTTATCGCTCACCATATTGGAAGAGTGATTTTAAGTTATTAGTTGCTGCAATGGGTGCATAATTTAATGCTATCGGCTGTTGCAGTGTAGTACTAATGATTTAAAATTATGAATAAAATATAGCCATGTTATTTTAAGTTATTGCATATAGCACTGGGTGTACGATTTCAAGTTATTGGTTTCTGAAGTGAATGCCTGATTTCAAATAATTGGTTGTTGGAGCAGAAGCATGATTTCAATGACTGCTGCAGTATGTGTATATGAATTGTGTGTTAATAATTTCAAGGAATTGACTGCTACTGTGGGTGTACTATTTTCATGATTTCAAGTTGTTGTTTGCTGCATTTGATGCAGGCTTTCAATTTATTGAATGCTGCAGTTGGACTTAAGTTACATGGATTAACGTTATTGACTTTAGTAGTGGAAGTGTGATTACAAGTTATTTGTTTGGTTGTTAAGGTTTATGTATTATTTAAAGTTATAAGTTTGCTAAAGTGAATTTTTGGTTTTAAGTTATTGGCTACCTTCACTGCCTTATAAAAGCATAAAGCTGTAGCATAAGGTAGCGAGTGCATGGTTTAAAATTAAATTAAAAGAGTAGGTGCATCATATTAAAGTTATAGGTTTGCTTCAGCGAGAAATTGAGTTCAAGTTATAGGTTGCTTCACTAGATACATGATTTCAAGTTATGGGTTGGTGCACCAGATACATGATTTCAAGTTATAGGTTGCTGCACTAGATACATGATTTTAAATTATAGGTTGCTGCACTAAAATACATGATTTCAAGGTCTAGGTTATTGTACTAGATACATGATTTCTAAGTTATAGGTTGCTGCCTTAGAAACATAATTCCAAGTTATAGGTTGCTGCACTAGATAGATGATTTCAAGTTATGTGATACTTCATTAGATGCATGATTTCAAGTTATAAGTTACTGCATTAGATATATAATTTCAATCTGTAGATTCCTGCTTTAGATACATAATATCATGTTAAAGATTACCGAATTAGATACATAATTTCAAATTTCAGATTGCTGCATTATATACACGATTTCAAGTTATAGTTTGCAGTGTTCGACACATGATCTCAAATCATATGTTTGCTACAGTCCAGTTCTTAGATGCTGAAGTAAATTAGACATTTAAAATGGATGGTTGTGCTTTAATGGGTATAACGTTATAAGTTATGGTTACTGCAGTATGTGCATGATTTCAAGTTATTATTTGCTGCAGTGGCGCAGAATATTAAGTTATCGGTTGTCTCATTAGAAGTATGACATACAGTTACAGCTTTATGTACTTCAATGTGTGAATGGTTTCAAGATACTTGTTGCTGTAGTAGGTGCATTAATTTAAGTTATTAGATTGTTGCAGTGGAAGCATGATTTGAGAAAGTTTTTAGTTACAGCAGTGGGAGCAAGTTTTGAAGGTATTAGTTACTGGAATCTGTAGATGCTTTCAAATTATAAGGTTCTGCAGTGGTAGCAGAAATTTAAATAAATGAAAACTTCTCTAAATGTTGGTTTTGTGACTATTATGCATTACTACTTGACTACAAATGACTTCACTTTTGTTTTAATGGTTCATTTGAGAAGAATAGTAAGAATGTGAGGAAATTAAGTTAAAAATCTTGTAAAAAAATATCTGAATAAGGATTAGAAAATGTGTAACATGCAAGATATTTCCTTTTTTAGAATTTTATGGTATTGAGGTGTTTATGAAAATGTTTCTCTTTTAAACTAGTTTAGATTTTTAATATTATTCATTTCCTCCAGAAATTAATTTTAAATTATATGAGTGGAGATTTGTGCTCCCGTTAACAATCGTTATTGTACATTTAGAATCGTAAAACATAAAAAAGAATGATATCGCAAATTTCGCACAATACGAACATTTAAACTTTTCCCAATTTCGCATAATTAATATACAATTCACAATACATATGTTTCCGAATAATATATTTTAACGAAAATAGCACGTAAGTCACATTTTAATTCTATGCGGCATCATAGTATCATTTTAACATACTGAATACTTAATATTTGATTCATGACAGAATTCGACATTTCCTTACAAGCATGACTTTATAAATTATTCATTAACACTAGAAATATAGGATATAATATATATATATATATATATATATATATATATATATATATATATATGTGTGTGTGTGTGTGTGTGTGTGTGTATTCTGAAATCACGTAATTTAAAATACCTTTAGAATTCAAAATATTTATTTGGGTTAATATTTATTACTTTCTCAATATACGTAGTATAATGAATGGAGAAAGTATTGTAGCAGGGTTGAAAATTCGAATTAAAGTTTTCGAAGGAAGCATTCCTCAACTCGAATCAACCATTTTTAAAGTGATATATGTGTACTAAAAGTATGTGTGCGTGTTATGAAGCATAGCATAATGTTTACATATTGTGAAAATACTATTCATGCTCACCGGGCTCGACCCATAAAGATAGGGGAGGGTGTGTAATTACTCAATGTAAGTAAGGTGAGCGATAAATTTAATTGCTAGCAGGATGCTTCCTAACAGACACGATGGGGCAGTTCTGGGGCAGTTCTGAATAGAACAAGACATAAGTTGTACATTTTGGATAGGAGATGTCGTAGTAAATGTCTAAATTGAAACGACAAATCTCTTGAAAATGATGGCCCCTGATAAGTGTTAAGTCACTCCGGGACTCGGACAATACCTCCCGGCTGCTGGGAACCCGCAGGTCATTGAATTTTATTGGAACGTATACAAAATAAGCGCCATTCAGCAATCCAATAAAGAGTTCGGAATTTCTTATCACCCATTCTCGAGCATAAGTGATGTAACGAATGAGCGGATGAGAAAACTTTCCGCCCCATTTGTTCCACCCTCCACAAAATGTGAGGGGACTTGATTTTAAAAAGTTAAGTCAGATTCCATTTTGATCTCTGCAGAGGAGGTCTCTAAAAGTGCATAAGTACTGAATCGAAGCTTAACCCAAAATGCATTTCGACACACCTTTGGGAACCGTTATCCACTGATTTTCTTTAGTGGTAGCACTATGTCCTACAGGAAGGAACCGGCATATTTGGTACACTTATGTGAGCACATCTACTCAAGTGTAACTCGTATCCAGGCGCGGCTATTAAGCAATAACGTTTTATGACCACTCTAACCCAAATCGAGTTAGAGCTGAACCAGGCTGATATTTGCAAATCTCATCGACAGTAGCGGTCATCGGAACAGCGAGGACTTCGCCCCTTTCGCCAAGCAGGGTCACGTAGCTCCGGAAATAGATGGCGTTGTACTAGATACCCTTTGGACCCTATAAACTACATCTAAGTCGTGACAACTGCGTGGACTGCAAGGTAGATGGCATTTGACAGCTCAGTGGCTATTTCACCTCACGGACGAGTATACATTGATGGAGTGTTTGCGAGGCACCAATCCTGGGCCTCTATGCAGCATATAACACGCTTCATCTAAGTAAGTCAACCGTCATCAGTTCGAAATGTTGCGATGCATACAACCGTAACGTTCATCAGGATGGATCCGATATATATATATATATATATATATATTAATCCAACTATAATTGTATCAATATAAGTTTTGAGTTTGAAAAATTTCCCTTACTATATCATCTTGAGATTTAAATTAATGAGAATAAATTAACAATTACCGTAATAACTCAGTACACTTCGAGGTCAAGTTAGGTACGTTTAATTGCATAATGTTTGTGTATTATTAGATTTTTTCATACTTTATGTGTATACTAAAACTGTTAGTAGCCACAAAATCGACTGGTTTTCTAAATCCTCGCAATTTACTTGATCTTTTTTAGATTTCACGTATACAATTACTAAGTCCAGGGGGGACACTATTGGTAAGTGAGTATTGTATTTATGTGAATTTTACTTTACCACAGCGCGTACTGTACGCCGTCTTTTGCGAAATGCATGCAAAAATCGTCAAAATCTAAAATAATAGACTAGGTATGCTTAAATGTATCAATTTATTGCGTGTTTAATACGTAACTTTTGACCATGAAAAGGGTAAGACCAATCCCATTACTCTAGGACTAACCGTTCTCGAGATATTTTAGTTTTTTCGCAATTTTTCTACAACGCCTTTAAAAATCCGTCCAGTTACAAAATGAAATCAAAATTGAGTTGAAAATGCGAATTCATTGTAATTTCAAATAATTATGCTTTGGGAAATTATGCATGTAAGGCAGCGAGAAAGTGATTTCGGGTTATTGGCCTTTGCAGTGAGAGCATGATACCCGTTTAATGTAAATATCCCCACCCCCTACTCCAAAAGATTTGCAAGTATGTTACTGAAAGTTTCAGGGGAATCAGCTGTCAGTAATAGAGAGTAAGTTTCCAGATGATTATGTATGTATATATATATATATATATACTCGTATATACAAAAATAATTCTTCGACAGACGATGATTAGCTAAATATTTCAGAAATGAAACTGAGATTTTTATGAACGCCTGTAATTGTAGATTTTCTTATCAGTTTGCCGAAATTATCAACAAAATAGCTGAAAACAATGAGCAGAGATTGCAAGATGTTTAACAGTGCAATAGTGCATTTTATGACACATATCATTATGACTTCTTTTGATGCTCCAATTCCCGTTTTGGAGCATCAAAAGAAGTTTGCGTCTTGTGTGTTTGTTTGTTTGCGCGACACCGTTATAGAAAATAATGAGCATACAGAAATCAAAGATAACAACCGAGAAACGCTTCCAGAATAAGTGTGAGAAGATGTATAGAAAATGCGATTAAATCCTAGATTCCAATTTCATAGTGTTGAGGGATTTATAACAGTGTTCAGTTTAAAACAAAGTTTTATATTCTAACATGTCACACTTTAGGCCAGTGTATAAAAATATTTATTTGTCACAATATTTGAATTTCTATCATTCACGTTTTCGAGACAGATTTAGAATCATGTATCATGAAATTAAGAAGATTGAAAGAAGAATATAAAATTAATTTAAATGCAAAATAAGCCTTTAAACTTTGTTCGGATTCCTAAATTAAATGTATAATTCACAATGAATATATTTCCAAATATCTTACGATTAAAATAGCTCGCATGTCAAATTATAATTCAATGCGTTATCATGGCAATGCTACAATCTGCTGAAAACTTAATATTTGGTCCCTGACAAATTTCGACATTTCCCTTACAAGCAACAGTTCACTGCCAACTGCCAAACCTTAATGAAATGTTTATTAACAATAGAAAGAGAAGATGAAATATATCTCCGTATTCGGAATCATGTCATGTAAAATGCGAATCGAATTCGAGATATTTATTCGGATTAATATTTCCTATTTAATACATTTTTAAAATGTTATGTTATATTTTCGGGAAGTAGTGTAAAAGTTAGAAAAGTTAACTGAGGAAAATTATAGCGTGTTGATAAGCTGTAAGAAGAATTCATTAATGAAATATTTGTATTTTACGAAAAATAAACATCTATCATATAGGAAAATAAGCGCATGTGAGTTATGCAACAGAGGTTGTACTCGTTCATTCTTTTTCAAATTTGTTTTGCCCTCTTGGGACATTTTTATTGTGTTTTGGCACACTTGAGTATTAGTTCTATATTTCAGAGCTGGGCTATTTTTAATTCGGCTTTCTGATTGGCTCGTTCAGATGAACTTTTAATATACCACTGTGGTATATATACACTCTATTTATGGGGTCCTATGGGGTATTTATACCCTAATTGTACTCTTTAATGAGCCATCAACCTCCTCCAAAATTTGATCCTGAATTTATATCAGTCATCATATAAGATTTATCTACAGCCAATCCTAAGAAATAGATGTTTAAAAGAAAAGTTTTGAACCGGAAGTTAAAAAGAACCTGAAGTGAAAATCTTTATTGAACCATCCACTTTCTCCGGAATGTAATACTAAATTCTCATCCGTCATCATTTAAACTCTATCTATAACCAATCTTGAGATATAGATTTTTCAAGAATTTTTTTTTAACCGCAAACGAAAAAAGATCTGGAAGTAAAATCCTGCGTGAGCCCTACTTCTTCTCCTCAATTTGATGCTGAATCCATATCAGTCATCTTCTAAGCTCTAAAGCAGATCACGAGAAATAGCAGTTTCAAGGAAAATGTAAATCGGAAATGACAGCTCCTGAACAAAAAGTGAAAATACTCGGTTGGTAACAGTTTTCATACAACTTTTAAAGTGGTATGTTTATCTACTATAAATGATTTTAGAATATTTTATAAAAAATAAATTTCGTGAAAATATTGTTTTTACAAAATGTTAAGCCATATTACTATCCAAATTAGCACATATTCTATCGCACTATTTTTAAGACACATAACTTTAGATGATAAAATAGACGAAATAGTAAGTTTTCTTTAAAAGCGGCATTATACAATGTAAATAACATCGGAAAAAAGTATTCTACTCTTAAAATTAACTAAAGCGTGTGGCTCAACTGGAATTTTGCATATCAGAATCCATTTATTTTTTCAAATTTTACAAGTAAAATTTTAATAAGTCCGTATCATGGTTCCATATAATTACAACTACAGAGTGTTACCCTTCACTTTAAATAGCTTCAAAAAATCTTTTGATTGATGCCATACTTGACAATGTACTCCTTCGGGGTGTGACTTCTTCTCCCACCAAGGGGCTAATGACGTTACGAACAAAATAATTTGCATTTTCACAAAATAATTGCTATTTTTCACAACAATGATTGAAACTATTAAATCTCGTGATCTTTGAGCCATAAATAAACCTTTTGATGCATGATTATATCAAATTGTATCCTATGCTGCCATGTTAAAATAATATATAATTTCGAATCCATTTCGAAGTTTTCGCTCGCATTTAAAAGCGTTCTATTTAGTTCTAGATTTTTTTTAATAACAAAGCCGGATACAAAGTTTCGTTAAAATCCATTAACATGTGTGGCCGCTATCTTGCACACAAGAAATCGATCTTAGACAGACATCACTCCAAAAATAGTTAAAACGCGTTCAGGAGGTCTTAAAACATATATTAGCATCAAATTTTTGAATTGAAAAAATGTCTTGAAAACAATACTTTTTCTATACTGTGTTACATAGTAGTATGATAAAATAAAAATGCCCAATGAAATGCCTAAAGTGATTAACTCCTGAATAATTTAATATTTAGAACCTTAGTTGCACAATCAGTTATGGCTTTCAGGTGGGTGACGATAACCGTAATCGATCAATGTGTGATGCCATAATATATTACAGGTTTATTGTGAGACTTAGATGTGCGCATAGTGTAGTCAGAAGTGAGCCAAGTGAAAATATGAAGTCGGCACCTGTCTGTGGACAGAAAACAGACAATTTAATTACCCATATTTATGACATCCTCAATAGGGAGTTATGATTCGATAACAATGACGTAAGAAACTTTCCAAGGGAAATCGCCACGGGCTGCCCTCATGACTGACAGTATAATTGAGTGACTGAGTGGCAGGTAGTGCATCCATTTTTTAAAGTTTATTAGTTAGTGATTCTGTGGAAACTAATCTAAACGATTATTTTGTCTTTATTATAACAAATTATATGCAGATTGCTTAATGATTATTAATTTAAACTTGCTGTACAATGATATTGCATTGATACTTTGTTTACCGGAAATAGTTACTGCGTAGTTGATCTCTCATGTCTTCCTACTGTTCATACTTGCATTTTTTACTTATTATAGTACTATTTATAGTGTTCTATGAATAATTTATTTTAGTTTATTAGCTTTAAAGCTAAATTTAATTAATTATTGAATGCTGAATATTTGCTGATATGGCGGAGTGATATCAAGTGTTTGAAACTTCATGGTCTAAAATGGACTCTAAAGGTATCCTATGCTGTTTTTGCATGCTGTTACTGCATTTTTATGTTAAAGTTTTTCCGTATTTCTGACTATTAGCGGGTTTTAAATGATTTACTGTATATCTTTCATTTATTGCTTTCCTACTGAAAGTGAGGTCGTCCACCATCTTTAGTTCATTTTGCGTATCGGGAAGTTACCCAACCGGTAAGCTGGTGGTGTGGTTACTTTTTGTGACGTTAACTGTTTGATCTCTATCTCATTGCAATATCCAGTTATACAGCGGACTTCACCAATTTTATGCAGCCATTTGCAGCAGAGGAGTTAGATTCTGATCGATCATTTATTTAAAATCAAACTTAAATTAGAACCATTAGGTAGATTTTTTAGTAAAATTCAAGGTCCAAAATTGGCCGTTTCTAAGCAAAGTACTAAATACTTTCCTGGTTTTAAATCGAAATCGTAATACGTTAATGCTATCTCGCTATCTCTAAGGTGAAAAGTGTCTCTTTCTTTTTTGATAAGATTAACTCTTGTGTGAATATGTGTTTTAGAAAGAAGAAAAAAGTTGTTAAGCGTAGTGTCTCGTTGTGGACTGGTGAATTTATCTCGTTTCGTAACTATGTAACTATCCGTACCAGGAGGTTAAAAATAATTATTAATGTTGGATCTGATTACTCAGACAATGCAGTCACTTTGCCGCCGAGAGAGTGAAGTTTTTAAGAAGAAGATTAATAAGGCCAAAATTTTGACCTTGCACAATTTTTGTGAGAACTACTGCGATAGATTTGGAACAATTTTTAAAACTGCTACCGGTAGGTTAAATCGACCTGTTAGAATTCAACTTCAATTTGATGATAGCATCAACCATACCTGTAAAGATCGTATTGAGCGGCTGTTCGACTCTTGTTTCCCGGCCAACGGAGCCTCCTCCGGCTTTTCTCTTTCCTTTGGCTCTCATATTTTCAATATTGATCCTTTTGGATATACTGAATCAAGTGTGTTTTAGATGGGTTAAAAGCGGAAAGTCCCAAGTACTTGATAAGATTGACTAAACGGCTTGATACCCGCTTCATTTTTCTGCCAATTCTGATTTTTTTCTTGATTACTTTAATACCCGCTTCATTTTTCTGCCAATTCTGATTTTTTTCTTGATTACTTTAATACCCGCTTCATTTTTCTGCCAATTCTGATTTTTTTCTTGATTACTTTAATACCCGCTTCATTTTTCTGCCAATTCTGATTTTTTTCTTGATTACTTTAATACCCGCTTCATTTTTCTGCCAATTCTGATTTTTTTCTTGATTACTTTAATACCCGCTTCATTTTTCTGCCAATTCTGATTTTTTTCTTGATTACTTTAATACCCGCTTCATTTTTCTGCCAATTCTGATTTTTTTCTTGATTACTTTAATACCCGCTTCATTTTTCTGCCAATTCTGATTTTTTTCTTGATTACTTTAATACCCGCTTCATTTTTCTGCCAATTCTGATTTTTTTCTTGATTACTTTAATACCCGCTTCATTTTTCTGCCAATTCTGATTTTTTTCTTGATTACTTTAATACCCGCTTCATTTTTCTGCCAATTCTGATTTTTTTCTTGATTACTTTAATACCCGCTTCATTTTTCTGCCAATTCTGATTTTTTTCTTGATTACTTTAATACCCGCTTCATTTTTCTGCCAATTCTGATTTTTTTCTTGATTACTTTAATACCCGCTTCATTTTTCTGCCAATTCTGATTTTTTTCTTGATTACTTTAATACCCGCTTCATTTTTCTGCCAATTCTGATTTTTTTCTTGATTACTTTAATACCCGCTTCATTTTTCTGCCAATTCTGATTTTTTTCTTGATTACTTTAATACCCGCTTCATTTTTCTGCCAATTCTGATTTTTTTCTTGATTACTTTAATACCCGCTTCATTTTTCTGCCAATTCTGATTTTTTTCTTGATTACTTTAATACCCGCTTCATTTTTCTGCCAATTCTGATTTTTTTCTTGATTACTTTAATACCCGCTTCATTTTTCTGCCAATTCTGATTTTTTTCTTGATTACTTTAATACCCGCTTCATTTTTCTGCCAATTCTGATTTTTTTCTTGATTACTTTAATACCCGCTTCATTTTTCTGCCAATTCTGATTTTTTTCTTGATTACTTTAATACCCGCTTCATTTTTCTGCCAATTCTGATTTTTTTCTTGATTACTTTAATACCCGCTTCATTTTTCTGCCAATTCTGATTTTTTTCTTGATTACTTTAATACCCGCTTCATTTTTCTGCCAATTCTGATTTTTTTCTTGATTACTTTAATACCCGCTTCATTTTTCTGCCAATTCTGATTTTTTTCTTGATTACTTTAATACCCGCTTCATTTTTCTGCCAATTCTGATTTTTTTCTTGATTACTTTAATACCCGCTTCATTTTTCTGCCAATTCTGATTTTTTTCTTGATTACTTTAATACCCGCTTCATTTTTCTGCCAATTCTGATTTTTTTCTTGATTACTTTAATACCCGCTTCATTTTTCTGCCAATTCTGATTTTTTTCTTGATTACTTTAATACCCGCTTCATTTTTCTGCCAATTCTGATTTTTTTCTTGATTACTTTAATACCCGCTTCATTTTTCTGCCAATTCTGATTTTTTTCTTGATTACTTTAATACCCGCTTCATTTTTCTGCCAATTCTGATTTTTTTCTTGATTACTTTAATACCCGCTTCATTTTTCTGCCAATTCTGATTTTTTTCTTGATTACTTTAATACCCGCTTCATTTTTCTGCCAATTCTGATTTTTTTCTTGATTACTTTAATACCCGCTTCATTTTTCTGCCAATTCTGATTTTTTTCTTGATTACTTTAATACCCGCTTCATTTTTCTGCCAATTCTGATTTTTTTCTTGATTACTTTAATACCCGCTTCATTTTTCTGCCAATTCTGATTTTTTTCTTGATTACTTTAATACCCGCTTCATTTTTCTGCCAATTCTGATTTTTTTCTTGATTACTTTAATACCCGCTTCATTTTTCTGCCAATTCTGATTTTTTTCTTGATTACTTTAATACCCGCTTCATTTTTCTGCCAATTCTGATTTTTTTCTTGATTACTTTAATACCCGCTTCATTTTTCTGCCAATTCTGATTTTTTTCTTGATTACTTTAATACCCGCTTCATTTTTCTGCCAATTCTGATTTTTTTCTTGATTACTTTAATACCCGCTTCATTTTTCTGCCAATTCTGATTTTTTTCTTGATTACTTTAATACCCGCTTCATTTTTCTGCCAATTCTGATTTTTTTCTTGATTACTTTAATACCCGCTTCATTTTTCTGCCAATTCTGATTTTTTTCTTGATTACTTTAATACCCGCTTCATTTTTCTGCCAATTCTGATTTTTTTCTTGATTACTTTAATACCCGCTTCATTTTTCTGCCAATTCTGATTTTTTTCTTGATTACTTTAATACCCGCTTCATTTTTCTGCCAATTCTGATTTTTTTCTTGATTACTTTAATACCCGCTTCATTTTTCTGCCAATTCTGATTTTTTTCTTGATTACTTTAATACCCGCTTCATTTTTCTGCCAATTCTGATTTTTTTCTTGATTACTTTAATACCCGCTTCATTTTTCTGCCAATTCTGATTTTTTTCTTGATTACTTTAATACCCGCTTCATTTTTCTGCCAATTCTGATTTTTTTCTTGATTACTTTAATACCCGCTTCATTTTTCTGCCAATTCTGATTTTTTTCTTGATTACTTTAATACCCGCTTCATTTTTCTGCCAATTCTGATTTTTTTCTTGATTACTTTAATACCCGCTTCATTTTTCTGCCAATTCTGATTTTTTTCTTGATTACTTTAATACCCGCTTCATTTTTCTGCCAATTCTGATTTTTTTCTTGATTACTTTAATACCCGCTTCATTTTTCTGCCAATTCTGATTTTTTTCTTGATTACTTTAATACCCGCTTCATTTTTCTGCCAATTCTGATTTTTTTCTTGATTACTTTAATACCCGCTTCATTTTTCTGCCAATTCTGATTTTTTTCTTGATTACTTTAATACCCGCTTCATTTTTCTGCCAATTCTGATTTTTTTCTTGATTACTTTAATACCCGCTTCATTTTTCTGCCAATTCTGATTTTTTTCTTGATTACTTTAATACCCGCTTCATTTTTCTGCCAATTCTGATTTTTTTCTTGATTACTTTAATACCCGCTTCATTTTTCTGCCAATTCTGATTTTTTTCTTGATTACTTTAATACCCGCTTCATTTTTCTGCCAATTCTGATTTTTTTCTTGATTACTTTAATACCCGCTTCATTTTTCTGCCAATTCTGATTTTTTTCTTGATTACTTTAATACCCGCTTCATTTTTCTGCCAATTCTGATTTTTTTCTTGATTACTTTAATACCCGCTTCATTTTTCTGCCAATTCTGATTTTTTTCTTGATTACTTTAATACCCGCTTCATTTTTCTGCCAATTCTGATTTTTTTCTTGATTACTTTAATACCCGCTTCATTTTTCTGCCAATTCTGATTTTTTTCTTGATTACTTTAATACCCGCTTCATTTTTCTGCCAATTCTGATTTTTTTCTTGATTACTTTAATACCCGCTTCATTTTTCTGCCAATTCTGATTTTTTTCTTGATTACTTTAATAAATATTTTACTTTTTGTTACTTCCGTCATTGCTACAGGAATGCCGAGGTCGTCTTCCTGCTTAAAGCGGGAGGAGATCCTACTTTCTATAGCTCTTACCGAAATATTTGTTTAATGCACACTACTTTTGGAAAGATTTTTGAACGTACTTTTGTTAATCATTTAGTTTATGGCTGACTCAAAATCAAATTATTTACCCTAAACATTATGGCTTTCTATAACTGCTTAGCACTGAGGATGCTTGTTTCGACTTTATATCTGAGATTAAGAAACATTGCGAGGTCAGGCACTGTGTTGTTGCTTTTATTGGTGTTAGGGCTGCCTTCGGCAATTTCGATTGGACTTGCTTGAATTATATTTTTATGGAGACTGGTCTCTCCGACTTTTTTAAGAGTTTTGTGTTCTACCTGTAGGACCGCACGGTTTGTTGTAATACGGTTTCTGGTTTTGTTTCTTGAGTTGTCACCATGGGCTCCCCTCAGTGGGTTCCCATATTGTGGAATATTTATTTTAATAAGGTGTTATTCCTGAACTGCTATGGCTGCCTTGTATAGGTCTCTGCGGAAGACTTGCTACTCTGCGGCTGCTAGTCGCAGGTGGTATACGCAGGGACCTGGAGGTGGTTATGAAGCATAGTTAAGGATTGGTTGCTGCTGCTCTTGGGGATCTCGACCTGGCCGTTTCTATTCTCAAGTATTCTCTGGTTTGTGCCCTGGGGTTCTAAAATGGAACCCAATTTTTATGCTGAACTGTGTTTGTATTAAAATTGTAAAACATATACTTTATCGTGACCTTACTATTCCCTTTTGCCATACTTGAATGGCTCATATTAATTTTCTTAGTCAAAATACATGTCTCTTGTTGCCGGTTTTGGGAAGGCTGGGATTGCGTAATATATCCCTTTTCCACCTTGATAGCAAAAGTTGTACAATTCAGCAATGAAAACAAAGAAATCTCTGGACATTTTATTGCAAAATTTTATTGTATACAGTCGTGCGATATTGAAAACACCTAGAGATTCGAGAAATTTAAATTGTTCACTTACCAATATTTTAAAAATCATACTTTGTATATTTCTATTACTCTGAATCTCTAAAAAGTAATATATAAAACTGCTAACTAAAAACCAGAATATATTATTTTTTCTACTATTTAAAATATAGTCATGTTATAATAAAGGTATATTTGCCAAAAGAAAGGATTTTTTAAGAAGTTCATTGGCGGACTGCACCGTATTAGACGCCAGTTCATTGGTTAAAGACTATTGCTCAATCTATTGGTCTTTAGAAATAGACGTTTTAAATAAAATGGAAATTTTGAACTGGAAAGGAAAAAATTACAGGTTGTGGAAATTCTCAGTGAACCTTTCATTACCATTCCATTCTGAATCCAAATTAATCATCATCTGAGCTCTAAATATAGCAGAGCCCAAGAAGCAGATGTTTGAAAGAAAATATATTTAAAACAACAATGAGACAAATTGTTTGCCAACAATGATGGACGTTTCTCTACATGAAATTGTCATCACATAAAAAGAACACAGTATATAAAATATACTAAAATTAACTGTAAACAATACTTGTAAAAATAAAAAGCCTACGCTTTTAACTTTACGTGAAACACTTCCAAAAATCCAATGTGACAGCAGCACATGACCCTACAGACTGAAATTTATTTTCTCTTATTACTTTATTAATTCATTAAGTAAAGTTTAATTGCACAAAATAACATTCATAATTATTTGAAATCACACTGTATTTGCACTTTTAATGCAATTTTCGTTTTCGTGTGGTAACTGGACGTATTACTTTCCTTATATACATAATGTATAAGGAAAGTATTGTGACGGGGTCGAAAATTCGAAATCGAGTTTTCGACGGGAGAGCACGTTTCAAGCATCCCAGATCACGAATCAAGCATTTTTGAAGTGATGTCTGTGTGTGTGTGTGTGTGTGTGTGTGTGTGTGTGTATGTGTGTGTGTGTGTGTGTGTGTGTGTGTCAGTGAGTCTGTGGAGACAATAACTGACAAACGAATGGACCGATTCGAACCAAATTTGGTACAAAAATCACAATCCGTAAACACTGTTACGCAAATAGACATTTCTTATGTAATTTTTCATTAGAAAACGATTGACATAAATTTTAGAACGCTAACATGAACCGTTCTCGAGATATTACACATTTTTCAAATAAAATATTAAAAAGTCATATAAAATAAAAAAAAATATTTACTCTTGAGAAACATGTTCACTCTTCATATGTAATACCATGGGATAAATTGGGTGACATCATTCTCATGGATCTAGCTCGTTCCATTCATGAAAAAATATATTTTGAGTAATACTTTTGTATTTGAACGCCAATATAGTCATTTATCTGCTGTAAGAACAACTTATTTCTTCGTCCATAACGCTTGGCGAGATTTTGGCGACGAATTTGGCGGAATGTCGCCAACTTGGCGACTTTTTGAAATGTTGCCAAATTAACGAAAATCTCGCCAAATGGATAAAAATGACGCTAAATCAATGAAAATGACGAGTAATTGTCGAAAATTCAATAACTTGGAAATAATATTAGTATCTACTATAAGAAAAACCTATTTTTTTACTGTAAAAGTAGTAAATTCATTACATTATATAAGGAAAGTCATGTGCTGCTCACATCAGATTTTTTTAAAAGGTGGCGTAGCAAAATATGCGAAAAAAATTAACTATCTCGTGAACGGCTAGTACTAAAGTAGTAGGGTTAGTCTTATTCTTTTCACCGTCAAAAATTACGCATAAAACAAGCATTTAATGAATACATTTTAACATACGCAGTCTTTTATTTCAGATTTTGGCGAATTTTTCTGACCATTTCGCAAATAAGGCTAGGTTTTTCTCCCGAATCATACCAACAACTGATCAGCACCAGAATAACCTATAAGTGGCTTATCTACCGAATTTTGTTAAATTGGGCCAATTAGTTTTATAGCTACAGTGGATAAATATTCCGCTAAATAATCCGATTTTTGTGGGCCATTTCGGAAAATAAAGCAAGTTCTTTTATCCTGAATCATAACAAAATCTAATCAACAGAAGTGCAATCCACAAGTGACCAATAAAATTTTAAGAAATTCGATCAATTAGCCTTTGAGTTAGAATTGATACTTACATTGCACAGACAGACACACACATAGACGTCACACTAAATATATATTATTTTCGTGTTCTAGAGGTCCCGAAACGTGTGGATCCGTTAAACCGCGATTCCAATACTTTCCCTCCACATTACTATGCATCGTAGGACAAATATAAAACACTAGTAAGAAAGCATAAAACACATAATAAATATAAGTAAACTTCCCTCTACATCACTATGTATTGTAGGAAAAGTGTAAAACGCTAGTAAGAAAGCATAACACACATAAGTAAGTATAAGTAAATTTCCCTCTACATTACTATGTATTGTAGAAAAAGTGTAAAACGCTAATAGAGAATCATAAAACACATGTAATATAAGTAAATATAAGTAAATTTCCCTCTACGTTACTATGTATTGTAGAAAAAGTATAAAACTCTATTAAGAAAGCATAAAACACGTGAGTAAATATAAGTAAATTTCCCTCTACATTACTATGTATTGCAGAAAAAGTATAAAACGCTAGTAAGAAAGCATAAAACACATCTATATAAATAAAATTGAAAATATGTCTGTCTGTTTGTTTGTCCCATCATCACTGGAGAACCGCTCAACCGAATTTGATGAAATTTTGTGGGTAGCCTTGAAATAGCCCCACTTAAAATGTAGTCTACGAGTTGTGTTTCTACGACCAGTGGTTCTCGAGATATTAGTGATCATCACGGGAGAACGGCTGAATCGAATTTAATGAAATTTTGTGGGTAGCCTTAAATACCCTCCCCCCTTAACTTTTATCTAAGAGTCGAATTTCTAAGACCAGGGGTTGTCAAGATATTAATAAAAAACACAACTTTTTCGTAAAAGTTTTACTCTTTAACTTCCTCATTCCTCCAAACGAAAAGGTTGGAAATCGTTTGTTTAAAACGTGAAAGTTAATTAAAACTTTATGTCTGAGCTTGGGGGAAGATTTTTGAACTAATTAGTCACTTTCTGAAAATACGAATTATTTGAAACCATGAATGTTTGAAACATGAATTTAAATAGAAAATCTATCAAAATGATGTATTTTTCATAAGCTTTAATCAACAATGTTTAATGTATTAAGAAATCAAAATGTTTATTTAATTATTAGAATTTTATGAAGAAAATTCTATCTTATATCATATTGCTCGACAAAGTAATTAACTTAAATGTGTTTGTTAATGTTTATTGTGAGACCAGAAATAGATCTCACATTTGATGAGACACTTTTATGCATGAATTTATGGTGGCCAAAACGGCGGACAAAGCGTGTAGTCTGGCTGGCACCGAATTTTATCACTACGTGAGCCTAAAGGTCAGAAGACCATAAATTTAGGGGGCCATGACAGAGCAGCTAAGCTGGGCCTTACGAGATGTGGAATGGTGCCATTGGGTAAAGGAGTAACCACAATAAGCACCAAATGGAAGAAGAGGAGGAGTTACCCCCCCCACACACACACACACCGAAGGAACTACAGCCTGTGACCCGAGAACGAGAGCAGACAGTTATTGAATTTTGACTTTGGAGCATACCAGCAGACAACGATGGAATTTTGACTTAAGAGCAGACTAGAAAAGACAACAATGGAATTTTGACTTGAGAGCAGACCAGAAAAGAAATAAGTAAAACATGACTTAAAGAATTGCGCAAATGTTCCAAAAATACTGGCTAGATCTATATAATGTGTGGGTGCAATCAGATGTACGAGAAGGAGCCGCGCACCAAACAGTTAAGGCGGTGAAATATCTGATGCAAGCATTTGATATGTGATCAAAACCCAAGACGAATTGGAAGGTATGTGCTCATTAACAATAACAGGTCAAAGACATATGATAGTAATTTTAGTAATTCTGGTCGCATATGTCCCCTCCGCCGCAATAATTAATGAGAATAATTGTTGTTGAACCTATAATTAATAATATGAATAATTGGTGTAATTAAATAATTTAGATTTGATATTGTTAATAAATGTTTTATTATTAAGTTTAAATGGTGTGATCAATTTAGCATTTTATTAATTAATTATTCCTTTACAGGACTCATACGAAAGGTAAAATAATTGGAGGGTTTATAGCGGCACAACTAGCAATGTACGATTAAATGATAAATCCACTATATGAGAATTAACGGCCAGGTCATCATAATGAATTTAATATTAAAATAATAATTACTTAATAATTTAATATTAAATGAATTTATCTTAATTAATTTAACATCTTAATGAATTTAATATTAAAATAATAATTAAATAATAATTAGTCAATTTGTCACCAAGTGGGAGTGTCAGTTCTACAGTCCCACTTGGTGATAAATTTGGCAATTTTTTTAAAATATCGTCAAACCGTCCATAGAGATAGCATTATCCAGACGATATTTTGTCCACAAATTTATTTCACGCAAATGATTGATATCATGTCGCTTAGCAACGGATTTAAATCCAATGTGATTATGCGGCAGACGATTTTTATTAAATCTTTTCCGATTTGAATAATGAAGATATGTATATAAAATAAATTTCATTGCAATTGCATTTTTGATTATATAATATCAATTACGGTCTTCAGGTTTAAATATTATTATTATTGATATTTTCGGGGATTATTGATTCAGAAATTATTGATGTTTTCAAGTTATTATGCCATTTTTTCATTGCGGTAAAAATTGTTGAATTGTACGTTGAATTGTACATATATTGTACGTTGTACGCGTAAACTTCTACAAATGCAAGGGTATATCTTCTAATCTACGAGAATGTAAGTAGTACAGGTATATTGACATATATTGGCATATATTGGAATTAAGTACGGCCTTCAAGTTTGAAGATTACGGGGTTTATTGATATTTTCAATTAATTATGTCATCTGTTTTATTTTGGCAAATATTTTTAAGACTCATATTGTAATAAATTGTAATCTTCTACTAACACCCGGACATGTCTTTAATCTACGATATTATATGTAGTACGGGTATATATTCACATATAATTTTAGCGCTTTCATTTTAGTATATATTGGAATCAATTACTTCCTTCAGACTTAAAGATGACGAGTTTATTGATATTTTCAATTTATATATGTAATCTAATACAGGTTATATCTTCTAATATTCCGTGTATAAGTAGTACGGGTCCTATACAATTTTAGCACTTTTATTTGGCATATATTGATTTAATTCCATATTTTTTGTAAATTAGCTTACAAAAGGGGCCAGGATGTTTTATTCTTCAGATCAGCGCGTGAAATAATTTTGTATAGCGAGAACAAATTCTTAAACTTCTTTTTAGGAGCATTACATCAAATATTTTAACAGAATATTTTGATAAAAAATGTCACTTAGTATACTATAGGAATTTGCACATGATTGTGAATTTTAAGTTTCTTTATATTATATACTCTACGAAGAATGGGTATGCTGCTAGTAAGTACATATAAGAAAATTTCCCTTTACATTACTATGTATTGTAGGAAAAGTGTAAAACGCTAGTAAGAAAGCATAAAAGACATAAGTAAATTTCCCTCTACATTACTATGCATTGTAGAAAAAGTGTAAAACGCTAATAAAAAAAGCATAAAACACAAAGTAAATATAAGTAAATTTCCCTCTACATTACTATATATTGTAGGAAAAGTACAAAACTCAAGTAAGAAAGCATAAAACACATAAGTAAATGTATTTTGAATGTATTTGTGTCTAGGAATAAACACAAATACATTCAAAACCACACAACACATCTCAGGAGAAGTATCCCTCTGCTTTCTAAAGACAATAAAAAATATTTATTTCAAAATATTCAGTATTTAAAAATTTATCCAATTCTCAACCAACTATCAACGCTTCAGAACGAATCATAGAAAAATACTTTCAAGAAATTGCATCTGCGTCTACTAAAACGCAAGCAATTGATCGTCTGTATATGCGAGATATAAATACCTCGTATTATGATTTAAAATTAATTAGGACGTTACTGAACCCCCGCAGCCTCCGGTTTTTATCAGCATATAAATATTTGATATGCTAATTTTTAGAATAAAATGACGCAGTATAATATTTTGGAATAAATGTGAATAATATACGAGTGGTGAAAATAGAATTAAAGATATGCGGATTTTCGCGATTGCGCAGGTAATGATGCGAACGTCTTGATATACAAAGATATGGAAGACCATAACTGGATATTAGTGTTCGAAAACACGTATCCTCAGTCCCAGACTAAATATAATTTATACAGCCTTTAAATATGTTTTAATCGGCCCGAAACGCAACGGTTACATTTTTTAAAGGTAGAAACTATTGATTATTGTAATAGGTAGCAACTATGGATTTTTTTACTCGGTAGCAACTGTTGATTACTTTAATGGGTAGAAACAATTGATTACTTTAATCAATAGCAACTATTTATTTTTAAGTTAGTAGTAATAATTGATTGTTTTAATCGGTAGCCGATGTTCATTAATTTAATTAGTAGCAACAATTCATTGCTTTAATTAAAAGGAATAATTCTTAGCCGGAAGCAACCATTTGTTATTTTAATAGGTTGCTAGAAGCTTATTGATTTATAGTGAGGTCTAGTAATAAGAAAGCATACTAAGATCTGCGCTATATTTTATTCCAAAAATTGAAATTTTTAAATCAATATCTATAATAAATAAAATAATCAATTAAATATAACATTAATTTTCAATAGTGTGATTACAATAATAGTCAACAGTGGGTTTTGTTATTTGAAACGTTAGATAGTATATATTTCATATCCATTTATTTATTATTCAAATCGAAAAAATAATAATAAACATTAACAAACACATTTAATTTAATTACGTTGTCGAGCAACATGGTATAAGATAGCATAATAAGGAGATTTCAATAAATGAAGTTTTAACACTTATTTGGTTGTCTTTGATTTTAAAGTTTATTGGTTGACGTGTTTACCATGATGTTTATCTGACACCTATCTCTCAGTCTCTCTTTACAAATGGAGTTTATAATACTTTAAAAATTACCTAAAAATACAAACAGTGAAATAGAGAGTTAAAAAGAAGACAAAACACAGAATATCTACTTGACAAAATTACTTAGAATTTTTATTCTATTTCATGTTTTAAATAACAAATTTACTTGGTGAAAGGCTTTATTGGATTAAATTTTGATTTAGCTCTCAAGTCACAAAAAATTCCAAACTCTTGTTTTAGAGCAATTTCTGATTCAAGCTAACATAAATAATCTGGAAATTGAGATAATTCTTAAAATGCAACATAAGAAAATCGATAATACGTAACAAATTATTTTGAATCAATTACCTTATGGTGTACCTAACGTCCATATATATATATATATATATATATATACACTGGCGGAATATAGAATCCCAACACCAAGAAGGAGTTGTGCTAGGTAAAAAAAATTTGGGAGGCGCGTTTTTGCACATATGAAAGATGACGCCTATTCAAATTTCGCGCTAGACGAATAAGAGTGGCGCTATTAGCGCTACTATGATCATGCAAATCACGTTTGTTTTAAATACACGATGTAAACTTCGGGAGCGTTATTTATCGTCCGGATTGGACGTTGTGAGGTTTGAGGCAAGAATGCCTTTAAGGAGATGAAGAAGGCAGTATCAGCAGCTTAGTGAGTTTGAAAGAGGCCGTATAATAAGGCTACGAGAAGATAGATTTTCTTTCCGCGATATTGCAGAAAGACTTGGCAGGGATGTATCCACTGTGCATGATTGTTGGCAGCAGTGGTCACGGGGGAAGGCACTGTCTCAAGAAGACCGGGATCCAACCGCACACGGGCCACTACTGAGAAGGAAGACCGCCGTATTCGCCTCATGACTGTGGCGGATCGCATTGCATATGCAGCAGCAATTAGAGCTTTTGTTGGCCCCAGAGTGACACAGCGAACTGTAAAAAATCGATTACTTGAGGGACAGCTCCGATTCAGACGGGATGGAGCCTTCATACCACTAACTCCGAATCACTGCCATCTGCGACGTCAGTGGTGTCAAGCTAGAGCTCATTGGAGGACGGAGTGGAGATCTGTTGTATTCCCAGATGAGAGTCGTTTCTGTCTTGGTGCCAGGGATGGTCGTGTGTTGGTAAGAAGGAGACCAGGCATCTTGGAACCAAACTGTCTGCGACGTAGACACACTAAACCTACACCAGGAGTTATGGTCTGGGGAGCCATTTCTTATGACATCAGGAACACTCTCGTCGTTATCCCAAGCACCTTGACAGCAAATTTGTACATCAGACTGGTGATTGAACCGGTTGTGCTGCCATTCATGAGCGGTATTCAAGAGGGTGTTTTCTAACAGGAAAACGCTCGTCCTCATACCGCTGTTGTCACTCAACGTGCTCTACAGAGTGTCGATATGTTGCCTTGGCTAGTGAGATCACCAGATATTTCTCCCATTGAGCACGTATGGGATATTATTGGAAGACAAAGCCAGTGTCATCCACAACCCACATTAACCGTTGCTGATTTGACTGACCAAGTGCAGTAGGCTTCGAACTCTATCCTACAAAATGACATACGGCACTTGTACGACACAATGCATGCACGTTTGCATACTTGCATTCAAAATCGTGGCGACTACAGCGGCTATTAATGTACCCCCCATTTCACATTTGAAATGGCTCTTCTCGCGCATACTTTAACATGTAATTTTTGAAACTTTAATCAAATAAATATGTTAGCTACACAATTGCTTTGCTTAAATTTCATTCCTTTAAACTAATTTCTTCTTGGTGTTGGGGTTTTATTTTCCGCAAATGTATTCCAAGCAATGTCATATAATTCAATAGGAAAAGCCTGCACAACTAAATTTTTATATAATTCTTCTTTAGGAAATTTTTAATATCCTGAATAACTATGAAAACATCTGTGAAGTTAAATCTTTATTCTCAATAATATAAAAATGCATTTGCAAATAATAGTAGAGAAACCAGTTAAAATATTATTTACATTTTACAATGCTGTTTATTTGAAACTATTGTAAATATATCTCTAACTTACGAACTCTTTTCTTTCTTGATAAGTAAACAATTCACATAATGTCGAGAAAAGCCTCTTTCGTAAACAATATGATAAATCCCCCTTTGAAGCAACTAAAAATGCTTTCATAATACTCAGGGTATTGTTTATTATAAACGTTCGCCCGCACTATTTCCTTGTGCTTCATTTTTATCGGAAAACCGTGTAGAATATCATATTCAAATAGAAATTCATTTCAGAATGCGAACATTTAAGGTATGATACAATTTGAAATGCGGAGATTCGTTTTCTTAACTGAACTAACAATTTTGAATAGTTTGAAGCTAAACATTTTCATGGTAATTGTTTAACAACAGTTCATAGCTGTGCAGAATTCTACAGATATAAATAATATGCTAAAAATATTAGTCTGATTGTATCTGTTAGGACATTAAAATTATATTTTTATCCTAGCTGAAACACACCTTTGCTCTAACTGAAATACCACTTTTGACTAGTTTGAAGCTAAGCATTTTTATTCTGTATTGCGTTTCTAGAAACAGTTCTTTGTGGTAAAGAACTCTGCAAAGATAAATAAGTTTCGATTTTCGAAATATTAGTTTGATTGAAATTGTTGAGATGTTGAATCCATATTTCATTTTTACCACATTTTTGTAACTGAAATACAACTTTTGATTATTTTGAAACTAAAATTCTGATGCTTATTTAGTTCAGTTTTTAACATGAGTTCAATGTGGTGAAGAATTTTATAGATATCAAAAAATAAGACGCTTGAAATATTGATTTGATTATAGCTGTTGCTATTGAATAAATAGTGAATTAATCATTATTATTGTGTATCTGTTTTACAAAATATGATTTTTTTATTAAAAAATGTAACAAAAAAGATCAATCATGCATAAAGCATTGATTATGAAACACTTTCCAACTTCAATGCAATTTTATACAAACATCTCTCAAATGCGACACATTTCTCGGTAATAATTTTAAAATTATCACAATACTACATTAATTAATTGTATTTGAAAACTTTATCGAAGAAAATGAACTTCATTCAAATTACGGCATTGAAATATAAATTGCCTGGTTTAAACATCTCTAAAATGCGATACATTCCTCGGTAATATTTTCAAAATTATCATAACACTTCAATAATTTATTATATTTGAAAAGTTCATCGAAAACAAAGGAACTTTATTCAAATGACGCCATCGAAATATAAATCGCCTCTATATAAAAGCAGCATTTCATTCATAATCATTTTTCCAATCATTTAATTCATCACAATAATATAATAATTTATTTTATTTAAAAATTTGAAAAATTGTTATCTACCATATTTATTTTAAAGTGTGAAGCCTTTCTTATATATGAAATAATTAAACTCTTGGAAAGATATTTATTATATAATATATCTCTTTTTTCTCTCTGGAGGATATAACGAGAGTCAGAATTTAATTGAATTTGTTTTCCTTTTATTAAATAATTTTTATTTAAAAAACTACCTAACATATTTTATTGAAATTTTTTTATATATTTTATGGGATAATTTGAATATTTTCTAACATTTTCGAAGCAATTTGTGAATTTTAAATTCGGTTGAAAAATGTTTGAAACATTAGGTCCCATAGGATTCAATGAATTTCATTTTTTCAATCCGGGTTCAATAAAAAACTAATTGGGTGATATTATTTATTTATATTCCCATAGATCCCACAGACCGTCTGAAAAACATACTAAAATTTCATTTTGATAAAGCCATTTTTACGGCAGTTATCGTGCTAATGGACAGACAGACAGACAGAATGAACAAAGTCATAAACACTTTCAACAATGTTGTAAAGTGTTAAAAATACAATTTCCAAATTAGTCCATGATAGCAGAAAGAAAGTATAACAGGAGATGCAATTGCATGTGTAGAACACCATTACATTCCTACGATCCTTTAAAATCTCAGGTTTCAAATAAAACTGAAAATGGATATTTTTAAATAAAAAATTAAAAGAATTATATTTTATGTTTTTAAGACTTTTGAAAATTCCGGTTCTTCCTTCTTTTGGACCAAACTCACTTAAAATGCGTCTTTCTGTAATAATAATATCATTTACTTCAAAACGACAATTTTGTAATATTTCGGAACGTAATTATGTTTTTCATAAATGATTCACACCAAAAATAAATCCTCTGTGTTCTTTAAACTCACCATACTAAATTTTATTCAATTTTCTCACTTCGTAATTATGTAATAATAATACCATTTCCTTTTAATTGATATTTTTTTAACAATTTTTGTAACATTTCAAAAAATAATTGTGTTTTACGTTCTTCATACCAAAAATCAATTATTTGTGTCCGTTGATTGAAATAACTATACCAAATTTTATTCAATTTTCTCATTTCGGAATTATGTGATAATAATACCTTTTTTAATTGATATTTTTCATTCTCGTACAATCCCTAAGAATTCTGGAAAAACATCTAAGTATCACTTTCCTTGGTGGAATGAAGAATGTCGCGAGGCATACAAAAAGCAAAAGAAAGCCTGGGCCAAATTTCGAAGGTATCCTACGACTGATAATCTTACTGCATTTAAATATACAAAAGCTGTTGCTCGTAGGATACGCAGACAAAGACAAAGAGAGTCATGGGAGGAGTATGTCAGTGGACTAAACTGTTCCATTTCCAGCAAGAAAGTATGGGAAAAGGTCAAAAAGTGTTCAGGTGTCTATAATGACCACCTTATATCTGTTATAAATAGTAATGGCTCAATTATTAGCTCTCCCGCAAAAATAGCAAATGAAATAGCCAAAGCCTTTGCAGATGTTTCAAACTCAGCAAGTTATTCAGAACCATTCCTGTCACATAAAATCAGATCAGAAAAGAAACCAATTGTCTTCTCACAAGCCAAACACTTGCCATACAATTCTCCGTTTACAAAGTTTGAACTTCTTACAGCATTGTCACAGACTCAGGGAACCAGCAGTGGGCCAGATGGTGTCCATTATACTATGCTGAAACACCTTTCTCACGAGTCTTTATTGAACCTTTTATATCTGTACATCAGGATTTATTTTATATGGAACATAAGTTTCCGACATCCTGGCAAAGAGCAATCACCATACCCATTATAAAACCAGGAAAAGACCCCAAAAGTCCTTCAAGTTACCGACCCATTGCTTTGACAAGCTGTATTTGCAAAATTATAGAAAAAATGGTAAATGCCCGACTTGTTTATTTCCTTGAAACAAATAAACTTTTATCTCCACATCAAAGTGGTTTTAGACGAGGAAGATCTACCTCTGACAATATTATTGCTCTGGAATCCCAGATCAGTACTGCCTACCTTAGGCGAAATCATTTAGTGTCAATATTTTTTGATATTGACAAAACCTATGATCGCACATGGCGCTATGGTATTATTAAGGACCTTTTTGATTTTAATTTAAAAGGAAATCTTCCCATTTTTATACAAAACTTTTTAGCACATAGGACATTCAAAGTTCTTATTGGTACTGTTCTTTCAAATCCTCCCGTACAAGAGGAGGGAGTGCCACAAGGAAGTGTATTGAGTGTGACTCTATTTTCCATAAAAATCAACAGTATTTTAAACCATCTACCACCATCAGTTCATAAAAGCCTCTATGTGGATGATTTGCAAATTTCATACCAAGCACATGATATGCGCACTGTTGAAAGACAAACTGCAGTAAATGGCATTCTGCAATGGGCTAATCTAAATGGATTCAGGTTTTCAATCCAAAAGACTTGCTGCGTTCACTTCACCAGAAAACGAGGTCTACACTTACCGCCAGAGATTTCCATGGATAATGCTAAAATCGCTGTTGTGGATGAAGTGAAATGTCTTGGAGTCTGGTTCGATAGAAAACTCACCTTCCTACCCCATGTTCAGAAATTGAGAAAGAAATGTGAGAGAGCCATTAACATTTTAAAAGTTCTGTCAAATACGAAATGGGGTGCAGATACAACTTCAATGCTACGTATATATAGGGCCATTATTCGTTCCAAGATTGATTATGGAAGCAATGTTTATGGGAGTGCACGAACATCTGTTCTTCAGAAACTGGACACAATACATAATAAGGCATTACGTATATGTTCAGGTGCCTTTAGAACATCTCCTGTTCAAAGCTTATATGTGTACTGCAATGAGCCACCTCTAGAATTCAGGCGTGAACAGTTGATGCTGAATTATTACTATCGGGTCATGTCCTTACAGAACCACCCTCTGCAACGACTAATACTAGATGAGCATTATGATCGACTCTACGACCACAGACCCTCATGCATTCCTTTTTTGGCAAGCGTATACGAAATATATTATCAATAACCCCACAAGTAGATGTAAATATAAGGAAAACAAAGTGTTTTGAAACACCTCCATGGCATGTTCCAGATTTTATATATCTCAACCCATTTAGTAATGAGTTGCGCGCTGGATTTGCACGCTGCCACAACTGCCGTCGTGTTCATGCAGAGTACGATCACGTTAAACATGTGGGTCCGTAAGTCCTTCTGAGAGGTTGGTGGTAGGGGAAGGAGGGTACGGTCCCTGTGGATGCCTCCCCCAATGGGTTCTGGTCTAAATTAGGTTGCACTTCCCGGCCATCCAAACGGTTACCTTACACCTTTCTGGTAGGTCGGATGGTCTAGGTCTCAACAACAACACCTAAAGATCAATTAATTATCTGTGTTCATTAACTAGAATCACTATATCAAATTTTATTCAATTTTCTCAATTCGTTCAAAAGTAATTGTGATCATAGATTATCAGCAAGAATCTCACAAGAATTATTAAAAATATTTGATTCATCTTATGTGATAGTAATAAAGTATCTAGTCGGATAATTGACTGCACAGTACGTTTCCTTTACATATACTGTGCTTTGGAGAAAAAGTTAAAATGATACAAACATTTTACATTTTGATCAGTTCAAGTTCTAATTATATGAAATATAAACAAGAAAAATCAATCATGCTTAAAGCATTGATTATGAAACACTTTCCAACTTAAATGCAATTTTATTTAAACAAGTCTAAAATGCAATACATTCCTCGGTAATATTTTTAAACATATCACAATACTACATTGATTTATTATATTTGAAAACTTAAACCTTCATCGAAAAAAATGAACTTCATTCAAATAATGGCATTCAAAGATAAATTGCCTGGTTTAAACATCTCTAAAATGCGATACATTCATCGGTAATATTTTTAAAATTATCATAATACTACGATAATTTATTATATTTGAAAACTTCATCCAAAACAACTGACATTCATTCAAATAACATCATAGAAAAAATAACACGCCTGGATCTTTCTATAAAAACAGCATTTCATTCATAACATTTTCCCATTCATTTTATTCATCATCATACTATAATAATTTATTTTATTTAAAAATTAAGACCATGGAGCTACAAGTAATTAAACTCTATGCTTAAAACTTCATCGAAAAAAATCGTCCTTCTCTTTGTAAAATCAATGAATATTTCATTCATATCAGCTATGCAGACTCCATAGGCTAAATAATTTTGTGTTAAACAGCAATTCTAATACAACTCATTCTACATATTTTGCTGTTTGCATTTTACATAAGTGAAAAATAGGCTTCGTTGTAGATATAAACAAATTTGGATGGTCATTTAAACTCAAATATATTGTAATTGCGTTGTTTCAGTATGTAGATGCACAGAATTTAAGCAAAAATAAAGTGGTTTTAGGACGGATACAACACTCAATATGAATTATAAAGAACTTAAAAAGTCACGATTTTTAGACAAGATGGATGCCATATATCATTTTGAAGTGGGTCATGTGATCTTTTCATATCATGGTCACGTGATCGCTTCATATAAGAGGTGTAATTATTATTTTAATTTTTATTTAAAAAATTACTGAATATATTTCGCTGAATTTTTTTTTATATTTTATGGAACAATTGGAATATTACCTAAAATTTTCGAAGCAATTTGTGAATTTTAAATCCACTTAAAAAATGTTTGAAAAATTAGGTCCCATAGGGCTCAATGTATTTCATTTTTTCAACCCGAGTTCAATCCAAAACTAATTGGGTGATATTATTCATTTATATTCCCATAGGTCCTACAGACCGTTTGAACAACATACTAAAATTTCATTTTGATTAAGTCATTTTTACGGCAGTTATCGTGCTAACGGACAGACATACAGAATGAACAAAGTCATAAACACTTTTCAACTTTGTTGTAAAGTGTTAAAGAATCTGATGTGGGCAGCACATGGCTTTCATTATATAATGCAAAGGATTTACTACTTTTACAGTAAAAAAAAAATCTGATGTTGGCAACACATGACTTTCCTTATATAATGTAATGAATTTACTACTTTTACAGTAAAAAAATAGGTTTTTCTTATAGTAGATACTAATATTCTTTCCAAGATATTGAATTTTCGACAATTAGTCGTCATTTTCATTGATTTAGCATCATTTTTATCCATTTGGCGAGATTTTCATTAATTTGGCAACATTTCAAAAAAGTCGCCAAGTTGGCGACATTCCGCCAAATTCGTCGCCAAAATCTCGCCAAGCGTTATGCACGAAGAAAAAAGTTATTCTTACAGCAGATAAATGACTATTGGCATTCAAATACAAAAGTATTATTAAAATATGTTTTTTCATGAATGGAACGAGCTAGATCCACGAGAATGATGTCACTCAATTTATCGCATGGTATTACATATGAAAAGTGAACATGTTTCTCAATAGGAATTTTTTTTTTATGTGACTTTTTCATAATTTTTTTTAAAAATGCACAATATCTCGAGAACGGTTCATGTTAGCGTTCTAAAATTTATGCCAATCGCTTTCTAATGAAAAATTACATAAGAAATGTCTATTTGCGTAACTTTATTAGCGGTTTTGATTTTTTGACGATTTTTTCAAAATTTCATTCGAAAATTTAGGGGGGTTCTGAACATTCGATTACGTATAAAAACAATAGGCTTCCAGTGTTTACGAATTGTGATTTTTGTACCAAATTTGGTTCGAATCGGTCCATTCGTTCGTCAGTTATCGTCTCCACAGGCTCACTGACACACACACACATACTTTCACACACACACACACACACACAGACATCACTCCAAACATTTTTTATTCGTGATCAGGGATGCTTGAAACGTGCTCTCCCGTCGAAAACTCGAATTCGAATTTTCGACCCCGTCACAATACTTTCCTTATACATTATGTATATAAGGAAAGTAACAGGAAAAAATGAAACTCCATCAGTGCAGCAATTGATTAATAATAGATAAACTGTTTTTATAGCTGCTACCACATCCAAAGAACCAGAGGTGTTTGATATTGGAGTTTTCATGCAAAAAAGAAAAAAGAAAATGAAAATAATGACCAATATCTTGAGAACGATTTAAGCTAGCATTCTAATGTTTAGTTCCTGCGTTTTCTAATAAAAAATACGTATAAAAATTACTTATTTAACATTATTTAATGTTTTGGTTTTTCATAAGTTGATTCGAAAATATGGGGATTATCGAAAAGTCTAGTTATGTTTTAATCAATAGGGTTCCAGTATTCACTGAGTTGTTGTTGTTGAAACCCAGACCGTCCGACCTACCAGAAAGGTGTAAGGTAACTAGTATTCACTGAGTGTAATAATTGCACCAATTTTTCATCGAATCACCCCATATGCTCTCTCTCTCTCTCTCTCTCTCTCTCTCTCTCTCTCTTGACATACACACGTACACAATAACGTCCATGCACTCATGCATGTATATTACACACACACACATATACTTTCACACACACACACACACACACACACACACACACACAGACATCACTTCAAAAATGTTTGATTCGTGATCAGGGATGCTTGAAACGTGCTCTCCCGTCGAAAACTTGAATTCGAATTTTCGACCCCGTCACAATACTTTCCTTATACATTATGTATATAAAGAAAGTAATAGATTATTATTATAGAAGATATTTATATTCTTTCCAAGAGATTGAATTTTCGTCAATGAGTCGTAATTTTCATTGATTTAGCGTCATTTTTATCCATTTGGCGAGTTTTTCATTAATTTAGCAACATTGATAAAAGTTTCCAAATTGGCGACATTCCTTCAAATTCGTCGCCAAAAACTCGTTAAGCGTTATGGACGACGAAATAAGTTATTCTTACAGCAGATAAATGACTATTGGCGTTCAAATACAAAAGTATTACTCAAAATATCTTTTTTCAGGAATGGAACGAGCTAGATCCACGAGAATGATGTCACCCAATTTATCGCATGGTATTACATATGAAAAGTGAACATGTTTCTCAATAGGAATATTTTTTTTATTTTACATGACTTTTTGATAATTTTTTGAAAAATGTGCAATATCTCAAGAACGCTTCATGTTAACGTTCTAAAATTTATGTCAATGGTTTTCTAATGAAAAATTGCATAATAAATGTCTATTTGCGTAACTTTATTAGCGGTTTTGATTTTTTGACGATTTTTTCAAAATTTCACTCGAAAATTTAGAGGGTTCTGAACATTCGATTGCGTATAAAAACACTAGGCTTCCAGTGTTTACGGATTGTAATTTTTGTACCAAATTTCGTTCGAATCGGTCCATTCGTTCGTCAGTTATCGTCTCCATATTCTCACTGGCACACACACACACACACACACACACACACACATACACACACACACACACACACACACACACACACACACACACACACACACACACACGCACACACACTCACATCACTTCAAAAATGTTTGGTTCGTGATCAGGGATGCTTGAAACGTGGTCTTCCGTCAAAAATTCGAATTCGAATTTTCGACCCCGTCACAATACTTTCCTTATACATTATGTATATAAAGAAAGTAATATTCTATTTACTTCTTGTTTTCACATAATTTACAAACAAATGTTTTTTAGTGGTACCACTCTTAATTGTTCATACCTCACTGTAATTCATGAATTATGTGATGACGTAAAAGATATATTAAACTATTCTATTACCAAGGGACTTTGACCCACTAACATCAGGTATCGTAGCGATACAACGTTTACTTGCCTGATTGATTCGTAAATTTCTAGAGGTCTCCATTCTTTACTCTATGATTATCTCCGTGGCTCGCTTTGGTGTCATGTTACATCCCTTATTTTTACTTTATCTTACTGTGTAATATAGTGTAGAGAACGTATTGTTTTCGCGAACATTTTCGAATTCAAGATTTTGATGCCAATATATGTTTTACTATGTCCTGAACACATTTTGACTAATTTTGGAGTGATGTACATCGGTATGTCTGTGATCAATTTCTTGTGTTCACAATAGCAGCCACAAATATTATTGGATTCTCACGAAATTTTATGTCCGGCTTTGTTATTGAAAAATCTGGAAATAGATAGAATTTTTTTATTAGAGAGAAAATTTCGAAATTATATATTTTTTTACAGCTGCATAGTACAAAATTTGACATAATCATGCATAAAAGGGATTATTTGTGAATCAATGATTATGAGACGCCCACACGGGGCGTACAATATCAGGTATCGTACTAATTGAAAAACGTTTTTAAGCGTTTTAAAGTGAAGGATAATACACTATAATTGTAATCATTTAGACCCACAATACCTATTTTTCAGAATTTATCTTGTAAAATCAAAAACAATACTAAAATATAGATTCTGGTATGAGATAGTCAAGTTGAACCATACTCCAGTTCATTTTTTATGTACTGGAAGCCATTTATTTTATAGCCTTTGATACAAATCCTTGGCAGTTTTAATGTCAACTTTTTGTTCCTCCAAAGTCTAGGCTTTTGTCCAAGTATTCCCCAAAGTCTAGGCTTTTGTCCAAGTCTTCCCCAAAGACTAGGCTTTTGTCCAAGTCTTCCCCAAAGTCTCGGTGTTTATCCAAGTCTTTCCCAAAGTTTAGGCTTTTGTTCAAGACTTCGCCAAGATCTAAGATTTTGTCCAAGTTTTCCACAAGGTCTATAGGCTTTGGGCCAACTTTTAGAGCTTCAAACTCATCTTGCTTTTTATAATAACAGAGTTCTTATACACAAATTTGGTACACTTGCAGATTGTAATTTCACACTATTTTTACGAAGTATATTTTGGAACCGTGGATGCACGATTAGGATACAAGAATGAGTCCAAATTTCTGAATAACTAATACGTTTATTTATAAGCACAGCGTAAACAGGAACAATATACAGCAGATAACTCAATAGCTATCGCACAAGATTAATAAACAACTGTTAGGTACAGTAAAAAACAATTAAATGTTCCACTCATTTCACAAAACAGCAGATACTATCCTCAATATATTGGATAACCTAACAGGTCAATGTGGATCATGTCAACTCCTCCCCAACTGACTGTTAACTTATTTTATATACTCTATGTCGAAACTTCCAAAAAGGCTCAAGAAGCTCTTAAAATATTCGTTATATCGATAAGGTTCTCGAACATTCAAAATTTTGCTAAAAGTCGACAAATTGGCGATAAATCTTTAAATCTAGCAACTCTGAACTGACAGTCCGATTATGGCAACCCCAGATTCACGTCATAGGAATGGCTACATGTACGGTGTTTTCACATTCTTGCTTTCAAAAGACCTCTTCTACTTATATTCGTAACTATATTATCTACGTTATTAATGTAATTTTAAACATTATTAAATATAACTTTTACATCATCACACATGCACACGTGTAAACATGCATTCTTATTAACACACATTCACTCATACACACACACATACACACACTGGCGGTCATCTTATTAAATTTGTTCGAAATGTGTTCAACAGATTCTGAAACGAGCTTTTACATCAAAATACTGAATTAAACAATTTTCAAGAAAACAATGCATTTTCTGTACAATGGAAAGCAAATAGTAATATTTGAAAATTAAAAAAATTACAACTATTAATTTAAACTTTAAAATACTTTATCTAATAATACTAATGCGAAAATGTTTCTTTAATCACATACTGTATCCAAAAATCTCCAATTAAAGGTGTCCGGGAAATATTTAAAATTTCAAAGCATGTTTTAAATATTTGCATAATTTTTGCATTCTTCGGGTATTTCCACCCCCAGTTAATGTTTAACATTCTTTTAGCGAAGTCAATGAAAAATATTTCAAAACTGCAGTTTCTCTTTTTTTAATTCTCAAAATTTCAAATTGAACGCAGGAATGTTGAATACTATTTTTAATACAGTTTCTTTGTGAAGAGTAGTTATATAATTAATTATTTTAGTCAAATATTTGTGCTTTAATGTATGAACGAAAGGTTTTTAAATGTTGTAAATTGATCTTTACTTGAATATTCAAATTTTTTCATACTTCATTCTTATTATTCGAAAGCACTTTAAAAAAACTAAAAAATCATTAAATAACAGCATTCTTTTAAATAATTAGAAAAACATATTTAAGAGAAGATTATGCTCCGACTGCCAGTAACAACATGCACAAACCGGTTTCATGCTGTTTTTTTGCTCGATCGCATGAAACATCTAGCAGTTACACTGGCAACACGAAAATTTGCTAAATGCCACAATTTTGTAAACCTCTGGAGAACGGCAATGTTACTCCAATCAGTCAACATCTATCATTTTACTTCAAGCAGCCAACATCGCATCTAGTAAATGATGTGTCTTGACGGTTATATTTTCTTCTGTTTCTTAAAATCAGCGGCATAAACTTAAGTTAATATAAGTTATATAAGTTAATATAATTTTATACTGTTAAAAAAACAACATATATAAAATTTCGCTCAAAATTTTGTTGAAGAAGAAATAATGACGCTTTATTGGCCTTCATTAGTGCTGATGTCTTGACTTTTTACCCTGAAAGAAGAGGCCTCAAAAAATGTTTAATACTTGTAATCAACCTTTTATGCTGTTATACCAGCAAATATGTTTACTTTTTCACACCATGTAATAGTATAGAAAAAGTATTGTTTTCGCAAAAATTTTCGATTTCTGGATATGGATGCCAATATATGTTGTTATAAAACCTTCTGAATACATTTCGACTATTTTTGGAGTGATGTATGTCTCTCTGTATGTTTGTGGTCGATATTTGGTGTACACGATATAGCAGCAGTAAATATTAGCGGATTTTCACAAAACTTAATGTCCGGATTTGCTTACAAAAAATCTAGAACTAGATAGATTTTCTTTAATTCGAGCTAAAACTGAATTTTATTTTGACTGAACAGAAATTGAAATGTTATATTATTTTAACATTTCAACACGGGACAAAATGTGACGTCATCATGAATAATAGCGTTTATTTATGTCTCCATCATCACGAGACTTTATAGTTTTAATTATTGTTGTGAAGAATAGCTGCAATACAATTTTTGCTAGTGACGTCTTAGCCCTTCTCGGGGGAAGTGAAGGCAATTTGCCCGCAAGTACAATGCCAAGTATAGTATCAATCGAAATATTTTTCAAGCTCTTTAAAATGAAGGGTAACACGTTATAATTGGAATCATTTGGATCCATGATACCGATTTTTCAAAATGTTTCTTGTAAAATTTGAAATAAAAAGCTACATACCGAACTGATCACAAAACGACATTGGCGACATACCGATCACAAAACGTAGATGGATGCTATATAACGCATATTTTTTCTATCAATAAAACATTTTAGCTAAAATGTGTTTCTTAGCACAATAATTATATAATTTCCAGTAAATCTTAAACTGTTCTTTTGCAAGAATGAATATCATAAAATGTATTTATAATACACATATCTGAAATTAATTATGTGTCCGTGTTACAAGAAAATAAAAAAATTATATCTTAAATTCAGTGTTGCCAGTAAGGCCGATGGTAATTAAGCCACTAATCTTCTGAGCTCCTTTGACAAATAGGATAATTAAATGCATAATTTAAGAATATGGGAAAAAAAGTTCATTCTTTATCTGATTTCTTTAAAGAAAAGTTGTAGAATCAAAAACGTTGTAGTCGGCAGAACATGATTTTTCTTACTGACTCAAGTCATTTTTAATTTTTCTCCCTCGAGGAAACAGAAATTCTTGTTTTCATGTCGAAAACACTTTCCAACCAAATTAATAATGCTCTCTGTAACACGAATCTTGACTGATCCCAAAGAAAGTATACTATTGTGTTGAAACTTTGTATGCGCAATGAGTATGTAAAGATAAAAAATGATTATAGTTTCATTGCACAAAGACTTTTTATAACAAAGCAGTAACAACATATATGTCACATGTTATACGCAGTAAATCCTCTTCCGTCGGCAATATAAACTAAAATATAGCGTGGTAAAATTAAATACCAGTTTCGTTTTGGGCCAGTGAAAGATTTTTCCAGATGTTCTGTAATTGATTGGCTAGATTATGCAAATTCTGTGGTGGCTTTAATTAGAAAATCCTCCACAGCAAATCCCAGACGTCTTCGATTGGCGAAAGTTCTAGTACTCGGGCTGGCCATGTATGGGTATGAACACGTCGAAGGCGCTTTCAAGAGACGTTTGCTATATGTGTTCGAGCGTTATCATGTTGAAAATTAGAAGACGTAGTAATAGAGGAAACACAACTGTTCATAAAATGTCTTGAGCAGTCAATACGAGAAGAGACTGACTGTTACGAGAGATGGCTGTTTATACTGTTCCAAATGTGATTATGTGTGCCGTTTAACAGGTTAGAAAAGAAAATCCTCCACTAAGAGAGGGGACTGTATACCTATAGTAATAGGTTATAGTGATACGCACCTCTGGCTGCCTTCCCGGCCGTCCAACTAGTTACTCTAAGTCCTCTGGACGAGTCGGACGGTCTGGGTCTTCCACCTCTGGCTGATCTCCCTATCGCATGATCATCACGATCACATGTCTCCCTTGGACGTCCATATACATTTTGACATTTAAATTACCATACTGGACTTACTGTTGCCAGCATCCTTCAGTGTCTTATCTCTCCTATCAAGGTAACAGTTGATGAACACCAGCCCTCGAGTAGCACACTCGCACAGTTACGCGAGCTACTGTTGAATCTTCAACTGACCTTCTACATCAGCTAAAGAAAGCAACGGCACTGCATCTGTGGCCAAATGTGCTCCGGCGGATGAGCAACGCTCCTCATAGGCGCACATGATTGCAATCTTTCCATGCATTCTTGCACAGCTCTATCCACTTAAAGACGACAAATGTTATATCAATTACAATCTGATCTGGAGGTAAACATATGCTGAGTTTTGCGGCTATCTGGCAATTTTTACTTTCCTTATATACATAATGTATAAGGAAAGTATTGTGACGGGGCCGAAAATTCGAACTCGGGTTTCTGACTGAAGAGCACGTTTCAAGCATCCCTGATCACTAATCAAACATTTTTGAAGTGATGTCTGTGTGTGTGCGTGAAAGTATGTGTGTGTGTGTGTGTCAGTGAAACTGTGGAGACAATAACTGACGAACGAATGGACCGATTCGAACGAAATTTGGTACAAAAATCACAATCCGTAAACACTGGAAGCCTATTGTTTTTATACGCAATCGAATGTTCAGAACCCTCGAAATTTTTGCGTGAAATTTTGAAAAAAGCGTCAAAAAATCAAAACCGCTCATAAAGTTACGCAAATAGACATTTCTTATGTAATTTTTCATTAGAAAACGATTGACATAAATTTTAGAACGCTAACATAAACCGTTCATGAGATAATGTACATTTTTCAAACAAATTATCAAAAAGTTATATAAAATAAAAAAAATATTTCCTATTGAGAAACATGTTCATTTTTCATATGTAATACTATGCGATAAATTGGGTGACATCATTCTCGTGGATCTAGCTCGTTTTATTCATGAAAAAAAATACTTTGAATAATACGTTTGTATTTGAACGCCAATAGTCATTTATCTGCTGTAAGAATAACTTATTTATCCGTCCATAACGCTTGGCGAGATTTTGGCGATGAATTTGGCGGAATGTCGCCAACTTGGCGATATTTTTAATTGTTGCCAAACTAACAAAAATCTCGCCAAATTAATAAAAATGACGCTAAATCAATGAAAATGACGACTAATTGAAGAAAATTCAATATCTTGTAAAGAATAAAATATCTACTATAAGAATAACATTTTTTTAACTGTAAAAGTAGTAAATTCATTGCATTATATAAGGAAAGTCATGTGTTGCCCACATCAGATTTTTTGAAATGCGTCGATATTTTGGACACGATTATAAATACGTTTGAAAGGTACTTATGACGAAATATTTTACAATATTTCTGCCACCTGTTGGTCGGTCTATCGGCAAATCAATATAACAGTTTACTCTTCTGCAAATGAAACTAAATTTTATACAGAGTAAGGTTGCTAGTAGAAAATTCTAAGAACGTTGTTATTTCCGTAAAATTTCTCTGAATTCCCTCGCTCCATTCGCAACTAATTATAGTCCTAATATTCCTAAGATATTTCAGCATCTCAAGAAATATTGAAACAACTGAAACCAAATTTTGTGCAAATGCAATCTTGTATAAACATTGAAAAGATATTTATTTCAATGTTACTTGTGTCTTAAGGAATATGAGTCTGCGCATTTTGATCTATGGGATAGTTTGCTTAAAAGAAACGAACTGAACCAACATTTTGTTAAAAAATTAAATTCTACACAATGGAAAAAGCAACGTCGCGATTATTTTTTTACTGTTGCCCGTCTTGAATTCTGTCGATCACAGAACGGGCATGGACATTCTGAGTTTGGTGATATATCTAAAACTACTCAACTCAATGATATTACATTCAGTGCACATAATCAGACATATAATCTGTTGTAATCATTCCATACATATAATCTGTTACAGCTCTATCAGTATCTCATGATGGTAAAATAGCTAAATAAAGATGGGACAACGAGTACAGAAAAACATATTTTTTCCTTTAATGCAGAAGTTGTATTTCGCGGCACATCGTATTTAACAACATGTCATTCGCAAAGTTATCTTGAAAACGTCAAATAGTTATCCTGTGAAGATCATGTGCATAGAACAAAAATATCTGATGTGGGCAGAAAACTTTCCCTATAGGCTCAAATTCTCTTTCTCTTTATTTCTTTAATAATTCGTTAAATTGGGTTTAATTACACAACATACCACGCATAATTATTTAAACTGACACTAAATTTGCAATTTTCATTTCCATTTTTTAACTAGACGTATTTTTAAAGGCGAAGTAGCAAAAATGTGACTAAACTAGGACATCACAATAACGGCTAGTCCTAGAGTAATGGGGTTAGTCTTATTATTTTTATCGTCAAAAATTACGTATAAAACAAGCTTTTAATGGATACATTTAAGAAGTTGTAGGCTTTTATCGTATAACTTGACGATTTTTACGGGTTTTTTTTTCCGAATCATACCTAAATCTAATCAGCTCCAGGATAACCCTCACGTGACTTACTTATGAAATTTTTTGGAATTTGGCAAATAAATTTTTGAATTAAACTGGATAAATTACACACATGTATGCACGCACGCGCGCGCGGGCACCCACCCCCACACACACACACACACGCGCGCACACACATGCGTCCGCGCGCGCTAAAAAGTGTTGTTCAATGTTCTAGAGGTCTCAAAACGTGTAGATCCGTCAAAACCTCGAATTGCGATTTTCGACATGATTCCAATACTTTCTCTAAATATTATCGAATATTGCGGGGAAAGAAATTATATGCTTTATTTATTTTTCATGAGTCAAATATTTTGATTTTCATTACTGATTATCACGTTCTTCACTTCTCATTTATTCTAAAATTAAACTGTTTAAACATAATATATTGATACATTCCTTTAGTATAGAATCCGTAGTGCTTCATCGATATCGAAATGGCACTATATCTATTGTGTTAAAATATAATGACGTTTAAACCTTTGTGTTAATGTATTTCGCGAACTAAATATATTGTGTTGAATCCTGTGTTTAAACCTATTGTGCTGATGAATCAGTAATGTTCTATTTGTAGTGTATCTCCGGTATCAAAATGAGATTAGAAAGGTTAAGTGTGCTGAATCTTGGTTTTACCACAAATGCTTTGACGACTACATCGGATGTACAATATTGTACTTTTACAAAGAAATTTATCTAAAAAATCTTATAAATTTAAAAAAAAGTATAAACTATTGTGAAACATGTTTACATTTCATATGTACTATTATGCGATAAATTTGTTAATATTTGTAGTAATAATTTGTTAATAATGTGTAATAATCTGTTTATACTGTGGATCTAGTTCGTTCTATTCACGAGAGAATATATTTCGTATAATGGATTTGTATTTTGACTTCTAACAATTCTCCAACAGTCATTTATAAAATGATAAATTTGTATAAATGTTAAATATAAATGTTAAATTGTTTTAAAATGCACACTTTGTAAAATATAAAAAGTTGAATACGATAAAAAAAAGTTATACTTTTTAACATTTTAAGAGTTATGTTATCCCTTAACCTTTTGCTTACGGGTGGGACGAAAAACTAACGAAGAATAACGTTAGAATAACAAACCCTAACGAAGAACTTCTAAAAAAGGCAGACATTTAACATACCCTATCCCAAACAGTTCGATCCCCTTTTGCAGGCATTGGCGTCCATCGACGTCAATGTTCTTCGTTAGAGATTGACGCTGTCCCACCCGTTAACAAAAAATTAAAAGCTGGTGTTCAAGGCAAAGTCTGAAAATGAGCAAATTTAAATTTACAATTAATTTAATTTTAACATCACGGACTTAGAAACCATAAAAATGTGTCACTGGCGATAAAACTACAAAATATTTCATGTTAAACTTTAACATTGAAATAATTGCCAAAATATTCTTATCTTTATGTCTTAAGTCAGTGCAAATTGTTCAAATGATGCGAAAACAAATCTGTCCCACAAAAGAAACGGATCTTCTAAAATTGACAGTTAAGTTTGAAAATCTCAAAATAACGAGGGTAATGTCCGGAGATATAAGTCGGAGTTATTTTTCAATCTGTCACTCAAGAGGATTTGAGAAAGCAAAGAGTTCGTTATTGTTTTGAATATCTGAAAGATAAAGCTCAGATTTGGCGGAACAAATGGTTAAATAAGAAATAAAGGTTGGAATGAAGATATAGATTAAAAAAACCTGATGTGGGCAACACATGCATTTCCTTATATAATGCAATAAATTTACTATTTTTACAGTTAAAAAAAATGTTATTCTAATAGTAGATACTTATATTCTTTCAAAAATATTGAATTTTCTTGAATTAGTCGTCATTTTTATTAATTTGGCGTCATTTTATCCATTTGGCGAGATTTTCGTTAATTTGGCAACATTTAAAAATGTCACCAGGTTGGCGACATTCCGTCCAATTCGTCGCTAAAATCTCGCCAAACGTTATGGACGGAGAAATAAGTTATTCTTACAGCAGATAAATGACTATTGGCGTTCAAATACAAAAGTATTACTCAAAGTATCTTTTCACGTGAATGGAACGATTTAAATCTACGAGAATGACGTCACCAAATTTATCGCATGCTATTACATATGAAAAGTGAACATGTTTCTCAATAGGAAGTATTTTTTTTTATTTTATATGACTTTTTGATAATTTTTTTGAAATATGTGCAATATCTCGAGAACGGTTCATGTTAGCGCTCTAAAATTTATGCCAATCGTTTTCTAATGAAAAATTGCATAAGAAATGTCTATTTGTGTAACTTTATTAGAGGTTTTGATTTTTTGGCGATTTTTCAAAATTTTACTTGAAAATTTAAGTGGGTTCTGAACATTCGATTGCGTATGGATTGTGATTTTTGTACCAAATTTCGTTCGAGTCGGTTCATTCGTTCGTCAGTTATCGTCTCCACAGACTCACTGACACACACACATATACTTTCACACACACATACACACACACACACACACATACACACACAGACATCACCTCAAAAATGTTTGATTCGTGATCAGGGATGCTTGAAACGTGCTTTCCCGTCGAAAACTCGAATTCGAATTTTCGATCCCGTCACAATACTTTCCTTATGCATTATTGTATATAAGGAAAGTAATAACGGTGTTTTGTATTTTTCGATCTTTTTTTTTACTTCCTTGCAATACATGGTTGGTACTGTATAGGGAAAGTATTGGAATCGTGTCGAAAATTTCAACTCGAGTTTTCGACGGATCTACACGTTTTGGAACCTATGTGTGTGTGTGTGTCTGTGCAATGTATGCATTCACTCTAATTCAAAAACTAATTGATCAAATTTCATAAAATTTTATAAGTCATTTGTGGCTTATTCAGGTACTTGTGGCTTATTCAGGTTAGAATCTTTTACTATTTGAGGTAAAAGAATCTGCCTTTCTTTGCGTAATGGCGCTCAAAAATTGTATGTATCCACTCTAGATAGAAAACTAATCTACCATATTTGTCAAAATTTGGTAGATAAGTCACTTGTGGGTTACTTTGTTGCTGATTAGATGATTTTGGCACGATTCCGTAAAAACTGCCTTGCGAAATGGCCCGAAAAAAAAATCATTAAAATCTAAAATAAAAGTCTACGTATGCTATGATGTATGAATTGAATACTTGTTTTATATGTAATTTTTGACGATAAAAAGAATAAAATCAAAGCCACTACAAAAATCCTAGCCATTCTCGACATATTTTAATTTTTTTTTTACATTTTTACTACGCCGCCATTGAAAATGCGTCCCGTTACCAATGGAAAACGAGAATTGAATTAAAAGTGCAGAAACCGTCGAAATCTAACATAAAAGACGTATACTCACTCTCATTTTTAAATATATGTTGATGTCATGTATTTGAGGTGTCAAATATGATGATGTTAAATATTAAATGATTATCTATATGTAATTTTTGGGGATGAAAAGAATAAGATCAACCCCCATTACAAAAAGTTTACATTTTGCTTTTGCATTTTTGCTACGCAGCCTTTGAAAATACGCCCAATTTCCATATGAAAACGAAAATTAAAATTAAAAGTGCACATTTAGTGCCATTTCAAATAACTATGCGTGTTATTTTGTGCAAATAAAATCAATTTAATTAATCATTAAAGAAAATAAAGAGAAAATGAATTTAAATCTGTAGTGAACGTCATGCGCTACATACATCAGATTTTTTTTATTTTTATTTCTTTTAAATGCAAAACTTCTAAGAGTTTGAGGGAAGAAATGTGACTGCTTTGAAACGTAATTATGAGCCACTGTACTCTCACTTTGAAACCAATCCGTTTTTTTTTCTGATTATGTACAGTATTTTTATATAGTATTTATGATTTTGTATAGTATTTATGATTATGTATAGTGGTTGATAAGTGTACCCTTGCGTAAAACCGTTAGATTTTTATTTTAGATCTGTGAAATTAGAGCACTAATATTTATGAATTAGAGATGTGGATTTTCCGGAAAATTTTCTTCATTGGGAAAGTTTAATACTTATCCTTAAATATTATACTTAAGCTATGATATTATGTCCAGTGACTTTTAAAAGTATTTGTTCTTATATTCGACCTATAGTCATATATATATATATATATATATATATATATATATATATGACTATAGCTCGAATATATATATATATATATATTTTTTATATATACATATATATATATCGATATATATATATATATATATATATATATATATATATATTTTATATATACATATATATATATCGATATATATATATATGTATATATATATATATATATATATATATATATATATATATATATATATATATATATATATTAAATAAAATAGTTAAAAAATGGTTTAAATTTCGAAATATATTAAAATATTCTCCACAACAATTTCTAATACATATATATTGAAATTAACAGCTACAATTTACTATAACGTTATACTCAAACGTAATTATGAGCCACTGTACTCACACTTTGAAACAAATCCATTTTTTTTTTCTGATTATGTACAGTATTTTTATATAGTATTTATGATTATGTATAGTATTTATGATTATGTATAGTGGTTGATAAGTGTAAACCATTCCGTAAAACCGTTAGATTTTTATTTTAGATCTGAGAAATTAGAGCACTAATATCTATGAATTAGAGATGCGGATTTTCCGGAAAATTTTCAAATGGAAATTTTTCTTCATTGGGAAATTTTAATACGTATCCTTAAATATTATACTTAAGCTATGATATTATGTCCAGTGACTTTTAAAAGTATTTGTTCTTATATTCGAGCTATAGTCATATATATATATATATATATATATATATATATATATATATTAAATAAAATAGTTAAAAAATGGTTTAAATTTAGAAATATATTAAAATATTCTTTGCACAACAATTTCTAATACATATATATTGAAATTAGCAGCTACAATTTACTATAACGTTATATTCAAACGCAATTATGAGCCACTGTACTCACACTTTGAAACCAATCCGTTTTTTCTTTCTGATTATGTACAGTATTTTTGTATAGTATTTATGATTGTGTATAGTATTTGTGATTTTGTATAGTATTTATGATTATGTATAGTTTGTTGATAAGTGCAAACCATTCCGTAAAACCGTTAGATTTTTATTTTAGATCTGTGAAATTAGAGCACTAATATCTATGAATTAGAGATGTGGATTTTCAAATGGAAAATTTTCTTCATTGGGAAATTTTAATACTTAACCTTAAATATTATACTTAAGCTATAATGTTATGTCCGGTGACTTTTAAAAGTATTTGTTCTTATATTCGAGCTATAGTCATATATATATATATATTAAATAAAATAGTTACAAAATAGTTTAAATTTAGAAATATATTAAAATATTCTCTGCACAACAATTTCTAATACATATATATTGAAGTTAACAGCTACAATGTACTATGTTCATTAGGTACCTGTGATTTTGAAAAGTTATAAAATAATTACATTTTATTTATATCAATAGAAAGAGCATATTTTTATAAATCATAAATTTAAAACAATGCACAAAATAAATAATAAATTAAAAATAAATAAAAATTCCTATACTCATTCTGAATCACAGATAATTTACTGTTTATGACAGGTGTAAGAATTAAATTATTAAATATATAACTTTTATATGCTTCCTTTCTTTAAGAAAATATTAGAAATTTTTATTCTCACAAACAGCAGTTTTATTTATTGTGGTATAAAAACATTATAAGAAAAAATAAAAATTACTTACGATTTGAAAATAAAGTATTAAATATTATATTAACAATGTTTAAAAAATACCTGCTGACCAGGGTTGAGAAAAAAAGTTTTTTAACCAAAATACATGGTTTAAACAAAAAAAAAAGCTTTGTTTAGACCAATAGGATTTAAATCAGTTAACCCTACAGCTTATAATTGAAATGGAAATCCAAAAGACTCCTGTTTACATCCTATAGTACATAAATTAGCCCAGCATTAGCCCTGAATCTACCACTTTTTTTAATGACTAATACTACTAATTAATTAATAATAAAAATAAATTGTTCAGTTTACTAAAGACATAAGAAATATATAAAATATATATATAAAAAGATAAAAAAATGCTTATAATTAAACTTTTTTTTAAAGTAATTCCTATATATATTATTAAAAGTTGTTTAAAAAATATATGTTTGTAATTAAATAGGTGAGTACCATAAGATAAAAGAGACAATTTGGTTGTCATTGAGTTAAGCATGTATTTATTGTTATTTTGAAGCATTTTCCTTAATCCGAATTCTTGCATTTATTATATTTCTATAAATTTTATGGAATTAATTTATGAAAAAATGTTTCTAAAAATATCACCTGCTCTTTTATCAGAATGAGTAAAATATCATTTGTAACATTCAGTTTTTGTCTACCCCTTTTCTTAAAAATAAAGCATTATTCCCTTTCCTCTATGCAATTAGAAATCTAAATAATAATTAAAGACTCCTTGTGAAGTTACCTGCATTTCAAAAAGCAGTGTATAAAGAATATTATATTTAATTTTCAAATGAATTAGGGAGGAAATGAAAAGCGGAACATTTTCCGGAAAAAGATAGCTGAAAAATTTTTCCATTCCCGGGAAAATATTCCGACCTACATCCCTATCTGTGATATACGACAGTATGCGTTTATAGCTTGCGTCGAACACGAGCTGGAGTGCCTGCAAATATTGGATGATCGATAACATTGTCGTTTATGGTCCGATTTGGATGAAATAAACTGAATTTTGTTTTTCGATCAAAGCTGCATAGTTTTTCAAAATTAAAATAAAAACTAAAAAATATACTTTGAAAAACCAAAAAATTTAGAAGTTCTTTTCCTAGGTACTTTGTCGCCACACACAACACGCATCGACCTATTCACATCCGAAATATGTGACAAGAATGATGTTTCACACCAATCTATAACAAGTAATGAAGTTATTTATATTTTTTTCAATGGAAACTTGATTTTTTTCCCTCTACAAATTAACACGTTTTGATTTTGTGCAAGAAAACAAAACTAGAGCTGTTAATTACAAGAAGCATAACGAATTCCATATAAAAAGAACAGCTCTCCTTGTGTAAAAATAACATTTCTAATATCTCGAAAACAACGACTCGTTTTAGAACATTTCCTGATAATAGTAAAAAAGTGCTGTGACAAAAATAAATAGAAAGAATTTATAGAAAAGAAGAAAATATGCAATAGATTATCCCCCAAATCCACACTAGATTATGTTACAATAGATTATCCACAATAGCTTATGTCACAAATACTCCACTTCGTGGTAAAAAAACTTCCCGCTAAGTACAAAAAACAAAATCTCGCTCCAAAAAATTATGAAGTTTCAATATTGTTTGTGCCGAAAACAGCAGTCGTAGCTAAAAAGAGCTACCTAAAATGCTACCTGCTGCATTGTGAAAACGCTTTACTGATGTCGATGTATGAATGTCGCAGATCTAAAATTCAAATCTTTTACACTTTTTAAGAGAATTATTTCATACAGTTTAAATTTAATTGTTTTTTATACAGTGAATTGTTTTATAATACAGCTTAATCATTATATATAATCAGAAGGAAAGTACATATTGTATTCGCTAGTGAGTTCGTCAGATACTTTTACTCATATTACGTCCATAACCAACTGACGATGACGACCTACTATGCCCTATGTGGAAAGTTCTGTAAAAGCACGCGACTCATTAGATTCATAGCCAATCTACAAAATTCGAGAAGTTTCCAGAACTAGCCCAAATTTGGCAAGGTCACAGAATTAACCATCCTTTACGACCAAGCTGGCTGGACCTTCAAATTAGAAAACCGGTTTCCTGTTAGGTATTCGTAATAATACAATGCCACATCCGTTACGTACTCCCGTTTCATCCCTGCCATGTTTTTTCCACGAACATCTCCCTACCCAGCACCGGAATGTGTTCACCATCAAAAATTTTTACGATAAACTTTAAAAAGAAAATAATTGTATAAATCTTTATCATAAAAGTAAGTCTAAATTATTCTAAATTATCGGAAAACAAAGTTCTATCTATGGCAAAAAAAAATAATTTTCTTCTGAAATTGAGGTAGCATCTGAAAATCTAAAAATAACAAGCATATCTGAAGATTTAAGCAGGATTTTCGTTTCATTCAATCGCGTCTCTTTCTTAAGGCGATTTATAAAGTATAAAGGTTCGCTTCCTATTTCTTAAACAAACCATCGAATTTATAGAAAAAAAATCTGATGTGGACAGCACATGACGTTTCTTATATAATGCAATGAATTTACTACTTTTACAGTGAAAAAAAATAGATTATTTTTATAGTAGTTATTGATATTCTTTCCAAGATATTGAATTTTCGTCAATTAGTCGTTATTTTCATTGATTTACACTCACTTTTATCCATTTAGCGAGTTTTTCGTTAATTTTGCACAACATTAAAAAAGTCGCCAAGTTGGCGATACTCCACCAATTTCGTCGCCAAAATCTCGCCAACCGTTATGGACGGAGAAAAAAGTTATTCTTACAGCAAATAAATGACTGTTGGCATTCAAATACAAAAGTACTACCCAAAGTATCTTTTTTTATGAATGGAACGCGCTAAATCCACGTGAATAATGCCACCAAATTTATCGCATGGTATTACATATGAAAAGTGAACATGTTTCTCAATAGAAAACATTTTTTTTATTTTATATGACTTTTTGATAATTTTTTTGAAAAGTGCGCAATATCTCAAGAACGGTTTATGTTAACTTTCTAAACTTTATGTCAATCGTTTTCTAATGAAAAATTACATAAGAAATGTTTATTTACGTAACTTTATTAGCGATTTTGATCTTTCAACGATTTTTTCAAAATTTCACTCGAAAATTTAGGGGAGGGGGGGGGGGGTTCTGAACATTCGATTGCGTATAAAAACAATAGGCTTCCAGTGTTTACAGATTGTGATTTTTGTACCAAATTTCGTTCGAATCGGTTCATTCGTTCGTCAGTTATCGTCTCCATAGTCTCACTGACACACACACACACACGCACATACTTTCACACACACACACACACACACACACACACACACACACACACATATCACTTCAAAAATGTTTGATTCGTGATAGGGATGCTTGAAACGTGCTCTCCCGTCGAAAACTCGAATTCGAATTTTCGATCCAGTCACAATACTTTCCTTATGCATTATGTATATAAGGAAAGTAATAATATTTCATGGTTGGTAAAAATTATGGTGAAAATATAATTATTTATTTGCTCAGGAACATAAATGTACATACAAAAACTCATTACGTAATTGTCTTAGATACACCCACTTGCGTGTAGTCTTGCTTCAACCTGTAAATTACATTAATTCTAATTGGCAATCAGTAAAATGCAGCCTTCAAAATGAAAAGACAGATAGTTTGAACCTTAAAGTATAAAGGTTCGCTTCCTATTTCTTAAACAAACCATCGAATTTATAGAAAAAAAATTTTGATATTGACAGCACATGACGTTCCTTATATATTGCGATGAATTTACTACTTTTACAGTAAAAAAAAATAGATTATTGTTATAGTAGTTATTGATATTATTTCCAAGATATAGAATTTTAGTCAATGAGTCGTCATTTTCCGTGTCGTCATCATCAATGAGTCGTCATTGATTTAGCGTCATTTTATCCATTTGGCGAGTTTTTCGTTAATTTAGCAACATTAAAAAAGTTGCCAAGTTGGCGACACTCCAGCAAATTCGTCGCCAAAATCTCGCCAAGCGTTATGGACGGAGAAATAAGTTATTCTTACAGCAGATAAATGACTGTTGGCGTTCAAATACAAAAGTATTACCCAAAGTATATTTTTTCATGAATGAAACGAGCTAAATCCACGAGAATGATGTCATCAAATTTATCGCATGGTATTACATATGAAAAGTGAACATGTTTCTCAATAGAAAATATTTTTTTTATTTTATATGACTTTTTGATAATTTTTTTGAAAAATGCGCAATATCTCGAGAACGGTTTATGTTAGCCTTCTAAAATTTATGTCAATAGTTTTCTAATGAAACATTACATAAGAAATGTCTATTTGCGTAACTTTATTAGCGATTTTGATTTTTTGACGATTTTTTCGAAATTTCACTCGAAAATTTAGGGGGCTTCTGAACATTCGAATGTGTATAAAAACAATAGACTTCCAGTGTTTGCAAATTGTGACTTTTGTACCAGATTTCGTTCAAATCGGTTCATTCGTTCGTCAGTTATCGTCTCCACAGTCTCACTGACACACACACACACGCCCATACTTTCATACACACACACACACATCACTTTGATTCGTGATCAGGGATGCTTGAAACGTGCTCTCCCGTCAAAAACTCTAATTCGAATTTTCGACCCCGTCACAATACTTTCCTTATACATTATGTATATAAGGAAAGTAATAATATTTCATGGTTGGTAAAAATTATGGTGAAAATAGAATTATTTATTTGGTCAGGAACGTAAAGGTACATACTAAAAACTCATTACGTAATTGTCTTAGATACACCCACTTGCGTGTAGTCCGGCTTCAACCTGTAAATTACATTAATTCTAATTGGCAATCAGTAAAATACAGCCTTCAAAATGAAAAGACTGTTAGTTTGAACCTTATTCATTTATTAAACATTAGTAGTCGAAACCATTAAATTAATTAAATATTCAATTACAAAATATTTCATATTTGTCGTTTCATATGTTTACAGTATGAAGTTTTCGAACATGTATGATAAACTTAGCGTAAATCTCATCATCAAAAATCTTATGGACAATCATATGGGTATCTTTTTTTCGGCATGCTCCGTCATTTACAGGCACCAGTAGTAGCAGTTTTTCATCATGGGTCCAGAATTTTTTCGACATGGGTTGGTTCTCAGATTTCCCTTGAATTCAATTTTAACTATTGCGGGCATGCTTTTTGTCTGGTCTCTCACTTCAATTCTAAAAGTACAATTGTGTTTTCACGTGGTTTTCCATTGGTTCCACCTTTATTTTCCCCCTTTTGTTCACTGGCTGGAGCGCCTGTGTAACCAATGCATCATTGTTCGCAGAGAAAACTTTTATTGGCCGTTGGTACATTCGGCATAACACCCTGAAGTTCACAGAACCGTGTGACCTTAAGACGTGTGTGGGACTTCCAAAATGGCCCCATCACAAATTATTGCAAATTTACTGTCAAGTCATGGAGTCATCTTGTCGTCTGCAGTTGTGCTTTATTGTTAGCATGAACTAATCTTTTATTGTACTAAATTACTTGTACTAAATAGGCGTAAAATAAACTATACTCTCTCTCATCGTCTGTCATTACAAAAATAAATCCTGCTTATAAGAGACATATACTATGACTTTTTCAACCGATTTCTTTCGATTGTCTTTAATAATATTTTGTTAACAATATTTGCGTCGAATTCAGAACGTTCAAAGAAATATATAAAAATATTAACTTAAGATTATTTAACGTATTTAACTTAAAAATTAATTTAATTTAATTAAAATTTAAGGATAAACTTTTATTGAAATTTATCTGTAATAAAAAGTATTTCGTTACTAGCAAGGCAAAAAATTTATTAAAAAAATAAATCTGTTACAAATGCAAATTACTCCCTCATTCTTCGAGACAGAGCAACCGCACCAACAAAAGGTAGGTAGGCAGACACGTGTTTACCTGTTGCTGGTACAGATGTTTATCTGTAACTTAAAGAAGAAAGCTGCATTTTGATTTTGAAATTGGTTGATTCTTTTCATAAACTTACTATGCTGCGACGAAGTATATATATTGCAGATTCAAAGAATTGATTTTGATTGTTTTATCTGGTTTTCCATAGATCTCTTTAGGAAGTGTAATTAATATGCTACTTAATTTTCTGTGAATATAGACATATACCAAGTGGATTTAATATAACAAATTAAACACGATTATATACAGTGTGCCGGTATATTTGCAAGTAAGCTAAATAAATTTTTGAACGATGGTCGTTAGAACTATGGAAGTGAGGTATAATTAAAGATAAATACCCATGCGCTACCAGATGAGATTGAGGACAGCGCCTCTAGCGGCATAATGTGGAATTTATCACTTTTATCTCAGAAACAAAGATAGATACAAGAAGATGTTAGAAAGATACAGAGCAGCACAAAATTTGCAGGCAACATTGTATCATTTAACGTTATTATTCAGTTTAACTAACGTAACTTATGTTCAATATTGCTACCATCTGCTACAACACATGTTTGTATGCTGGAAAGAACTTCATGTTGCACGTTCACGACCATTATGGGTACAGTACACGCATCTAATGATTGACGATCGTTGAAAATTTTTCTCGCATGTTTTAGCTGCAGGAGTGGTTTTCCAATTCGCAGCCATCATTTCTCGCAGCCACAGTAATACTGTGAGTATTCTATTTGCACCATTTATATTTCTGAAAAATTCCATCTGATGATTTCAATTTTCTGATTTACATTATTTCTTCATCTCTCATAGTTTTCGAGATATGAGTGCTGATTTTCAAATTTGGAGAAAGTACTAAGTCGTGAAGTCCTTATAGCAAATCTACAAAATTCAAGAAATTTGTAGAACTCGCCAAATGTCGACAAGTTGGCGATATTTTGCCTAATTCGTCACCAAAATCAACGAATTTGTCGCCACAGACTGGTTTAGCGCTTATTATGCGCTCGTTAGCAAGGTATATCCGATACCTTATGGCAGCAAAAAAGCATGGGGGTGTATCATAATATTGTGAGTCTCTATTCATCCCGACGAATTCAATGCCCCTATGTGGGATGTGTGAGCATGTATTCTGTTTCCGCTTCGTTCAGCCAGAGATAAATTTTTAAGAAATTTAAAGATGGCTGGGTGATAGGACTGAATTCTTCGATCTCTAAAGATGTTCTTAAAATATTGTAGCAGATTTTCTTGCTGTTATTGTATTTATAGGCTACTCCATGCTTCTTCCTTTCTTACCATCTGACCTGGCCTACAGTGTAAGGGGACTGTTTGGGCAGTCAATATATTGCCATCCAATCTACACCTGAACCCAGTGCGGGTTGCAACCGCAGAGTCCATACTATCCTTCCCCTAAGCCAGCACTTCTTAGATGGACTTTTGGACCTACAGATTTAATACGCCCATACTCTGCGTAAACACGGATATAGTTTTGGATATACAAGTACGATCCCAACGCCTTTACCACTGGGCTATGTCAGCTCGTAGGCTATTCCATGCTGCATATTAGAGAGCATTTAAAGACCAAAACCAGTCCATGGTTTCTGTTATCTGCAATGACTGAACGATCCTTTAATTTGTAAGCACCCTCCGTTGTTGAATTCTGCGAGCATGATGTCATAATGCGCTGCATAATTATGTGAAAGTAGTTTTTAAAAATAATGTATTTTAAATTGACCTTTAATTTTATTTCTGCATACTAAAAAATTGTTCTTTAATTTTTCATTCACCTAGTGATTATTAAAGGGTTTCTATACCGACTGCAATAGCTCTTCATTATAGAATTTTACCTTCATAATAAGTCAATAATATTCTGATTCGGATTCCCTTTCTTACTTTGAACAGTAATATTTTAAATTAATTACAGGTTAGAGATAATAAGGCAAAAGTATGAGACGAATCTCTAGAATCACTGGTGAATAGTGGATTAGAAAAAAGGTTGTGTAGTCATTGAATGTAAATTGCATTTGGTTTTAAAATTATTATTGCTCTTAAGGTACAGACATGATTTCAATTGTTCCATAAGTAAATTTAAACGAGAGTTTGAACTTCTTGTGAACTCAATTTAAACTCTTACATGTGAACTCAATTTAATCTCTTGCCAAAGAGAAATAAATCACATTTGTTTAACACATAATTTTCAGTACAAAGGAACAAAATAATATTTGAACCTGAACGGTCTCAACTCAAGCAAGACTTACTACTGATTGGAGTATGCTAATTCATTTCACTTTAGGGGATTAGTTCACCTTGATCACCTTGGTTCGGTAATAAAAGATAACCACTTCAATTAAAGATAACCACTTCAATTAAAGATAACCACTTCAATTAAAGATAACCACTTCAATTTTGTTTTTTATGATAGCAACGTCATATTAACTGAGTCACATGTGTTACTCATTCTTTAACTGACTTGACTGCTCTGCGGTATATCTCAAAGAATAAGACTGTGTTTCGCCACAGAGACAAATTTATATCTTCTATCGATTAACCTAGATATTACCTGAGTCACATGTGTTACTCATTCTTTAAATGACGTGACTACTCTACGATATATCCCAAAGAAGAAGACTGTGTTTCGTCACAGGGAGCGATTTATATCTTTTGACAATTAAATACTGTACTTAAAAAAGTGTTAAATTTCAGTTCGAAGGTTATGTGTGTTGATTATTTTCAAATAAGTTTTAATTCTAAATTGAAATGAGATTAAAATATCTACATGATATTTTCCCCGTAAGATTTCGAAAATTTTTTAAATTAACAAACTATATCGATGGAATGCAAAATTCTAAATAAACGCGCCTGCATTCTGTTCCATTAGCCGTGTTGCTGTTGTTGAGACCCAGACCGTCCGACCTACCAGAAAGGTGTAAGGTAACTATTTGGACGGCCGGGAAGAACCACCCAATTTAGACCAGAACCCAGTGGGGAAGACATCCACAGGGACCATACCCTCCTTCCCCTACCACCAACCTCTCGGAAAAACTTACAGACCCACATGTTTAACTTGATCGTACTCCGCGTGAACACGGCTCCATTAGCCGTGTTGAAGGCCCAGACCACACGACCAACTCTAGGGCTTATGGCAGCTTAATGCGTAGCCGTCCATTAGCCGTGTGAAAGAACATTTACTTATCGAGAAAACTATGAATAATATCGAATAACTGTCAATAAAAATGTATTGTATTGTTTGAGCAGAATTGTTGTTTTAACTATCAATAAGTACTGTCGAAAATTTCCAAAAGTAGAAACATCACCATTGTTCTCATATTTTCTATAGCTACTTTAATGTTTTGCTATTTCTAATTATTATTATATATATTAAATTCCAGAAAAAAAATGAAATATATTTTATGCACATATTTGTTACAGACATAAGCTATATACTAACTATCATACGGTAACATGACCGATTGCATGGCTGGTCGCGTAATTATATGAAGTAGAACAATGCAGCTGTAATAACTTTTAAAAACATAGAGGTTTGATGATGACCTACTGACCCTTATTCTTCTTTCGATAAATATCGTATCAGTAATTTTCCTCAATTTGTGATCCCATTTTCTTTTAATTATTATTCTTTTAATGTTTAGGGTATTGTACTGATATTGTTCTAATGATATATGCAGTTCGACAAATTTTCTTTTCTACTAAAAAGCCTTCGTGTAAATTTCGTGACGTGTTAAAAAAACGATTAAAATGGTATTTTTATATCTACTCTAAAAGTTAGCTATTTAATATTTTAAGATATTCTTGAAAAGTAATTGAAATGCATTTTATTTAAGTATTTCTAACAGATCCTCAACTAATGCATTCTTAACTTCCCTTTTGAACGTTGCAGACGTGTTTCTTATCGAACGTTCTACGAACATGACTTCCGTACCTTTACCGATACCTGACAAAATTCAGGTATCGGTATTGGCCTTATATCGAGCAGATCAACAGGCGATTCACGACCGGAAAGTTCTCCCTACCAGACCTGGAGATTGAAAAACAGAGACAGTTGATTAATCTCTCTCATACTGAACAAATCCTCTTGGCAGAATGGTGTATCCTGAACACCGGAAACTCCAAGGAGAAATTTAGAGGTATGTGTCAGATCTTGACTAATTATTTTGAGCAGAATAATTCTGTTAGTTATGAAACTCCCTTTAAAAATCATATTGATCATTTTGTAACTCAATACTCCAGTATTATTCAAGAAATCAACTTAAATTCTATTGTAATTCAAATTACCCTCTCTAATCATATTGTTACTACAGATAATAATGTAACTATTAATGTAAACTCAAAAAGTGACTTCAATTTAAATTTTGACTCTGAACGAGAGAAAAAGGATATGGAAGATTTTCAACTTCCTAAATCGAAAAAACCCCTGCAGTATTTATGACATAATCCACGGAAGTTCCTCGATTCTAACTGCTAATGCCTTCGAAGCACTCACGAACTTAGATACTAACAGCCCACCTAAAAACAAATCTGGTTCATCTAAACAAAGCCCTGCTGGTGTCTTTAATGATAAATCAAATAAACCTATCATCGTTGTTCCAAACCAGCGAAATTTTATATTAACTGCCCCCTAATTAGAACCTAATTCAAAGAATAAGTTAAATTTATCAACACATTAATTTGTTAAATAATCTACCCCCATTAAAGCCTAAGTGGTAGGCGAAAGGATTACATCCACAAACAATTGAAGACTTTCATGAAGCGCAGAAGTACCTCGTGGAGAAGAAATATGAGTTCCATTGCATCAACATCAAGGCTGAAAGGCCAGTAAAAACTCTGATTGATGGTTTTCCTCAAATTCTCCTATACAATAATTCGCCGAAAAGCTAAATTCCCTAGAATTCAGTGATCACCGATTAACCTAATTGAAGGATTTTAAAACTAAAACACCACTACCAATTTTGCTAGTCTAGCTTAATCCCACCAGGGGATGGGAAAGAAATCATGAAATTCAAACATTACTTGACATGACAACTAAAATTAAAAATTTTGAAACTAAATTGTTTCAGTGTTTCCGCTGTCAGTGGTTTAATCACTCAAGTGACTGTTAGCAATTACCGAGTTCACGTCTACCGAGTAATACGTTTATTTACAAATACAGCGTAAACAGAAACAATATACAGCAAATAGTTCTATAACTATCCCGCAAGATCACTAAACCACTGTCATGTACAATAAAGCAGCATTTAAATGTTCCACCCATTTCGCAAAACAGCCGATTCTATTCTCTAAACATTGACGTACCTCACAATTCAATGTAGCTCGTATCAGGTCAACTGTCCTCTGACTGAGTGATGACTCATTTTATATACTCTCTGTAGAAACTTCTAGAAGTATATCGCATCTCGTAGAAAATTCATTTTTTCGAGGTGGTTCTAAAATCTAAGTCGCAAAATATCGCCAAATAGGCGATAAATCACCAAAATCTAGCAACCCCTCCTAACTTCAGCATATGGCAACCTTAGATTCACGTCATTTTACATGTCTGTAACAATATTTCTAAAAAAACATATTTGTGTGATCAATGGATGTTTCATTAGCTTTGGGATCTGCAACAATTTATAGAGAGGTCCAGCATAAATTCCAAGTCATGCTAAACAATAAGCACGCAGCACTCATCAACATTCTACTCCTATTAAAGGTATGCAAAGCTAATTACTTTGTGAGGAAATTGATAAGGCGGAAAGACTTGTTTAAGATATGATTTTCTGAAATTGAAGTTTTTTGTCAGTTGCATCATTACATTCAAAGCTTCTCCCAAAATTGTAATTAGAATGTTAGTGAGTGAACATTGAATATTTTTGTACTGAAATTTAATATTATAAGATTAATTTTGATTTAATGAATATGCTTTTTGAAAGTAGTCTAAAAAAATAATTTTAAATGTTACTGAAGCGTCTTATTTAGACTCCAAATTTTATGTTTGTCTGTCAGTAAATTTTCAGGTACAGCGAGAGCAACAATGTATTTATAGATGAGTTATTGCTGACTTTTTCCAATCATAACGGAAATCTTTAGTTAATACATTTTTTAAGATCAATTTAATTACCACGTTTTAATTATCACAATAAATTCCAATAAACACAACATGAAACACGGTGAGAACGAGACATATTAGATTTCGCTTGTTCTGGGCTTGTCCTCCTGCTCAACTTCTTTTTCAACCCAGACCGTCCGATTTACCCGAAGACATAAGCTATCTGTTTAGACGGTCGGAAAGTGCCACATAATTTAGACCAAAACTCAGTGGGGGTGACAACCACAGAGACCATACCCTCTTTCCCTACCACCAATCTCGATATATCGACCCTGTGTCCGTACTGAGCGTGAACACGGGAACAGTTTGGGCAAAGCCGGGAATCGAATTCGTGTCGTCCGAGCGCAATCTCCACGCGCTAACCTCTACTGGACTGTTCCACCCCGCTCATCTTGTTCGAAATCTATCGGGTTCACTGACAGATTAAAATGGTTGATTTGCATTGGGATATGATCAAAATGCTGGCCACAGATTCAGAAACAGCCATGAAGTGGATTTAATATTGTTACGAACGTATCCTCAGAAATCGCTAGCGTATACGTAGGATACAAGAACGAGTCCAAGTTTCGGGATAACTTACGTTTATTCACAAGCACAAAGTAAACAGGAACAGTACACAATCAAACAATAGGTAAATGCTCCACCAAGTTCGCAGAATAAGCCATATTAATCTCAGAATGTTGACGAACGTCACAAAACTGCAGCTACTATTATTAAAACATTGACAAACAAGTCCAGTGTAACTCGTGTCACATTCATTCGTCAACTCCCCCCTATGGAGAGTTCTGTAGACTCTACATAGAAACTTCTGGAAATCTCTATATCCCAAAGAATAATCATGCTATCGATAAGTTTCTGGAACATTCCGAAAGTTGCCAAATTGGCGATAAATCTTCAAATCTGGCAACCCTTCTCAACTGAGAAATCCAGGAAATCCTGGACTCAAATCATCCTGTGTTTTCTTCGCCTGGCCTTCGAGATAGGCAAAAGACGAGACGCCAAAGGGAATGTTGCGTGTTCGCAAGAATAACATTGAAAAACATCTGATGTGGGCAGCACATGACTTATCTGCAGACTTATATCCACATTCTCTTTATTTTATTTACATTTAATTCACTTTTAATTCAATTTTCGTTCACATTTGGTAACTGAACTTATTTTCAAAGGTGGCGTAGAGAAAATACAAAAAAAACTAAAATATCTCAAGAAAGGCTAGTCCTAGTGCAATGGGGTTGGTCTTATTCCTTTCTTCATTAAAGATTACGTATAAAACAAGTATTTAATGGATGTATTTGAGCATACGTAGTTTTTTATTTCAGATTTTTGCGATTTTTGAGGGTCATTTCGTAAAAAAAGGCAGGGTGTTCTTTTGCTAATCGTACCAAAATCTATTCAACACCAGATCATCCTACAAGTAACTTATTTAGAAAATTTTGTGAAATTTGGTCAATTAGTATTTTAGCTAGAATGGATACATGAAATTTTTACGGGGCATTTCGCAAAAAAAAGCGGGTTCTGTTTTTACGAATCCTACCAAAAACTAATCAGCACCAGAGTCTCACCCAAGTGACTTACCTACCAAATTTTATGAAATTCGGTCCATTAATTTTTCAGTTAGAGTGGATACGTACATTGCACAGACACACACACACAGACGCCACGCTAAAAATAGTTTTTTCGTATTCTAGAGGTCTCGAAACTTATAGATCCGTCGAAAACTCGAGTTGTGATTTTCGGCATGATTCCAATACTTTCCCTATACATTACCATGTATTGCAGGGAAAATAAAAATAGTAAAACATATTTAGGGATGCTCAAAATATGTGAAAGTATTATATCCTGGTCAAAATCCTGAAATCACACTTCTGACCTTATCGTAATGCCTTTCCTCTGCAGAAACCAAGTATTGTCGGGGAAAATGATTACAAAATTATTCAAGCAAATAATATGATTTTCCCTTGAATCTTATTTTAATTTCCACAGTTCTACCCCATTTGAAACAATTTTCCGAATCTTTCGCACACGATCAATCTGACCACACCCCTGACGATCCTTTAATACGTTAAATCATTCTGGAGTGATGCATAATGATATATCTCCTTGAAATAACTCATTTCACGCTGTCCATGGAGAATGTGGTAATGACTGTCATACACTGATTCTTAAGCGTAATCTGCATCCATTATATTCGTAGCTGCATTATGAATAAATTACGGTATCTCGTCGGGGATTTCACATTGAGGGAAACATAGCGTTACATATTGGGAAGATATGTATGTGAATGATGCAGCGGATATACAGTGTCCCTCAAAGTCTTTGGAAGGCCTTTATTTCCTGAACGGTAAGTCGTAGATATGTACTTCTAGTTTGTATTTCTAGGTGTCGGTAGTGTTAGTAAAGTAGCGGCTATTATTAGTTGATACAATAGAAATGCGCAGTATTTAGTAAATGTATTTTTGATTATTTTTAAATTAAGATTTCCCTAATTATGAGTATAATTAACCAAGCTGTTTTCATAATAGTAAGGTAGAGTACAGCATATAGGCAGATAAAAATAAATTGAAAGGGAAAATTATATTGAATATTTAGGAATATTCTTTATTGTTTCGGTTCTACATTGAGCTAATCACTTATTTTTACAAAATGGACAGTTTAAATAAATATTTTAGACATATTGCCATAGAAATGCATACAATACAGCGAGCTACTTATCTAATCCCAGCTCCACCTGAATGATTGTCTCAAACGATATTGGCGTTTTCTTAATATGAAGTTCCAACTCCTTGCATTTACCTCCATGGCTGTAATACTTAAAATGTCACGATTGTTGCAGTTCAATATGATTACTTAATCGTTGCTAAACTGGGGTTTGTACACAAATTGAATTACGAGTTATGTGAATTTGTCAGCAATAACCCCACATTATGCACACCTATATGCAAACTTCGAAACAAATTATTAGGCGTTACAGGACTTTCTGAGACACCATGATAAATCCTAAAGATATGCCATTAAACAAAATATAAAATAAATACCCTGAAATGTTTTATTTTTATTTTATACGGCCCCTCAATAACTATCCCGAAGTGATAGAGTCGCAGACGTGGGATAGTGAATTCAGTCGTAAAATTCAATGTTTCATATCTCGGTAAATTTTGCTATTAAAAAATAAAACTATTTTTACATGTTAATTCCTGAAGGAATTTTTAGTAATTACTGAATTTTGGATTAAGAAACCGTATAAAAGTTACTTTTTGTATAATTCGTTATACGTTTTTTGTATATACGTTTCTCGAATTAAAACTGTTATAAGATACATTGTAATTTTATTTGAAACATTTTTATAATTGAAAGTATATATCTACAACCAAAGGTTCCTAGAATTTAGTGCAGAACTTTTCGGGATTCTCCGGGACATATCTACACCGGGACGAAAATTCGAATTCGAATTTTTGATCCAGTCACAATGCTTGTATATTTATTATACTACGTATATAGGGAAAGTAGTAAGGAGCAATCTGCTAATCGGATTTGCCTTTTTAGAAAAATAATTAATAAGCCCGTAAAAATATAATTTTGCACTTTTTTACTAAAACATATCATGTGATTAAATCATATAATGTGACTAAAATGTCGCAGTTTGAAAGACTATTTTATTAAGCATTTCTTACATCAGAATTATGGAATTGCAACCAATCGATCAAGATAAAGTTAATTGTATAATCTTATTAACACACTATATATCTATGGAGTAACTTATACAAAATTCCCTCTTAGTCATCATATATGATGATATGATTATATATGCCTTTAATTTTCTACTGAAGTGTTTATTCTAAAGCTGCAAAAGCAGGGACCACAAACAGGAAAGCAAGTAAGCGCTCTCGATTGAGAAAGTTTGCAATGCATCTAGTGGCAAGAATACCTGTATCGAAAATGAAACAAGATTGAAGAAAATATTCTAATACAAAGCTGTTGTACTTTATTAGTTTCGCTGCATGCATAGTATAATGTAGAGAATTATTTTGACGGGGTCTAAAATTCGAATTCGAGATTTTGACGAAAAATTACATTATAAGCGGTAAGGTGATTTCTCTCTCTCTCTCTCATTGGAATTATATAACAATTTACAATAATATGTATCATCAAATCACGTGACAAATTTGGCGAACTTGGCGATTCATGTGGCAAAATATCGCTAACTTAGCATATTTTCAATGTGTTGCCAAATTGAGAGGAAACGTCGCCAAAATGGCAAAATTGACACAAAAGTTACGAAAATGACGCCAAATCGAGGAATTAATAATTAACATATTTTAATATAATAGAGTACATTGTATAGCAGATCTTAGCAATATTTCCAGTTGTCAAGTTATATTTGCGCAAAATATAAGTTAATGGAGTACTTCAAAATAATTTTACAGGTTACCATCCAGAAAAGCTCCCAATGTCAGTGAACTTTTCTAAGTTAAAAACATTGTGACCTACCTGAATCTTGTCCATCATTACTTGGTATTGAAAAATTAAAGTACTTGTATTATGTAGGGAAAGTTCAAATTGCCGATCTTTGGTTGTTCATACCAGTTGTTCGACGCTATAACGATTTTTCCCTTCTGTTGATACTCTCATAACAATGGCTAGAGAAATATTGCTCCTAAAATAAAAATTGTTTCACTTTTGAAATACTTAATGTTCATTGACTGATAAAAAAGAGGTCTGTAATTGTTGTCTAATGTATTAAAAACAACAGATGATAATTTTTATGCATTTGTGAGGATCTCTTAGTGTTACCTAATTGAAAAATATCGGCAGTGGCTTCTGTTCGATGAAGCCTAAATGATTTTGCGTGAATAATATTTTTTGTTTGTGGGTGGTTTGTCTTCTTTGGACATTTTCAAAACGACTTAAGATAGTTAAACATCGAAATCAGAACCAACTGAAAAAAATTGCGCAAAATATTTAAATATTGAAATTAGAACCAACTGTACAAAATTGCTCAAAAAGTTAAATATTGAAATTAGAATCGCTCTAAAAACTAAACTATAAACTTTAAACTAAAACCTTCAAAACTAAAAACTTCAGAAACTGAAAACACGATTTAAAATTCATTTATATATCTTTGTAGGGCTTTTAAGTGGCTACAAATACGTTATAGCTACTTCATAGCTAGCACTTTTCGTTTTCGAGGAAGCATGACACATTTTAAAAGAGGAAAATTTTCAATCTTCTTGAGTGTGGCAAGGCGATTCCTCAAAAACTATAAGAGCTTTATGAAAACAAATTACTGATCTAGAAACTGAATTTTCTTCTGAACATTTTAGTCGCTTTTTCTTTATTTCTGATTTTCACGGTTTAGAAGGTATTTCGAGTAAAAATAAGCGAGTGAGGCAAAAACTCACACGGATCAGAACATTTTAGTTCTTTTCGAAAAAACGGTCGAAATATTAAATTATTAAAATTATTTTACTATATTCATTAATGTACTATATTTCAAACAATCTTTGCGTTGAAAAGTTCTTCAACTTTACGTTGAAGAACTTTTCAGTTTCGGCAGCGGTCAATATCTCAGCGAACTGTTTTTTCTCTATTTTGCGACTTTCACCAAATAACTTCATGCAATTTGAGTTTCTTTGTATAGCTAGCTTTATAGGTCACCGTAGAGGCTCTAAAACCTGCAACGCGTAGCAAGTTTACTTGCAACAGCCGCTGTTAAAGCTAGTATGTGTTGAAGATCTTCAACAACTGCGAAAATAGTTCAGAAACAATTGCAGGCAATTAGTCCATAGAAAAATTATGTGCTAATTATTCCGTCATACATTTGAGTTGTTACTTTCTCTACAATACATGCTAATATATAAGAAAAATATTGGAATCGTGTCGAAAATCACAGTTCTGGTTTTCAATAGATCTACACGTTTGTGACCTCTAGAATACGTAAAACTTGAATTTTTTCCTGAAGTGTGTGTGTGTGCGCGCGTGTGAGCAAAGTAAGTATCCACTCTAACTCATAAACTGATGGACCAGATTTCCTAAAATTTTATAGATAAGTCACTTGTGGATTACCCTGGTGCTGATTAGATTTCTGTACGATTTGGAGTAAAAGAACCTACCTGTTTTTGCAAAATGGCCTGAAAAATCCGTTTTAGCTAAGAAACTAATTGATCACATTTCCAAAAATATGTTAGATACGTCACTTGCGAGTTACTCTAGTGCTGATTCGATTTTGGTACAATTCGAGAAACAAAACCTGCGTTGTTGCAAAATGGCAAAAATCTTCAAAATCTAAAATAAAAGACTATGTATGCTCAAAGATATAAATTACATGCTTGTTTTATGCGTAATGTTTGACGATGGTAAGAATAATACAAACCCCATTACTTTAAGTCTATCCATTTTCAAGATATGCATTTTTTTTTTTAGAATTTTTGTTATTCCGACTTTGACTTCAATTTTTTATTTCTTCTTTTCTAATTTTGCTATTTCGGCTTGAAGACGTAAATTGAATTAAAAGTGCAAATTCAGTGCAATTATGAAAGTTATTTTGTGCCATTAAACTCAATTTAATGAATTATTAAAGAAGTGAAGAGAAAATGAATTTGAGTCTGTGGGGAAAGTCCTGTGCTGCTCATATTAAATTTTTCTACCCATTTGAAATTTCAACTTTAAACTCCTTTAGTAAACTGAATGTTTAAAGATAAACGATTATATTTCGATTTAAATCTCAAGTTAAAAATGTTTTTTTATTTCGCGGAAAATGATACAAACATCGAAAAAAGATGTGAATGCAAAAGTGTTCTTGATAATGAGTCCCTTGCCGCCTCCACGAATTTTTCATAGAGAAAACGATGAACAGAAACACATAATTACTACTGAACACTTGTTCTTGAAAACAATTCTTTGGAAAAAGCTGTGGAGTATTTACTAAATCCCTTCTTCATTTTTTGCCATTTCGAAACAAATTAAGCTCGGATTTAAAATTAGAGAGAAATATATAAGATACATTTTTAAGAAGATGTTAAAATATTACAAAGCCTTTAAAAATTATCTCTTTTGCTGAAAAAATATTTTATGATAAAATGCTTAGGTAACAGCTTTTCCTATTTATAATAAAAACACCTTGATTTATCTGTCTATCTATATATCTATCTATTTATCCTGGGTAATGCTTGGCGAAGTTTTTGGCGACAAACTTGGCGAGATATCGCCAACCTGGCGGTTTTTCTTAATGTTGCCAATTTGATAAAAATGTCATCAAATTGCTAACAATGTCGCCAAATTGGCAAATATGACGCCAAATCAATAAAATTAATTCTGTTTTGAAAGGGGATAGTATTGTAATGATGTTTCGGAGGCATTCATCTGCCAGTTCAACTATCTCACTTGGTGACGAATTTGGCAAGTTTTTAAATGTCGTCAAATGTATCAAAATATTGCAAAATTGATGAAAATGTCGCCAAATCTATAATAATTTCGCCAATTTGATAAATATGACGCAAAATTAATGAAATTAATTGTGTTTTGAATAAAGATAGTATTGTAATGATATTTCGAACGGTAGCTTTTGCCTGTCAATCAAACCGTCCTACTAGGCGACAAATTTAGCGACATTTTGAAATGTCGCCAAATTGATTAAAATATCGCCAAATTAACGACAATGTTAGCAATTCGAATAAAATGTCACCAAAATAATAAATATGACACCAAATCGATAAATTAATTCTGTTTTGAAAAATGACAGTATTTTAGTGATGTTTCGGCAGCGTTTGTCTGTCAGTCCAACTGTCTTACTCGGCGACAATTTTGGCGAGTTTTGTAAAATATCTCATGATTGAACAAAATATCACACAAATTAACGAAAATGTCACCAAATTGATGAAACTCCAATATCTTGGAAAGAATATGAGAATCTCCTACGAGAAAAATACATTTCTCAGTTCGTCCGTCCGTGACGTTTGCCAAAAATTTGGCAAATAATTTGGCGAGATGTCGCAAATCTCGCCAAATTAATGAAAATGATGCCAAATGGGAGGTAATATTTTGAAAATTCTAAATTCCGTCATATAACGGATGTAAAAATAGAATATAAACCTGTTTATTCCTGTATGCGTACATTTTAAATATTGTTCTACTTCTTAAATATAAATAACGTTTTTAAATAATAATATTCCTTGACAAAGAACGGTTTTACAACTTTCAATGAGAGCGGAAGCTAAGTTAAGAACGCCGTCTTTGAACGGGTTCTGTGAGCATGTACCTATTACTTCTTTCATCTGCAAATTCTTTTTACTTTCCCTGGAACACATGGTCATGTATAGGGAAAGTATTGGAATCATATCGAGTTTTCAACAGATCTACACGTTTCAAACACGCTAGAAACCGAAAAAACTAATTTTAGCATGATGTATGTAAGTGTGTCAATGTGTCTGCTTCTGCAATGTACGTATCCACTCTAACTTAAAAACGAAGGGGCCAGATTTTATAAAAGTTGGTAGATAGGTCATGTATAGGTTACCCTGGTGCATATTAGATTTTAGCACAATTCGGAAGGAAAGAATCTCCCTCTTTTTGCGACATGACCTGCAAGAATCGTATATATTTATTCAGGCTGAGAAGTTAAACTATACATTTCACAAAATTTGATAGATAAGTCATTCGTGGTTTATTCTAATGCTGATTAGATTTGATAGGATTCGGTAAAAAAAAAAACCTGCATTTTCTTTTCAAAATGGCCGGAAAATGTCGTAAAATCTAAAATAAAAGAATTCATATGTTCAAATGTATCACATTAAATGCTTGTTTTAATACTTAATATTTGACAACGAAAGAAATAAAACCAATCCCATATAATTTTTCAGCTAGAGTGGAAGCATGCATCGCACAGACAGACAGACACACACACAGACGCCAGACTAGAAATATGTTTTCGGATTCTAGAGTGCTCGAAACGTATGGATTCGAAGAAACGATTTTTTGCAGGATTGAAATATACATAACCATGCGTTGTTGAGAAAACAGAAAAAATTTTCTCTCTTTACAATGCTGTTAACATTGATACTCTGTGATATTTTTCGAACACCAAGATTCAAATGATGAAACAATTACTCAAAAATGTGCATAAACATTAAATAAAAATAAATAAATAATAAAACAAAAGGCTCTGAAGTGCCTTTATCCCGCTGTATCTCTGAACCAATTTTGTAGCTGTGGGTCACTTGGTTTCTCCGCTACCGCATTCACATACAGGAACATACGTAGATATAACATTTTATTAAATAAAATTTGATGCGCATACCCCCTGGTATTTTGAAGACCCGCAAGCACTAGTTGCAGGTTCATTTATAACCGCACAAAACATATTCATACAGATGCAGTTGAACCGTGATTGGTTAAAGCTGGCTTAGACAAATCAAGAATAAAATATATTTATTCTTTGATTATGCGATTTATATTTTTAATGTATGAACATGGAAAGGGGGGAGATGAGCATTGATAACAAGATTCTACCTAATATTATATTGGAAGAAATTATAAATTCCATTACATGCATTTATTGTTACAATTAACATCAAAGGTACAATATCCATGTAGCAAATACTAAATCAAATATGCACCTAAGTTTCATCATATAACCATGTTTGTAACTGTTATATAAATATTTGAGATCATTATATGATGATGCATATTGATTTCTAGCCTGAAATGACTCATTCCAAACTGATGCTAGAATGCAGTAATTATGGTATACAGTGATTCTCAACCGAAAGTCTTGGATATTGCTTGTATTAGGCAGTAAATTAGTTAAAATATCATTAAAGAGGAATCTCAGGGACTTAAGAATTGAATAAGGTACATATAGATTTTCATGGAAATGAGCTTGGGGTAGAATACAGAATTAGAAGTAATGCATTTCTACTTATTAAATTTTCTATGCATATATTGTATTTAGTTTTATTATTATTATATTTAGTCCGCTGCGCCCCAGTGCAAGCCAGTCCGCTTCATGGGCAAATTTGACTATTGTTACATTTATACATTCGCTATGACGAAATGTCATATTCCCAAAGAAGATAACGCCAGAAATGTTGATGCTCTAGCAACTAACATTAATGCATGTGCGAAGTTTGAACTTAAATTAATTCATAAAAGTCGGTCAATTTACAGTTTAATGGAGGACGAAACCCTGAAGGTTCATGGTCGTCAGATTTCAGGATGTTTAGTGTAGGCGATATCTAAATATAAATATGAATTTTGTCCAAACATGGTTCCCCTTCCCCTCACACATACACACACTATGAAATATGTTTACATTTAATTTCATAAAAATCAGAAAATCGATATTTCAGCAATATAACTGTTAGTATTTATAAAGTGATTCTTCATTCTAAATATCATTAAGAATAAATATAAGTAATAGTTTTCGAAAGAAAGTTCGCGGCAGTCAACGATAAGTGAGTCAAAATAAGTGCGTTCTACTGAGGTCAGCAAGAAAAATGTAGAGAGAACAACGCTGGTTCTCACTAATTGTCAACAAGGTATTTCTCACTGTGTTATATGTTAACCTGTGTTATAGAGATTCTAACAAAACTTTTCCTTAGCAGTCATCTTCTATTTGTCCTCTCTAGAAATTTTAAGAAACTGTCTTTTTCCAGCAGGCGTTACTCTTCAAGTAAGGCGACAGGGAAACGAATTGACCTTTCCGAAATCTGTCGAGCACGGTATAACAGTAAGCTAGGATCATTGCACCCTCAACATACACTTATACAAGTTAGGATCAAAAAGTCCGGAGACTGTGCTGATATCTCCAACCCTGGTTGTAGAAGAGGAGAACTATTTTACCATGGCAAAGAGGCACATGTGACGCGAGATGTGAAAAGGAAGAAGCAGGCCTGCAGTGCAGGGGTTTTCCAGACAATGCGTGCCAGTGAACTGTAGTCGTTCGTTTCGTCAAAAACGGAAATGGCGTTTGAAGAACAACGTGCGAATATCAAATTCTGCCAGCATTTAGGGTAAACTCCGACAGGAACATCGGCGATTTCCCCAAACGATGGTAGAATTTGATATTCGCACGCTGTTCTTCAAACGCCACCCCCGTTTGCGACCAAAGCGAACGACTACAGTTCACTGACACACATTGTCAGGAAAAACACCTGCTTCTTCCTTTTCACATATCGCGTCACATGTGCCTCTATGCCACGGTAAAATAGTTCCCCTCTCCTCCAATCAGAGTTAGCGATATCAGCGCAGTCTCCGGACTTTTGAATCCTAACCTGTATACAAAGATAGTAAAGAAACAAGGAGATCACTTTAGCTTTGTCATAGATAAAAACTTTCCGCTGGCAGTAGAAAGCAAACTTTTCGTTCGATATTTCAAGTGTAATTGAGGCAAAAGTAATCGATTTAAAACAGTACTTGATATTGTGGAATTGGTATAGTAAAATTACTGATATTCAAATACATAAGTTTTAATGGAGTTAAACACACCAGTCAGGCTAATTCGTACTAATTTATTAGCAGTACTATTCTCACTAATTTAGTATCAGCACAATTCACACTAATTTATTAGCAGCAATTGAGAACTGATCAGTTTTATTTCATTCGTTATGTAATTATCTTTTTTAACGCTTTCAAAATAGTTGAAAAGTGTTTAGGACTTTGGTCATTCCGTCTGTCTATCTGTCCGTTCGCACGATGACTGCCGTAAAAATAACTATCAAGTTGAAGTTCTAGTATGTTGTTGAGACGGTGTGTGGGACATATGGGAATGAAAATGAATAATATCTTCCAATTAGTTTCGGATTTAATCCAGGTTGAAAAATTAAGTACATTGAACCCTATGAGACCTAATTTATTAAGCATTTTTAAACAAAGTTAAAACTCACAAATTGCTTCGAAAATTTTTTAAAATATTCTAATTATCACATAAAATATATAAAAAATTTTTAGTAAAATATGCTGTTTGGTTTTTTAAATGAAAAATAAAATAATAATTATACCCATGATATATGAAGATATCACGTGACTCATTGCAAAATTGAATATGGCATCCATTTTTATGCTGTGTAAATATCGTAATTTTAAAAAGTCGTTTAAATGTATATTTAGTGTTACATCTGTCAGAAAAACCCTTTATTTTTTAGTATTATCTGTGTATCTAAATTCCATGTGAAAGCAATTACAATATTTTTATTTTAAATGATCACTGTGATTATTTCTACAACGAAGCCTAATTTTTACGTATGCAGAATATAAGCAAATTAGGCGATTGGTGAGTTGTATAAGAAGTGATTAATATTGTTCACGCAAAATTATTTAGTTCTGGACTCTGAATGAAATATTCATTGATTTTTCATAAAAAAGTAGACGATTTATACCATTGCCTTCTTTAATGCAGTTTTAAGTTTCCAAATTTAAAAAAATATTGTAGTTCTGAGATCACTTAAAAAATATCAGTGCGGAATGCATCGCATTTTAAAGTTGTTTAAATAAAATTGCATTTCAGTTGGAAAGTGTTTCATAATCAATGCTTTATACATGAATAATCTTTCTTATTATCGTTTTGGAGGTGATTACGAATTGTATGTGAATGCTCAAAATGATTGTAAATAATTTTGTATTGGAAAATCTTTGATACTCACTTTTTTAATCGATTTTTAATGACTTATGCCACTTTTATTGCGATTCCTATCATCTTAGCCTTTGGCGTCTGAGCTATATCTCTAGTCAGGGCACCTGAACAATACTTAGACCAACCTACGCCTAATAACTACTTTTTTTATCAAAGCTCTTCAGTTCCTACACAGGCACAGCTTTCTTTCAACTTTTTGAGCTTTTGACTGGATTTTAGTTCTGCTGGAAATATAGTTTACGAAAATGCAAAAATTTAAATTTTAGATGTGTTGATACTTAAACATTTTTATAGTAACAGATCAATTTTTAACAGTATCGAAAATAAATATCGCACTTTCGATAAATGGAATGTTTTAGGGGTGACACAGATTAAAATATTCAAATTCCAAATTCCAAGTGAACGTATAAATAATATTCATTTACTAGATATATTCAAATGATGAAAACAGATAGATTCCTCCACATACTAGACGATAAAAAGAAATATATAAAATATATTCATTTATATAAATGCACTAAACTGTTCTGATTCTGCCTGTAATAATTCAAAATATAGCTTGCGCCTAGCTAGAAAATCTATCATTTTAAGTTGTTTACATGAATATTTTTTGTTTCTAATTTCCTTTTTATGGATGCTAATTGAATCCATCTCAGTGACGAAATGGTTTCCTTTTTGCCCTTCAAACCACCGTAAAACAGTATCAATACTAATCGCCAAATGCGCTGTCGTTCTGTTTGCTTATCAATGCGCAAAGAACAGAAATAGACAAAAGAAGGTAAGACTTCTATATATACAGGCTGACGCCACCGCCATTTTGACTCTAAACGGTCCAGCCAATTATCGTCTGACTATGCTATTTCAATTGAGCGCACGTATTACATGGCTGATATTTGATACGCAATTTAGCTGTAAAATAAGTACTTCTGAGGAATTGTATCCATTGTTTAAGATTCTAGAATGTTTTGCTTTTCTCAAGATTTGAAGTAAAGGACGAGAAAATAACCCTATTTTCACCATATATAGCTATCGCTTCAACTGGGAGTCAAGATGGCCGCAGTTCCGCTAGTCTGTATATTTAGGATTCTTATAGACAGGAGGGGCAATGGAGGGACAATGGATAGACCGGAGGATCCTTATAGGTGGAGGAGGAGCAATGCGCATTTCTGTATGGCCTATTTTCTAGACCAGGATTCGTCTCTGGTGCACGGCTACGACTCAACAACAATAGTCCCATACAACATTTAAGGCATTTACTTTTAAGCATTCGCTATCGCATCAACTAGACTATTGCATAACTATCGCTTCAACTGGAAGTCAAAGTGGTCGCTGTTGCGCTAACCTGTAGGTTTAAAAGTCTTACAGGAGGGAGGAAGGAGGAGTAATGCGCATTTCTGCATGGCCTGCTTTCTAGACCAGCATTCGACACTAGTGCACGGCTCTCGCCCAACAACAATAGTCACATACAACATTTAGGGCATCTAATTTCAAGGATTCACTATCGCTTCAACTGGGCTATTGCACAACTATCGCTTCAACTGGGAGTCAAAATGGTCACTGTTGTGCTAGCCTGTTTATTTAGGAGCCTCCTAAAGAAGGACTGACGGAAAAAAGTAAAAAGGAAGATTTGTCTACGCCCGAAATATATCCAAATACGAAATATAACGGAAGACGTTATAACCGGGGCTCACTGTGCCTAAAGCCACTTCCCGGAGCACTAAAAACGGGTAAAGGATGTTGGAATGCCCTGTATACCAATATATCTTTGGTAGAATACAATAATACACTGGATAAAATAAATTTTTACTTTTTATCTGAAGCAGTGCAGGCTAAATATCCAAGTATAAAATATTTTTAGTTTTTCAATCGAAGTAAAGATACTTCTTATGAATCTGTTGATTTTTTCCCCTTTCTGCAGTATTTCCCTTTCATTTATTCATTTTCCCCTTCAAAGTATTTCGACGGAGTTCCGAGGAGAGGGAATCTCTGGGGACAATACGAGTATCAAAGACTCGTATTTATTTTGAGCTGTATCTTTTTTTACCCCGTTGCGCTGCGGAAGAAAACTGAAGATTTTTACCACTACGCCGGTTGCATTTATGATATTGATTTTGCGAAAAAGTTTTTAAAAATATATTTCCAGGGAATTTTAATTTGCATTCTCTGTTTTTCGGCATTTACGTGGTCTGGGTTTTGTTAAATGCATTGAAGTGCATCTTCACATATCTGAAACGTTTGTATGATTTTAAAACAGTATGCGTTTTCTGTAGAATATAGAAACCGCCACTTTTTAGCTTAACTGTTTAATTTCCTGAGATGTTTAATTGGATAGTCAAAACAAATATTTTGAATCTTTTGATATCTAATTCGTTTCTTTCGATAATATTTTAAATTGCAACCCTCGCATGTCATTACATACACTTTTTCTAATAAACTTAAAAATACGAGATATATTTTTATATCTGATTGAGTTGATGCATTAAATATTTTAGTCCATCTTATTTTAAAAAATCTGATGTGGGCAGCACATGACTTTCCTTATATAATGGAATGAATTTACTACTTTTACAGTAAAAAGAATAAATTATTTTTATAGTAGTTATTTGTATCCTTTCCAAGATATTGAATTTTCGTCAATGAGTCGTCATTTTCCATGTCGTCATCATCAATGAGTCGTCATTGATTTAGCGTCACTTTTATCCACTTGACGAGTTTTTCGTTAATTTAGCAACATTTTGAAAAGTCGCCAAGTTGGCGACATTCCACCAAATTCTTCGCCAAAATCTCGCCAAGCGTTATGGACGAAGAAATAAGATATTCTTACAGCAGATAAATGATTAATGGCTTTTAAATACAAAAGTATTACTCAAACTATCTTTTTCATGAATGAAACAAGCTAGATCCACGAGAAAGAAGTCACCAAATTTATAGCATGGTATTATATATGAAAAGTGAACATGTTTCTCGATAGGACATATTTTTTTTTATTTTATACTATGACTTTTGATATTTTTTTTTTAAATGTGCAATATCTCGAAAACAGCTCATGTTAGCGTTCTAAAAGAATCTGAAAGAAATGTCTGTTTGCGTAACTTTATTAGCGGTTTTAATTTTTTGACGATTTTTTCAAAGTTTCACTTGAAAATTTAGGAAGGTTCTAAACATTCGATTGCGTATAAAAGCAATAGACTTCCAGTATTTACGGATTGTGATTTTTGTACCAAATTTCGTTCGACTCGGTCCATTCGTTCGTCAGTTATCGTCTCCACAGATTCACTGACACACACACACACTTTCACACACACACACACACACTTTCACACACACACACACACACACTTTCACACACACACACACACACACAGACATCACTTCAAAAATGTTTGATTCGTTATCAGGGAAATTGGAAACGTGCTCTCCCGTCGAAAACTCGAATTCGAATTTTCGACCACGTCACAATACTTCCCTTATACATTATGTATATAAGGAAAGTAAAAACTACAATTGTTTATGTATTTTTACAAAACTACAATTGTTACTAAAATTGTTGTTACAAAACTACAATTGGCTTTGTACAAAACTACAATGTATTATAAACAAAATAATAAACGCGCACATATTATTTTCACCCCCCCCCCTCCAAAAAAACCCAACAGAAAATTGATATTTTTACCCCCAAAAAACAGGAATTTTACATTTTTCGCCACTTAAAAAACAAAAACTGGATATTTTACTGCCACACACCTACAAAACCTTGATATTTTTAACTCCCATCCCCTAATCCTCCAAGAAAAATATCTGATTTGGGCAGCGCATGACTTTCCCTACAGACTTATTCACGTTCTCTTTATTTTAATTCAATTTAATTCACTTTTCATTCAATTTTCGTTCTCATTTGACAACTGGACGTATATTCAAAGGTGGCGTAACAAAAATACGAAAAAACTAAAATATCTCAAGAACGGCTAGTTCTAGTGTCATGGGCTTGGTTTTATTATTTTTATCTTTAAAATATTACGTATAAAACAAGCATTTAATGGATATATTTGAGAATACGTAGTTTTTATTTTAGATTTTGATGATTTTTGCGGGCCATTTCGCAGAAAATGGCAGGTTATTTTTTACCGAATCGTACCAAAATCTAAACAGCACCAGGGTAACACACAAGTGACATATCTACGAAGTTTTGTAAAATTTGATTTATTTGTTTTGCAGCTAGAGTGGATACATACATTGCACAGACAGACAGACACACATAAACACACACACACACACACACACACACACACACACACACACACACACACACACACACACACACAAAAACAGACCTCACGCTAAAATAGTTTATTCTAGCGGTCCCAAAACGTATTCTATCTAGAGGTCCCAAAACGTGTAGATCCGTCGAAAACTCGGGTTGTGATTTTTGGTATAATTCCATTACTTTCCCCTATACATACCATGTATTGCTTCTACATTTTTTCACTGTGAAAAAAGTCATTTCATTGCATGATATAGGAAAAATAATATGCTGCCTACATCAGATTTTAATTATTTCAGAAGCTAAGATCATTTTTACTCCTAATTCCATATTTGAATTGGCCTTTCTTGAGATTTTTTTGGTTCATTCTCAGTCAAACTCACTTATTAATAACAATTACCCTTTTTTCCCTTCGGATTGGAAATTTCTTCTTTAAGTTTTTTAATTTCGTTTGTGTCCCTCTTCTAAAACGTAAAAAACCGTCTACCTATTTCTGTAATTTTTCTTTTTTGTCTTAAATTTTTGGGGTTTTTTTTCGAAGTTTTTGTTGACTATATTTAATCTATAAATTTTCAAAACCATTAACTCCTCCACTCATTTTTCATATTTGTTTTATTTTTACCGCTGATTCGGTCGATTTTTGTAGCTTCCGAAACCAATTAGTTATCTTTTCTTATCGAATAGGGTTCTTTTGTTGAAAGTTTTACGCACTTGCCACACATTAAGCTACCACAAGCCTTAGGGTTGGTCGTGTGGTCTAGGCCCTCAACACTGAACAAGTGCTGTAAACTCTTTCTTGGGCGTTTCTTTCGTACTTGGTATTTTACCGTTCATTCGTAATGTTCTGCATATTGTTTTTTCCAACTAAGTTTTCTCCCTCTTTTTCTCTTTCGCCATTGGCACCTTCTTTCCCCGAAGACAAAATCTGATGTAGTCAGCACATGACTTTACCTGCAGACTCAAATTCATTTCCTCGTTATTTCATTAATAATTCATGACAGTGAGTTTAATTACATTAAATAACACACATAAGGAATTGAATTTACGCTGAATTTACACTTTTCATTCAGCTTCCATTTGGTAACTGGACATATTCTCAGCACTGACGTATCGTAAATGTGAAAAAGTAAAATATCTCGAGAACGGCTAGAGTAATGGAGTTAGTCTCATTCGTCTCATCGTCAAAAATTAGATGTAAAACAAGTATTTAATTAATTCATTTAAACATACATAGCATTTTATTTTATATTTTGACGATTTTTTTTTGCGGAAAATTTTGCAAGAAAAATGTAGGTTCTTATTTTCCGGATCGTACCAAAATCTAATCAGCACCAGGGTAACTCACAAGTGACTTACCTACCAAATTTTGTGAAAGTTGGTCTATTAGTTTTCGAGTTAAAGGGGATACAGTCATTGCACAGACAGACACACAGACACACACACACATAGACGTCACGCTAAGAACAGTTTTTTCGTGTTCTAGAGGCCCCAAAACGTGTAGATCGTCAAAAACTCGGGTTGTGATTTTTAGTATAATTCCAATACGTCCCCTAAACATTACCATGTATTGCAGGGAAAGTAAAAATATGATGTGGGCAGCACACGACTTTATCTGCAGATTTATTTATATCCACGTTCTCTTTATTTTAATTAAATTTAATCCACTTTAATTCAATTATTGTTCTCATTTGGTAACTGGGCTTATTTTCAAAGGTGGTGAAGAGAAAATATGAAAAAACTTTAATATCTCGAGAACGGCTTGCCCTAGTATAATGGGATTGGTCTTATTATTTTCTTCGTTAAAAATTACGTATAAAGCAAGCATTTAATGGATATATTTAAGCATACGTAGTTTTTTATTTTAGATTTTGACGATTTTTGCTGGCCAATTTGCAAAAAAAGGCAGGTTATTTTTTTCCCAATCGTACCAAAATCTAATTAGCTCAAGGGTAGCCCACAAGCGACTCGACTTATCTACCGTATTTTGTGAAATTAGGTGCATTAGTTTTGCAACTACAGTGGATAAAGGCTTTTGCGGGACATTTCGCAAAAAAAGGTAGGTTCTTTTATCCCGAATCATACCTAAAACTAATCAGCGCCAGATTCGCCCACAAGTGACTTACCTACCAAATTTTATGAAATTCGGTCATTTAGTTTTTTAGCTATAGTGGATACAAAATCTGCACAGACAGACACACAAACAGACGGACACACAGATAGACACACAGACAAACACACAGACAAACACACAGACTTCACGCTAAAAATAGTTTTCGTATTCTAGAGGCCTTGCAACGCGTAAATATGTCGAAAACTCGAGTTGCGATTTTTGACATGATTTCAATACTTTTCCTATACCATGTATTACAGGGAAATTAAAAATCTGATGTGGGCAGCACAAGGCTTTCGCTGCAGACTTATATACACGTTCTCCTTTATTTTAATTAAATTTAATTCACTTTTATTCAATTTTCGTTCTCATTTGCTAACAGGACTCATTTTCAAAGTTGGCGTAGAGAAAATACAAAAAGACTAAACTATCTCGAAAACGGCTAGTTCTAGTGCAATGGAGTTGATCTTATTCTTTTCTTCGTTAAAAATTACGTATAAAACAAGTATATAATGGATATATTTCAGCATACGCAGTTTTTATTTTAGATTTTGGAGATTTTTGAGGGCCATTTCTTAAAAAAAGGCAGGTTGTTCTTTTCCTAATCGTACCGAAATCTAATCAACACCAGATCATCCTACAAGTAACTTATCTAGCAAATTTTGTGAAATTTGGTCAATTAGTTTTTCAGCTAAAGTGGATACAGACAATTCTTGTGGGACCATTTCACAAAAAATGGTGGGTCCTTTTATCTTGAATTGTACTAAAAACTAATCAGCACCAAGATCAGATACAAGTAACTTGCCTACCAAATTTTATGAAATTCGGTCCAATAGTTTTTGATTTAGAGTGGATACATACAGTCTGTTACAAAAGTATAAGACCACGAGACTTTTTGTTATTTAGGTAATTAGTGAAATATTTTTTTATTCAAAATCAAAACTACTCCATGTCAGAACAAGTTTTAAATAAAATTTAGCAACTTACATGTACGAAATTCATTTAGAAAAAAATATAACAGCAATATAACAAAAAAAGGCACAAACACCTGTTACAAAATTATAAGACCACATGTGGAAAAAGAAAGTTTTAGCAAATTTAGTAAGTTGTTGCTCAATCATTTTTTTTAATAACTTGAAACACACAATTTGGCATCGATTTAATTAAATTTTTAGAGACAGATTCCGGAATATTGTCCCATTTCTCCATAATGGCGACTTCCAATTCATATGCCGAATGATATTGTTTGTTGTTTTCGTATACTTGGCGAGACAAATAACCCCACAGGTTTTCTATGAGGTTTAGGTTAGGGCTAAGGCTCGGCCAAGATATAACATCAATCTTTTCTCTTTTGAGCCATGCTTTTGTTGATTTAGATGCATGACTGGGAGCATTATCTTGTTGGAACTTCCATTTCGGCCCTCCTAAAAGTGGGCCGAAGGGTATCAGACTTCCGTATAGCATTTGTTGATAACTGTCCGAGTTCATGTTACCATAAACTCTTTGGAGATCTCATTTTCCTGCATATGAGAAAGCGTCCTACACCATTACGGAACCGCCTCTCATCTGCCTACTGAAGAACTCATGAGATTGTTGCCTTAAGTCATACCAGTAGTAGTTATTGCCGTTCGGACCGTCTAAGTTACATTTTTTTCTCGTCCGAAAATATTATATTTTTCCATGTAGAGTACCAGGATATGACATTCTTTGCCCACTTCAGATGTGCTTCTTTATGATGTTTAAGAAGTCATGGTTTGCGGTTTGCTTCTTAGTTTCCGAAGTTTAACATAAACATTCGCCACAACTTCAGACTTCGCCACACAGTTACATGAGACACTTGTTTACTTGTCTGCTGTGCTATTTTATAAGGGGACTGGTATTTTATCGTTGTAAGCTGGAAAATTTGTCTATTATCACGAGCTGATACCTGCTTTTTGCGGCCAGATCTTTTCTGCTTTCCATACAATTCTTTTTTACTCAAAAAAATTGTGAATAGCCGTTTTAGAACGATTAAGAATCTTAATTATTTAACTTTCCGACTTTCCTTTTCCATTGTAGAACCAAACTTTTCTCACTTCTACTTCAGACAAATCACTTCCATGAGGCATTTTAATAATCCAACGAATCAAACAGTTCAATTCTGAATTTCTGACTTTTTTCCTTCTTTCCAACCTTTCCAGACGGTTTAGGTTACAGTTAAACTCCAAAGTTAAACAAAAATCGTCTGCATTATTAGAAAATCTAAAGTGGTCTTATATTTATGTAACACCGTGATTTCGAAAAATCGTTTGGCACGAAAATAATATTCGATCTGTTTTTTTAAACTAAATCAACACTGCAAAATTGTTTCGTTTCATACGCCTTCTTTGAAATTCACATTCAATGTTGCCTTTGTTGAGTAAAGGTATAATTTTGAGTGCACTTATAATTTTGAAACAGACTGTACATAGCACAGACAGAGACACACACAGACACACACACAAACGTCACGCTAAAAATAGTTTTTTCGTATTCTAGACGTCTCGAAACGTGTAGATCCGTCGAAAACTCGACTTGCGATTTTTGGTATGATTCCCATGCTTTCCCTCTACATTACCATGTATTGTAGGGAAAGTAAAAATCTGATGTGGGCAGCACTGACTTTTCCTGCCGACTCATATTCATGCTCTCTTCATTTCTTTTACAATTCATTAAATTGAGTTTAATTGCACAAAGGAACATTAAATTTGTATTTCTGATTCATTTTTTGTTTTAATTTGGTAATTGGACATTTTTCCGAAATCGGCGTAACAAAAATGCAAAAAATCTCAAACACCTAGAGAACGGTTAGTACTAAAGTATAATGGAGTGTGTTAAATTCTTTTCCTCGTCAAAAATTGCGTATAAAACAAGAATTTAATTCAGACATTTGAGCATACACTACTTACTATTTTTTTTTTAGATTTTGGTGATTTTAGCGGGCCATTTCGTAAATAAATCAAGTTGTTCTTTTCTGAATCATACCAAAATCTAATCAGCACCAGAGTATCGCACAAGTAACTTATCTACTAATTTTGTGAAATTTGGTCAATTAGTATTTAATAAGGATGGATACATGAAATTTTTGCGGACCTAAAATCCTAAAAAAAATCTAAAAGGAAATCTTAAAAAAAAAGCAGGTTGTTATTTTTCAAACAGTGCCAAAAACTAATTAGTACCAGAGTATCCTACAGGTAACTTATCTACCAAATTTTGTGAAATTTGGTCAATTAGTATTTTAACTAGAGTGGATACATGAAATTTTTATGGGCCATTTAGCAAAAAAAGGCGGGTTTTGTTTTTACGAATCCTACCAAATATTAATCAGCAGCAGGGTCTTACCCAAGTGACTTACCTACCAAATTTTATGAGATTTGGTCCGTTAGTTTTTCAGTTAGAGTGGATAGATACATTGCACAGACAGGCAGACACAGAAGTGACGCTAAAAATGGTTTTTTCATATTCTAGAGGTATACGTTACTATATATACATTACTATGTATTATATATACCTTATATTTTATGTACCTATACGTTTTTATGTACCTATACGTTTATATGTACCTATACGGTACATATAAAGGTTACTGTATTACCTATATTGTATTATATGTACCTATACGTTACTATGTATTGCAGGAAAGGTAAAATGAGTATGATTCATATGCAAAATAACTAAAAACGATGAAACCCGTTGCATCGTCCAGTAGCATCAAAGTGTTGATGACGTCATTGGATAATATCAGCAATCAAAAGTTGAACTACTTTTCAAAGGATTTGGCTACCTTTAGTCATCGTGTCTGCTACTTTTCTTTCAAACCACCTGTTCTATCCTATTTTATCTTATATTGTTACTTGATTTGAGACACGAAATCATGGAAAAATGTTCTTCTCGGGTAAAAATAATTTCTTTCGTTCGAAGTTCCCCATTTCGTAATTCCCATTTGACAAGATTCATTGCGGTTGTAAGTGAACTCCCAATTATTCTTAAATAACTTCGCTTATTAGGGAAAAGATTAGCTACTAATTATGAATAAAGAGAAAATTTTTATACCCTGTCTTCGTTAAATTTTGAAAGGAGACGCTGGTAATTAATCTGGGATTTGAACTTGGAATAAATTTGATTAGAATCATGCATAGCTGTTTAATTTCCAATTAAGCTTTAAAATAGCTTGTAAGGAGCACAACAATATTTTAATATTTTATTTCATTTCATTTCACTTCTAAATTTATTGCCATGCAATCACTTTTAAAAATTTTAACTCGGGCATGAAAGCCATAAATAGTGAATCAAAGAATCACTATCAATTAATTGGTCTAGAATTAGGATTACAATATGTTTTAAAAAGAGCTAAATAGATGCCTATGTAGAATTTATCTTCTAATATAATTTTTGTGATTTTCTTTACTTCCCCCTTCCATTTCCTCCAGTTTTCTCTGTTTCTTGTCAAATCGCAGCTAAATATATATCGAAGAGCCCCATATGCTTAAATTTTGAAAATGACTTTGATTTTCCTAGGAATTTTCATTTTATACGTATTTTTTACGAACGTTCTTTTTAAAGTAATTTTGAAGTTACATCTTATTTTTATTTCACCATCTATCTTTAAAATCTAGATTCTTGGTTGCAAACCCTGTTGCCATTTAAAAATAAGTTATTTTTAAAATAATTAAAATACTTTTACTATTCAAAGCTCTAATACTGAAGCTATCGCTGAGGCTTACGTTATCGTTGACGACTGACGTCAGTGACTCACGGTAATTAAGACTTTAATCCAAAAATTGGATGTTATATTCAGCGATCGGTTTAGAAGGGTAACTGGAAATATAAAATCTATGTTGCTTGCGAAAGATAGTACAATTGGTCTAGCTGTGCTATGATTCATGAAATTGGAATCTAATTTGTAACCAATGAACCCACTCGATCTACGCACACTAAACTAGATCCACTTTTATTGCTTTGCAACTTTTGCCCCCGCGCAAGAAAGGGGACGATGGTATACAGGAGGCGGGACCGGTGGTACAAAGGAGGCGGGACCGGTGGGCCCTTTCTATAATCTTCGTTTTTATCTAGTTCAGCCCACTCTTGCTCAAATGTTGATGCAAATTTCAAGTTATATTTTGTACTCTGCAATGGACGTACTCGAGCTGCACAAGATTCACGTCGACACACATTTATTGTTTGTGAATTTTGAAACCCTTCGTACGGTCATAGAGCTTGCTAAAAATTTGATTTCTGTAAAAGCTGGTTGCTATGTTTAATGACCGTCAACTGGCAAAGCCTACTATTCTCACTATTAACGCTTGAAAACTCGTATGTGTATGTATGTATGTAATATATGAATTGTAATATATGTACAAGATAGGATCAAAAAGTTTGGAGCTTGTGCTGATATCTCCAACTCTGATTGAAGGACAGGGGAACTATTCTACCGTGGCGGCGTAGAGGCACGTGTGAAAAGGAAGAAGCAGGTCAGCAGTGCAGGGTTTTTCCAGACAATGCGTGTCAGTGAACTGTAGTCGTTCGAGTTCGTCGAAAACGGAAATGACGTTTGAAGAATAACGTGCGAATATCAAATTCTGCTAGCGTTTGGGGATATCGCCGACAGAAACATTGCACCTGCTTTTTTCGACGAACTCGAACTACTACAGTTCACTGACACTTGTCTGTTCACTTGTCTGGAAAAACCCTGCATTGCGGACCTGCTTCTTCCATTTCACATGCTCATTCCACGGTAGAACAGTTACCCTGTCCTTCAATCAGGGTTGAAGATATCAGCACAGTCTCCGAACTTTTTGATCCTACCTTGTATTTATGTAATATATGAATTGTAATATATGTATGCAATATATGTATGTATGTAATATATGAATTGTAATACATGTATGTATATCATATATGAATTGTATGCATGTATGTATGTAATACATGATTCGTCCTTACTCGGGAGTCAATAATCGGTCTAGCACCTCGCCGTCGGACTATCTGGGTCGAAGAAGAAGTGTTGACTCAGCAACGGTGTGTCGATCGAATGTATTTAACTTTTGATGATGAAACAATGTCCAAAGCAATAATTTTCAACTGGTTTAAAACATTCTATCTTAAACGTAGGAGTCCCAGGCATGAATTTCGTGAACGTCGACCAAGAACTTCTGTGACGCCAGAAAACATTGATGTTGTGCTACAAATGAACACTTTAAAGAGTTACGTCACGTATGATGACATTGAGGCATCTTTGAACATTTTAAGAATCCGAGTGCATTCAATTTTATATGATCATTTAAAAGTCAAAAAGGCATGTCCGCGTTGAATTCCATACAATTTAACACACGCTCAAAAGGATGAGCATATCAAAAGGTGCAAGGAAAATCCCAAGATTCAACTCTTGTGTCTCAAAACAAGTCTCTGACACTGTAACAGGTGAAGAAACATGGATTTATTCCTATTAACTTGAAACAGAACAATAATCTACTGTTTGGATGTTCCTGCACGGAGTGTGTAAAAAAAATGATTTCTTGGTTATTTGATAAATTCGGTAATGTTGCAACCGTTGCTTTGAAGGATCTAAGAACAGTAAATGCGGATTGGTATATGGCAATTTGTTCAAATCAATAAAAAAATGTGAAACGTCGTATCATACGTCATCATGATAATGCAAGCTCACACACTGCATTTCTAACTATGAATTATTTGAAAGATGTAAAAATTGATTTGATGAATGACTGTCCTTATTCTTCTGATTTAGCACCCAATAATTTTTCTATTTCCCAACAATAAAAAAAAATCTGATGTGGGCAACACATGACTTTCCTTATCTAATGTAATGAATTTACTACTTTTACAGTAAAAAAATAGGTTTTTCTTATAGTAGATACGAATATTCTTTCCAAGACATTGAATTTTCGACAATTAGTCGTCATTTTCATTGATTTCACTTCATTTTTACCCATTTGGCGAGATTTTGGTTAATTTGGCAACATTTCAGAAAGTCGCCAAGTTGGCGACATTCCGCCAAATTCGTCGCCAAAATCTCGCCAAGCGTTATGTACTAAGAAATAAGTTATTCTTACAGCCGATAAATGACTATTGGCGTCCAAATACAAAAGTGTTACTCAGAGTATCTTTTTTCATGAATGGAACGATCTAGATCCACGAAAATGATGTCACCCAATTTATCGTATGGTATTACATATGAAAAGTGAACATGTTTATCAATGGGAATTTTTTTTTAAATTTTATATGACTTTTTGATATTTTTTTTTAAAAATGTACAATATCTCAAAAACGGCTCGTGTTAGCGTTCTAAAATTTATGTCAATCGTTTTTTAATGAAAAATTACATAAGAAATGTCTATTTGCGTAACTTTATTAGTGGTTTTCATTTTTTGACGATTTTTTCAAAATTTCATTCAAAATTTAGGGGGGTTCTGAACATTCGATTGCGAATAAAAACAATAGGCTTCCAGTGTTTACGGATTGTGATTTTTGTACCAAATTTGGTTCAAATCGGTCCATTCGTTCGTCAGTTATCGTCTCCACAGGCCCACTGACACACACACACACACATACTTTCACACACACACACACACACACACACACACACACACACTGACATCACTTCAAAAACGCTTGGTTCGTGATCAGGGATGCTTGAAACGTGCTCTCCCGTCGAAAACTCGAATTCGAATTTTCGACCCCGTCACAATACTTTCCTTATACATTATGTATATAAGGAAAGTAATAATCTGCACGGTCAACGATTTAACAGCCCAAAGCAATTGAAGATTATAAATCATATATTTCTGCTATACCAACTTCTGAATAACATAACTGTTTTAAAAATTTATTTAGTCGAATGAAAAAATGTATTGATGCTAAAGGTGAATATTTTGAGAAGCGAGAGAACGATTGATTTTCAAAGATAAATATTTTGTGAATTATTTTCTAAAAACTTAAATACTAGCATACGTATCTGTCTTTAATGAAATAAAGCTGTTGCCATATTTTTTCGACCAACCTGCATAATAACTAAATTATTCTATTACATATATCATATTACATTGATATCTCTTCTGATTTAAAACATGCATAATTGTGAATAATTTTTCTGATCTGTGGAAAATAACTTCTTTCCTTCAAACTTCTCCATTTAATAATTCCCAATTCGCAAGAATGGATTGAGGTCGTACGTGAATTCTCTTTGACACTTAAAAAATTCCTCTTGTTAAAAGAAGAGTTTTTCAACTAATTATGGATAGAGGGAACAGTTTTACGTCATGCCTTTGTTATATGAAAGGAAGCGAAAATAATGAATCTGGGATTTGATGAAATTAAATTGATAAAATTAGATTTCTGTAAAGCTCTTTAATGTCCAATTTAGCTTTAAAATAAATTGTAACTTGCATAAGATTCACCCTAAAAATAACCCTTTCTCCCTCGGTAAAGCTTGGCGGAAAATTTGACAACGAATTGATGATTGTGTTTTGTTACGAGATAGTATTGATGTTTCGGTAAGGTCTGTCAGTCTAACCGTCCTACCTGACGAAAAATTTGGCGACGAATATAGCAGGATATCGCCAACTTGACGACTTTTTCATAAAAGGTTGCCAAGTCGCTAAAATGGTGCTAAATTAATTAAAATGACGGTTAATTCATAAAAATTCAATATTTTGCAAATTACGTTCAGTTTCCTTAATAATCCGTTGCATTGGAGGAAATTTTAATATATTTGATTCAAATTTAAGTAAGTTCCACTAAGTTGACATAGGTAGTTACTTAAAAAAGAAGACTATTAGGTTCGACCGAGCCAGTTCGTCATCTAGCAAAATTTTGACTGGAAAGTTTCAAGACAAGCTGTGTATTCAAATATAAGATATAAATTTTTCTTTTTTTTTTCTTTTTGTGACAATTGAAAGGAACTCAAGCTATAACTAGAACTCGAAACTCGGTCAATCCACGCTCTGTCTATTGAAATACTGTAAATACATCAATATCCTCATTAGTGGATGTTGAAATAACATTCTTCTGTCTCTGACTGCCTGTTCATAACTCTAGATTTTCATGCAAGATAGCATTTTGTTTGCTGTACCAGTCGTTAAATCATTTTTATAAACAGCAGATTCCTTGCAACAATAGAAAGTCGATGCTCTGCCAATTGCAAAAATTTGACTGGCAAGTTCCAATAGAAACTGTGTAACTCAAACACACCATACACATTTTAATATTTTTTGGGGGGAATAAGGGTTGTTGTTGTTGTTGTTGAGACCCAGACCGTCCGGCCTACCAGAAAGGTGTAAGGTAACTGTTTGAACGGCCGGGAAGTGCCACCCAATTTAGACCGGAACCCAGTTGGGGAGGCATCCACAGAGACCGTACCGTCCTTCCCCTACCACCAACCTCTCGGAAGGACTTACGGACCCACATGTTTAACGTGATCGTACTCGGCGTGAACACACACGGCAGCTATTTGGCAGTGGCTGGAATCGAACCAGGGCCTACCGAGTGCAACTCCCGCGCGCTAACCACTATGCTTCCGCGCCCTGCGGGGGGGGGAGGAGGGGTGTAGTAAAAATTGTAAAGAACTTATGTTCCTACTAGAACTCGAATCTGGGGCAATCTACGCTCTATTCACTGAGATACAATCATCAATCACAATTTATCAACATCCCCATTAGTATTTGTTGAAGCAACTTTCTTCTGTTTCAATCTGCAGGTCTGACGACTTTTAGCTTTTTATGTAAAATGGCATTTTATTTACTACACCACTCTTTATTTAACAATCGTTTCTATAAACCGCAAATTCCTTGCAAGAACGCCAGTGTTCCACTGCGTGCTTGCAGAAATAAAAAGTATCTTGAGAAGAAGCCTCCAAGTGATATTTTGTTTAATTTTTGCAAAGTAAATAAATAAAGCCGCAAAGAATGTTAAATTCACATGTTGTTTAATTACGAACAAACTGTCTTATAAAAATGCACATGCAGTTCAAAATATTCTCTAGTTACTTCTCCAATATTTATCAACATAAGAACGGAAATAAAAGTGGTTATTTTTTTCTCATTTGAGTTGCGAAATTGCCGGCAGTGTTCAAATTGGAAAACATACTCTCACTGTTTTATAAAATTCCATCTTATTGTGCGGTTATTATTTAGGCAAAATGAGAGCAAATAAAGATTGCAAACTGTGAAGAACTCATATTTAGTTCACGCAATTTTATATTTTATTCTTATTTTCTATAAAACATATCACATAAGTTTACATGGAAGCTACGTTGGTTTCGGAATCACAACAGAAAGTTACATTCAAATTAACTGTAATATAGCCCGACTCGAGTTTTTCATACCAGTATTCACTTTTAAGTAGCTTGGGATTTCTATTTTTACAAGAAGAAAATATTTGACATTCTAAATTTGCATTTAACATTTTCTTAGAAGAAAGCATTTAAAAAATATGCATCATTGTTCCAAAATGATCACAATTACAACCTGTTATCCTTTATTTTAAAGGACTTGAAAAAATATCTCGATTGATACCAAGTTTGACAATGTATCCCCTGGGAAGCAACTTCCCCCACCCCTCCCGAGGGAGGGCTAATGACGTCACGAATACAAAAATTATATCGCGGCTCTTTATCACTACAGTGATTGAAACTATTAAGTTTCGTTATCATTGAGCCATATCAATAACCACTTTTGTGCATGATTAGGTCGAACTTTGTTCTATGCTGGGGATATAAAATTTCGGAAATATATATTAAGAAAATATAAAATTTCATAAAAAATTAAGTTTTCACACGAATTTCAAAATATTCTATGTAGTTCCAGATTTTTTTATAACAAAACTGAATACAATATTTCCTAAAAATCCATTAACATGTGCGGTAACTATCGTTTGCACAAAAAATCGACCAGAGACAGACAGATGGACATCGCTCTAAAAAAAACAAAATATGTTCTGGAGATCGTAAAACATATATTAGCATCAAACTCTCTAAATCGAAAATTTTCGTGAAAACAATACTTTATACCGAGTATGAGTATAACGTAGTCAAAAACGGCAATAAAACAAAAAACATTCAATTCATAAATTCTGTAAGAACTCATAAAACAATATGGCATTTTTGGTAATAGATTATCCCGAAATAAATTAATTTCTGTAAAGTAATCAGAGTAATCAATTATGTGAATTAATTTAAAGTAAAACATATATCAATTTCTGCACCGAATTGCATAAATCAATTACTCATCACTTCAACAATCAATTACTCATCATTACGACAACCACCTTACTCGTCATTAAAACATTATTTATCAATATATTACTACATTAATCAATTGCACCATTCAAGACGTTAATCAATTATTCATAATTACTTCATTATATTAGTCACACATCGCTGCAACAATTATCATTACATTAATCAATTCCATAAATCAATATATCTATCAATTACATACATCATTTAACATAAGCAGCTCTAGTTTCAATAAAAGTAATCAATTACTGTAATAAATTAATTACCGTAAAGAACTCTAGTTTCAATTAAATCAATCCAATAATCTAGTTTTCAAATTAAAGTAATTAGTTATACTGTGAACAATAATGAATCAATCACAGTAATAAATGAATTAATTGCAGTACAGAACTCTTCTCTCCAGAGAAATGGACTGATCAATCTCCGATAAACAACAAAACCTCTGAGATAGTCAGACAATTTTCTGTGCTTCTGAATGATTTCTATTCCATGACCAACGTCGTGGACTTTCGGTTTAGAGCTTCTGTTTTCCCGGCCGACTAATTGTTATTGTAATAAACTTTTAACGTCCAAGACTTACTGATTACTGAGAGAATTGTAATTATTTCTATCTTTGAAGTGGATACTATAAAAACGAAAACATTCAAATACAGAAAACATCTCTGTTCGTTAGTACAAGCAAGAAGAGCAATCTATAATCGGTTTGCTGTACAAGATATAGTTATGTTTTGGGCTTTACGATGATATTATCATATGTTAACTTATCCAGATGGAACGCAATTCATATTGATATGATTATTATTATTGTTGTTATTGCTATTTCTATTAATACTCCCATTTATACCAGTACGATTTGTGTAAAAAGAAATTGTAATTTTATTTATCAAATTCTCAATAAATCGGGTATTGAAAGATAGAAATGTGTAAGTAAGACATGAGAGCAGGATTTCCGACTTTGCCATTTTCTATTGAGATTTGGGGGAAGTTTGGTGGTCCAAAATGGCTAAATTTACAACTACTTATAATAGCTATCCATGGAATCCAGACAATTTTTACTGCGATTCTAGTTACAAAGTTGGTCAAGTGTTGAAAACAGTACCATAATTGTTGTCACAATTTTGAACACTTCCACAACATGCATATAAAAAAAAACAATCTGGAGTGATCAATACTCTACGGATTCAAGCTGTTTTTCTGTACATTTAAAGAAGAATTTTTGGTTTGTGTTATGCAAAATTATAGGTAAAATAATGCATATTCATTCAATTACTTTCAAAATAATCCATTTACGTGATAGGTGGCGACTCACCAAATACTTTCTCACCATTAAAATATTGAATGTGCGCAACCGCTGATGTTCACTAATTCATGAATAACTAATTAAATGAAATTAGTCTTCATATGATTCAATATCCATAAATATCAATAGGGCTTCTTCTACTTACAGACTACCTACATAAAATCCCACCTATAAGGGGCATTCGTAAATTCCGAATCGAGCCCCCATTGCACTCGGTGTGCACCTAAGGGTGTGAACTCGGTATTAGAGCCTGCTGTAAACTGTATTTTGAAAACAAAAATATCGTCAAAGGCTCCAGTCTGATGGAGGCGAAATGGCTTTGCGTGTTTAATTTTAGTGTCTTGTAAAATAAAACTCCAAAAAACGTATTCGCAGTTTACAGTTTCATTTGTTTCTTTTACAGAAGATATGATGGGCCTATAGTAACTAAAGTAGGAAACATAATTGAGCCAACTAAATCATACCGGCGAATATCAATCAAAATTAGAACCACATCTTTAAATAGTTCAAAATATTAAAAGCAAAACAAAATTCTAACGACTATATTTCAGAAACAAAAAACCCGATTCAAAAATTGAATTATATATCCTTAGGGAATTATATATCCTTAGGGCTTCTAAAGGACTACAAATTATTAGTTTAGTATACTACACTTATAGTTTTCGAGGTATAAGCATTGCAATTCTTACAAACGGAAAATTTTTCAATGTTCTCAATTTAACGACACAGTTTCTCAAAAACTATAGCAGCTTTTTAGAAATAAATGATTCATCTGGAAATTGTGTTTGTTACTGAACATTTTTATCGTTTACTCCTTTATTATAGTTTCTTTTATATTTTAGATTATTTATATATTTGACTAAAATGATACACACAATTTTTAACATTACTCTTTAAACCTTTAATGCGCACAGGTGCATAATTGTTACTTCCTCTTTACCGATATTTCTTAATATGGGTTTTGAAAAAAAAGGATTTTTAGGCAGATTATATAATTGACTATCCGCCTTCGGCAACCAGCCTGATGAGTTATAGAAAAAGCGCTTCACTTTTATTAGCTTTGTTTAAATATTCGTCAACAGCGTACTTGTCTACTACGCGGATATTTCCATTTAGTACCTGTTACAACGTATCCTCTGGTATCGTAGATGCAGTCTGAGGATACAAGAATGAGTCCAAATTTTCTGCATAACTACATCGTTTATTTACAAGCACAGTGTAAACAGGAACAATTGTAAAGAGCCTTGCTGCTCCAACCGGGAATCGAATCCTGGATCTCCGAACTGACCAGTCGACACTCTACCTTTGAGCTACTGGGACGAAATTCCAAGCTCTAATTGTCGAAGTGGACTCTGCATTCTCCACTCTGTAATATCGGATTGTCGTGCAATTAACAATCTGACTGACCACCTCATACTATTTTTACCTCAGGTTAGCCTCCTGCTACTATTATTTTTACCCAGGTTAGTATCTTGAGTGGTCGTTGTCCTCTTAATTTGAAATCGGCTCTCAGTATCCCAGAGTCCACTGAATCCGTGTTAGTCGTACTAAGGTCACTTTCATTCCTCCGACATCTTTGCACTAACCTACAAGGTTAATTCGTTTGGGCGCCATTGTAAAGAGCCTTTCTGACCCAACCGGGAATCGAGCCCTGGATCTCCAAACTGGCCAGCCGACACTCAACCGTTGAGTTACTGGGACGAAATTGCAAGATCTTATTGTCGAATTGGACTCTGCCCAATATACAGCAAATAGCTCGATAACTATCTCACAACATCACCAAGCAACTGGCAGGTATAATAAAACATCCTTTAAATGCTCTACTCACATCACAAAATAGTAGTTTGTGACGTATCTTTCAATTAAATGTAGCTTGTATCGCGTCAACTGCTCTATAACTGAACTACGACTTCTTTGATATACTCTCCATAGAAACTTCCAGAAGGAGTTCGTATCTCCCAGAATATTTATTATTTTGAGTAAGTTCTCGAACACGCAAGAGTCGTCAAATGAGCGATACATCGTCAAATCTGGAAACCCTGCCACGTGTGTTCAAATATTGTAACCTTGCATTGGCGTAATGGGAATGGCTGTCTGTAAATATGTTTTTACCTTTTGGTTCGCAAAAGGAACTCCATTGAAGGCATTTTACATGGTTGTATCAGTACTCTTGTGTCAGCTGACTGCTTTCGTTTAACCTCCATGTGCGAGCAAAGGCAATAGCTCATAGATCCGTTGTCTTGCGATAACTCATATGTCCTCTGTCCCCTCGTCCGCTGTATTGCGGCTTCAGCGTCCACTTAATGTCCCATATGTCCCCCCAGCGTCCACTTAATGTCCACCATATGTCCCTTTAACCGTACATAATAAAAGAAAAAAAATTATTGTGTGTATATACTATATATGTGTTGAAGACCCAGACCGTCCGACTCATCCTGGGGTCTTGAGTATCTATTTGGACGGCCGTGAAAACTCTAAGCTTTGGACAGCAAAACAATTCGGTAATTGGTTATCTGAACTCGCATTACTATAGACCTTCTTGAGATTTTTTTCTTAATTTTGATTTAACTTTCTACTCACTTTATGTTGAAGCAAGATTTCGGACTATTTTCGCACAAATCAGTTCCTTAGCTACCGAAAATATCATCACAGAGTTTCCTTCTTGACATCATCAAAATCACCTAAAAATGTTTTTCGAACCATGTTTAAATCAAATCCGTAGAATCATTTCTCACCCCCCCCCCCTGTATTTATTTACTTTTAATACTTTCAAATATTCATGTTGTATTTTTATTATTTTATTTCGTTGCATCCAAAAATGGAATATTAGCAGGTTTCTATAGTTTTGCAAAAATGTGAGTGTATATCTTCGCATTCTAAAAACAATTTTTAAGTACTCTATTTTCTTATTTTCTGTTAATTCTCAACCCTAAGCTTACAATTAGTGATTTTCGATTCCGCAAGGGAACAATTTCATTCTCCCCTTTGCCGATTGCTATCTTGCAGACGCTACAACTTCCGCCACAACCTATCTGTTGCTATGGGAATCTGTGATATAATTATAGTAAACGCATTGTCGAGTTTTCGGACGTATCGGGTAGACGACAAGGAAAACATACCAGGACAAAACACAACTACACCTTTTAAAAAATTGAATGAATTCATTGAATTAATCCCTGCTTTAAATCCTGGACAAATCCGGGTAAATTTTCTAGTGCATATATAATAAAAACATGTCTACAATCTGCAAAAAAATAGTTTAATTATATTCCGAATTTAAAATAGTTATTAAAATAAAACATTCGTCCATATTTAAGGCATTCTTTAAAATGAAAGCGAAAATCAAAATAAAACCGTAATCGCTGTTTCTGCAGACTATCGTCTATAAACCTACTTTATCAAAGGTGTATTTCATTTAATAACAATAAAGGTAAATCATGCTTAAAGCATTGATTATGAAATACTTTCCAATTTCAATGCAATTTTGTTTAAACATCTCTAAAATGCAATACATTCCTCGGTAATATTTTAAAACTTATCACAATACTACATTAATTTATTATATTTGAAAACTTAAACCTTCATCGAAAAAAATGAACTTCATTCAAATGACGGCATTGAAATATAAATTGCCTGGTTTAAACATCTCTAAAATGCGATACATTCATCGGTAATATTTTTAAAATTATCATAATACTACGTTAATTTATTATATTTGAAAACTTCATCGAAAATAACTGAAATTCATTCAAATGACGTCATAGAAAAAATAACACGCCTGGATCTCTCTATAAAAGCAACATTTCATTCATAACATTTTCCCATTCATTTCATTCATCACAATACTATAATAATTTATTTTATTCAAAAATTAAGACCATGAAGCTACAAGTAATTAAACTCTATGCTTAAAGCTTCATCGAAAAAAATCGTCTTTCTCTCTTAAAAATCAATGAATATTTCATTCATATCAGCTATCCAGACTCCATGAGTTAACAATTCTATGTTAAAGAAATACAGCAATTCTTATACAACTCATTCTACGCATTTTGATGTTTACATTTTACATAAGTAAAATATAGGCTTCGTTGTAGAAATAATCAAATTTGGATGATTATTTAAACTCAAATATATTGAAATTGCGTTGTTTCAGTATGTAGATGCACAGAATTTAAGCAAAAATAAGGCGGTTTTAGGAGGGATACAACACTCAATATGAATTTAAAAGAACTTTAAAAATCACGATTTTGAGACAAGATGGATGACATATTTCATTTTGAAGTAGGTCATGTGATCTTTTCATATCATGGTCACGTGATCGCTTCATATAAGAGGTGTGATTATTATTTTAATTTTTATTTTAAAAACTATTGAATATATTCTGCTGAATTTTTTTTATATATATTTTATGGAATAATTTGAATACTACCTAAAATTTTCGAAGTAATTTGTGAATTTTAAATCTGCTTAAAAAATGTTTGAAAAATTAGGTCCTATAGGATTCAATGTATTTCATTTTTTCAACCCAGGTTCAATCCAAAACTAATTGGGTCATATTATTCATTTATATTCCCATAAGTCCTACACACCGTCTGAACAACATACTAAAATTCCATTTTGATTAAGTAATTTTTAACGGCGGTTATCGTACTAACGGACAGACAGACAGACAGATAAAATGAATGAACAAAGTCATAAACACTTTTCCATTTTGTTGTAAAGTGTTAATAAAAATAAGTTAATTGGCTGAGAATATATTGGGATTTGATATATGTAGTAAATGCCCATGGTTCAAAATTAAATGCATTTTTGATTAATAAAAATGTAGCTAATCTTCAAGTTCAGATTTTTCGCTTAAAACTAAAATCATAAAACTAGCTGAGTAAAATACTAAGTCGTCGTCCTAAGAAGCAAAATGTTGTCAGAATTTAGATATAAAGATGAAATTAGAATTAAAAGAATTTGCATATTTTGAGTATTATTAGTTCAATATGAATGGTTGAAGATTATCAGATTTCAAAAAGAAAGTTAAATATCAATGTAGCACCTTTACAAATCATTCATGAGCTGTTTTTATTATGCTCTACCATTTAAATAAATATTTTCCAATTCTTGAGAACTAGTACATTTCCAATGTATTCAAATTCCTTGTCAATTTCCTTTAAATTTTTTACAACTTACTTCTGCCAAATTAATATTTATCCCCATCAAAAGGAATTGGACCACAAATAAGTTGTTCTTAATTTATCGCAAAGAGTTCGTTAGAATTTTAATGTTTGGCGTAGAACACTTTCCTCGACTTCGAATTTCTTCGTAATAAGAATTCGATATGGAATTCCAAAGAGAATTATGCAATAATCTGCTTGAATAAAGGTCTGTTCAAACTGATAATATTAAAGATTTTCGAATATGTCTTTGAATAATAAACTTTTCTACGTAATTGAAAATAACCAATACCTTATCGGCAGTTAAAGGAGCTACTTATTGGAACTTAGTATTAAATAACTTATCTTCAAAATGATATAAAAAAACATCTTATATGAGGGCAGCACATGCTTTTCCCTACATAATTCAATTATTTTACTTATTTCACTGCCAATTAATGGTATGCAAGTTTTAGAGCACAATGATTAAGGCATTGATTACGCCTCATGTAAATCGAAAATGGACTCTTTGGACATCTTATGAATCAAGACAGAGTGACTTATTGAACATTTTATCGTGTCTAAATTAATTAAGGTTTCAGTATTCACTGACTGCAATAAACGCACCGATATTTTTCCTAACTCTCCATTCGTTCGTGAGATACTACATTATACTATATACAGAGAGGAGAATACATTACGCTATGTATATAGCGGAGAATACATTATGTACGTAGGGGAAGTGCTAATCTCATGTGGTCAACACATAAATGTCATTTTAAATTAGCATATTTTTACTTTCCCTGCAATACATGGTAATGGATAGGGAAAGTATTGGAATCATGTCGAAAATCGCAACTCGAGTTTTCGACGGATCTACACGTTTCGAGACCTCTAGAATACGAAAAAACTATTTTTAGCGTGACGTCTGTGTGTGTGTGTGTGTGTCTGTGTGTCTGTCTGTCTGTCTGTGTGTCTGTCTGTCAGTCTGTGCAGATTTTGTATCCATTCTAACTAAAAAAGTAATTGACCAAATTTCATAAAATTTAGTAGGTAAGTCACTTGTGGGCGAGTCTGGTGCTGATTAGTTTTGGGTACGATTCGAGATAAAAGAACCCGCCTTTTTTTGCGAAATGGCCCGCAAAAGATTGTATCCACTCTAGCTGAAAAACTAATGGACCGAATTCCAAAAAATTCGGTAGGCGAGTCACCTGTGCGACACTCTGGTGCTGATTAGATTTTGGTATGATTTGGAAAAAAATAACCTGCCTTTTTTTGTAAAATGGCCCGCAAAAACCGCCAAAATCTAAAATAAAAAACTACGTATGCTCAAATATATCCATAAAATGCTTGTTTAATACGTAATTTTTAACGAAGAAAAGAATAAGACCAACCCTATTACACTAGGACCAGCCGTTCTCGAGACATTTTAGTTTTTTCGTATTTCCTCTACGCCACCTTTGAAAGGAAGTCCTGTTATCAAATGAGAACGAAAATTGAATTAAAAGTGAATTAAATGTAATAAAAATAAAGAAAACGTGAATATAAGTCTGCAGGGAAAGTCATGTGCTGCCCACATCAGATTTTTACTTTCCCTGCAATACATGGTAATGTATAGGGAAAGTATTGGAATCATGTCGAAAATCGCAACTCGAGTTTTCGACGGATGTACACGTTTCAAGACCTCTAGAATACGAAAAAACCATTTTTAGCGTGACGTCTGTGTGTGTGTCTCTGTGTGTCTGTGTGTCTGTCTGCATGTGTGTCTGTCTGTGTGTCTGTCTGTCTTTGCAGATTTTGTATCCACTCTAACTAAAAAACTAATGGACCGAATTTCACAAAATTTGGTAGGTAAGTCACTTGTGAGCGAGTCTGGTGCTGATTAGTTTTGGTACGATTTGGAATAAAAGAACCCGCCTTTTTTTGCGAAATGGCCCGCAAAAACTTGTATCCACTCTAACTGAAAAACTACTAGACTGAATTTCACAAAATTCGGTAGATTAGTCATTTGTGGGTTACTCTGGTGCTGCTTAGATTTTGGTACGATTCGGAAAAAAATAACCTGCCTTTTTTTGCAAAATGGCCCGCAAAAATCGTCAAAATCTAAAGTAAAGAACTAGGTCTACTCAAATATATCCAGTAAATGCTCGTTTAATACGTAATTTTTAACAACGAAAATAATAAGACCAACCCCATTACACTAGGACTAGCCGTCCTCGAGATATTTTAGTTTCCGTATTTTCTCTACGCCACCTTTGAAAATAAGTCCGGTTACCGAATGAGAACGAAAATTGAATTAAAAGTGAAATAAATTAAAATAAAATAAAGATAACGTTAATATAAGTCTGCAGGGAAAGTCATGTGCTGCCCACATCAGATTTTTTACTTTCCCTGCAATACATGGTAATGTATAGTATTAGGTATAAGTATTAGGATCATGTCGAAAATCGCAACTCGAGTTTTCGACGGATCTACACGTTTCGAGACCTCTAGAATACGAAAAATCTATTTTTAGCGGGACTTCTGAGTGTATGTCTGTGTGTCTGTCTGTGTGTCTGTCTGTCTGTCTGTGCAGATTTTGTATCCACTCTAAGTAAAAAACTAATGGACCGAATTTCACAAAATTTGGTAGGTAAGTCACTTGTAAGCGAGTCTGGTGCTGATTAGTTTTGGGTACGATTTGAAGTTAAAGAACCCGCCTTTTTTGCGAAATGGCCCGCAAAAGCTTGTATCCACTCTAACTGAAAAACTACTGGACCGAATTTCACAAAATTCGGTGGATGAGTCACTTGTGGGTTACCCTTGTGCTGATTAGATTTTGGTGCGATTCGGAAAAAAATAATCTGCCTTTTTTTGCAAAATGACCCGCAAAAATCGTCAAAATCAAAACTAAAGAACTAGGTATACTCACCATTTAAATGCTTGTTTAATACGTAATTTTTAACGACGAAAAGAATAAGGTCAACCCCATTACACTAGGACTAGCCGTTCTCGAGATATTTTAGTTTTTCGTACTTTCCCTACGCCACCTTTGAAAATAAGCCCGGTTACCGAATGAGAACGAAAATTGAATCAAAAGTGAAATAAATTTAATTAAAATAAAGAAAACGTTAATATAAGTCTGCAGGGAAAGTCATGTGCTGCCCACATCAGATTTTTATTTTATGGTAAAACGGAAACGAATACAATAATAGGAACAATGCATCAGTCAAACGCAACGTAAGCAATACTCGACTTTTTCATGCAACCATATTTTATATTAGGAACACTAGAGCAACGTGAATAAGCACAAGTAACACAAAAATGCAGCATCTAACATGAATAGATCATGAGTTTTTACTGAGATTTTTGTTTCGCCCAATCACATTTATATTTTCTCCCAAGATTAACAATTATTTTAAAAAAGCAATATTATGTATGTTAAAAATTGTATTTCGTCTGACGAAGATTAATTGTAAAGGTAGTTTCAAAATACGCAATGTACGGTTTTTGAAGACGCTAAAAGGAAAAATCTGATGTGGGCAGCACATGGCTTTCCCTGCAGACCCAAATTCATTTCTTTATTTCTTTAATAATTCATTAGAGAGTTTAAATGAACACTAAATTTGCATTTCTAATTTGATTTTTGTTCTCATGTAGTAATTGGACATTTTTCCGGAATCGGCGTAAGGAAAATGCAAGAAATCTCGAATATCTTGAGAACAGCTAGTCCTAAAGTATAGTGGAGTGTGTTATATTATTTTCCTCTTCAAAAATTGCGTATAAAACAATAATCTAATTGATACATTTGTGCATACACTACTTAGGCTTTTTGTAGATTTTAGCTATTCTGGCGAGCCATTTCGTAAAAAAAGGCAGGCTGTTCTTTTCCGAATCATACTAAAATCTAATCAGCACCAGAGTATCTCACAAATAACTTATCTACCAAATTTTGTGAAATTTGGTCAATTAGTATTTTAGCTAGGGTGGATACATAAAACTTTTGCGGGCCATTTAGTAAAAAAGGCGGCTTTTTCTTTTTCGAATCGTACCAAATTCTAATCAACACCAGAGTATCCAACAAGTAACTTATCTACCAAATTTTGTGAAATATGATCAATTAGTATTTTAGCTAGAGCGGATAAATGAAATTTTTATGGGCCATTTCGCAAAAAAAGGCGAGTTTTGTTTTTATAAATCGTACCAAAAACTAATCAGCACAAGGGTCACATCCTAGTGACTTACCTACCAAATTTTATGAAATTCGGCCCATTAGTTTTTGAGTTAGAGTGGATACATGCATTGCACAGACACACAGACAGACACACAGACAGACACACACACACACACAGACAGACACACACACACACAGACAGACACACAGACAGACGGACAGACACACACACAGACGTCACGGTAAAAATAGTTTTTTCGTATTCTAGAGGTCTCGAAACGTGTAGATCCATCGAAAACTCGAGTTGCGATTTTCGACATGATTCCAATACTTTTCCTATACATTACCATGTATTGCAGGGAAAGTAAAAAACAATTTGATTTTCATCAAGTATTCAGCAAAAAGAGCAACATAATTTCAAAGGTGGGGTATTGCAATCAGAACGTGCATTTTTGTCTACATAATCAATTCATCATTAAAATTCATCATCCAATGTTATTACTTCCAATATATCATGTTTACTACTATTATATCTCATTTGCATTACCAAGTATTAATCCCTATCGAACTCGATCTGATCGCTATTGATTGCTGGGAAAATCTTCAGACTCCCGATTTTTTTGTATTTTACAACCTGTATTTTCTCTAATATTTTCGATAGTTAATGATACCATCTAGTTCACAAATCTCTTCAATTATATTTTTTCTTGGAGTCCAGCATATCGTAATCGTAGAATATATTAAGTGTCAACAGAATCTAGATTTGATTGGAACAGAATTTGCTGACTCGATAGAAATTGAAATGATTAGTGTCGAAAAAACCCAGACCACCCGACTCACCCTGAGGCATGAACAGCTGAAATTATTAGTGTGTGTAGGTATAAAGAAATAAACATTATGATAGCTCTTGAACGGCGCATGATACGTCTAAATCGATAATGTCACCCGGATTCAGGTAAAAACTGCATATAAACAGTAAACTCACTTGGACTCTCATATCTGACATATACGCATACAAATTGCAACCTGGGCATCCCTTCAAGATAAACGTTTTACTGTTATTTCACTCTGTTCTAACGAAATTTTATACCAAGGAGTATGCTATGTATAGTAGCCATAAGACACAAAAGTGTAGTTATTTTTGTTTAACAAACTTTCAGAGATCAAAGAACCTGAAAATGATATTTTCCTAAATTAAAAATAATAGTACAGAGTTTAATTTTTATCTTCCCTGAGTGTCAAAAAATTAGTTGTGATACCAGGAGGATATACAAATTTTGGTGTTTACAACGAAGCAAAGCGCAGACTTTTATGCATCCTTTTATGACAGCCTTGTCCAGGAAAGTCATGATCCCAATAAATACACCTCACACAATTTGTAGGTGTGGTTGGGGCAAAAAATCCTAAGACCAAGACTTAAACCAAGCCTGCTTCATTGGAAACTGAAAGAGCCAATGCTATAAAGATACAGCATCGCACTGAGGAGCATCTAATGACTTCAAGGAGGGCGTATCTGAACCCCAGGCAAAAAAATGTCGCCACAAGGAGGAAAGTCAATGAAGATTAAAGTAACAATAATTGATGAGTTGAGAAAGAGAGAGGTCGTGATGATTCGAACAGTGTTGTTAAGAGAGAGAGAGAATAATAATGGCAGTAAATATGAAAATGTTATAGAAAAATACGAAGGCTGACTTTAAATATCAGAAAGAGAATCATGCTGAGCTACAGACCCGAAATACAAAGGTATGTGCCAGTCTTCATGTTTTCCCAGACAGTGCTTTTCTCCTCTTTAAGCGTTTGTTAAAATTGATGTAATTTTAATTATAATAATAATATAGGTGTGAATAAATGATAATTTATTTAAAAAGTTAAAAATATGGATTTTAATGTGTAGTATTTTGATTTAATGATTATGTTAAGGAACTAGTGCAAAAAAAAATGCTGGGTCATTGCGGGGGGTTTTCTGGGGTTAATCCTAATTATGCTCGTATGGATTCTAATTAGAATGCAGTCTGCATCTTACATATCCGCTTCCGCCGAGGAAACAAAAATTACTCTCAATAAAGAATATATATTTCTAAATTTTCCGAAAAAAATCTTTTTACCCTAAGTCCACATTAAAGATCATTTAATTAGAGCTTCTTTTAAAATTGTCCGATAATTACAGCCGTTTCCAAAGGACTTCTGGAACTTGGGAGCAAATACTCGAAAAGAATGTTAAAAGAAAACTTAATTAGTTTGACTTATAACCGCATATTTTTTAGCCATTTTGTTCTCAAGATAGAACTTTGGAATGAAAGAAAATGCCACGATTCATTCTGATTTTGCATCAACTTGGGATTCATCATTCATTACGAGTAACAGCTTGAAATTACGCCGAAATATGTTCTTGGAGTGTTCCATGTCAGACATAGATATAACTATATCTGCAACTAATGAGCCTTACATGAAACGTTAGTTGCGTGTACTTTTTTCTACTGTTCTGAAGTGTGTAAACTACCTTGCTGACCCAGATCGGAATCGAATTGTGGATCTCCGTACTAACTAACCGACGTTCGACCGTTGAGCTACTAGGACGGAATTGTAAGCTCCTATCATGGAAGTGGACTATCCATTCTCCACCCTCTAATGTCAGATTGATGTGAAATCAGAAATTTGACTGACCACCTCCAGCTATTTTTTCCTTGGGATAACATCCAGCTGTTATTTTTTATCCTTTCGAACCACCAAGCTCATTAGCCTTACCTACAGAGTGGATTTGTTAGGACGCCATTGTAAAGAATATTGCTGCTGCAAGCGGAATCGAACCAATCTTCGTACTGGCCAGCCAACGCTCTACCGTTGAGCTACTGAAACGAAATTGCAAGCTCCATCGAATTGGACTCTGCAAGTATCCAAGTATCATCGTTGTAGATGGTGAATGGCATGAATAACGGTAAACGTTAATAACCGCTAAGTTTTATAAAATGTCTATGATTCATTTTATTATTTATGTTAACTGTACTGCCTTATTCAGCTCAAATAATGCCATGTTTTCAAATGTCTAATATATATCGGAGGTTAAAGCTCTCGAGATAAGAGCTCCGGTAAAGTGAAATCGGCCGGTTCGTATTGCCGTTTTGGGCATAAAGTGGCATATTAAGATGCTTCTAAATTTTATCTACAGTATTATTTTACAACCTGTTACTGGGTGCTGCATTTTGGGCTACTTTTAAATTCGCTAGGCAATTTTTATGCCGTTTTGGTCAAAAAGTAAGCATATTGACCTCTTTTATAATCCTATATCAAACATTATTTTACTGCCTGCTGCTAGATGCCACATTTTAGGCTGAGTTTAAATTTGCTGCACCTATTTTTTCTACAGTATTATTTTACAACCTGTTACTGGGTGCTGCATTTTGGGCTACCAAAATAGGTAAATAGGTTATAGGTTTCAAATTGCAAGAATAATTTTATAACTTTTCCATCAATTTTGTATGCTTCCAGATTCGTTCTACACTCACTTCCTAAAGTTAAGTATGCAATGCAAATTTTCATTTTACGAAAGCATATTTGAATTTGAATGACTGAAAATCGCTGGGGATGTAGATAGCAGTATGCAAATATCGTATGTTACAGCCAATCACGATTGACTGTCTGTAAATATGCTAATTAGACAGTCGTTGAAGACGCCACTATTCTGGAAGGTTTGAGGAGGTACATTTAAATGCTGATATGAAGTCTTTATAACTTTTGTAGGATTATTTTTGATGATATTCGTGTTTCTATGACTGAAAGAAGACGAATGACAGATAGTGAGCGCTAGAGTGCTATCGGACGCATTGAAGCAGGGCAGTCAATCAAAGATATCTCTATTTTCTTTGGCGTTGATAATTCGGTAATTTCTCGATTATGGAAAGAATTCCAAGCAAGTGAAACAGTTGTCCGGAGACCTGTGTCCGGTCGTTCAAGGGTTACCATACCCACTGATGATCGGTATATTGCTATAGTAGCCAAGCTGAATCGACGAGCGACCTCCACAACTGTTGCATCCATGGTTGCAGCGGCACTTGGTAAGCCAATATCTGCAAGTACTGTGCACCGAAGGCTACACGTGAAGGGGCTGTACACCCGAGTACCACGTTCCTGTGTTCCACTAAGCGCCGTCCAAGCAGGAGGAAAAAGATAAAAATTGTGTCGTCCAACATGTCAATTGGACTGCCTCAGACTGGTGCAACATCCTATTCAAGGACGAGTTCAGATTTGCCCTGGAATCAGATGATAAGCATGTAAGGATATGGAGAGAACGAGTCACACGCACACACGCAATCAGGCCAAGAACATGATCGAACATTACGCATTCAGAGATGGCAGAGTCATAGTGTGGGTTGCAATTTCTATAGGATATCCCACAGAGCTGCGCATCTTTAAAGGCGGTTCTGTGACGACTGCGCGGTATCAGGATGAAGTCCTAGACTCCATTTCCAAACTCTACACTGCAACAGTTGGTCCTGATTTCTCCCTTATGGTCGATAATGCCCGTCCCCATCGAGCTAACATTGCTGACAAATACCTGGAAAATGAGGGAATTTCTCGTATGGAGAGGCCAGTGTATTCTCCCGACCTTAATCCCATTCAAAATCATTGGGATGCCCTCAGGCGTGCTGTCTCTGCACGTTTACCTCCTCCAGCTAGTCTCAGAGAGTTGAAAACTGCCCTATTGGAGGAATGGCCATTGCTCGCATCTACGATGTTTGATCACCTCATTGAAAGTTTGGAAAATCGTTGTAAAGTTTGTGTGAATCGTTGTAAAGTTTGTGTCACATACCACATTAATGTAAACTTTGTTTGGTTCGTTTGCATTTAAACATCATTTTGTTAATGACCCAAATGTGACGTCATCATATAACTTACTAAAAGCAAATATTTTTTTCATCTTTGTACATAATTCTTGTTTTCTTAATGCATAAACACATTTGCTACCTTCATATACAATTTTGAGTTAATCAAAGCTTTACTTTTCCATTTTTGTTGATTTTACCGTCCGTGCTTAACTCTGGGAAGCCAGTGTATATTACTGTACGAAACTGTAACTAATACACTATTAAGTCAGAAAAAAAAGATGAATCTTCCTTTTACTTCTTTCCAGTAACTTCCTTTTACTTCTTCTCAGGGAATGATCTGGTCGGTGGCAGTGTGGTGGTGCTATTACTTTTTAACATTTGTCTGTTTTCCGGCTTTGACCTTGTCTGTTGTCCCAGTTAACTGTAAGGCGCCTCGGCGTTGCTGAAGCTGGTGAGAGCTTTTTCTTGTTACTCGCGTAAAATATATCGCTTACCGTATATTTTTGGATGGAACGGATTTATTTTTGCGTTTCCTTCTTTACTGTCACCATATGTTTCATATAAAAATGATTTAAATGGCCGCATGGTTAAAATATTTATAAATCATGTTTTATGCTTGATTGCAAAACGTTTAGAGCATAGAGTTGAGCAATCATACTTACGTATTATTTATTTGGTATAAATTAAAGCTTTATTAAAGAATGGAGTTACACTATTAGAAAAAATAGTGCATATATCATGACTGTTAAGTGCTAACTAAACGGTGGATGTGGGTAGGAAAAAGTTGACTTACTGTCAGGCGATTCCAGCGTCATATAACCATTAGATATTTACAAATTATTCAACAGGAAGAATGTCTAGAACTGTTTACAAAATATGCAAAAGAAAATTTAGGACTGGCAAAACAAATTTGTGGAAACAAAGAAACCATGAAACATAGAAGAATATTTTTAATACCATGTCAATCTTTAATTACGAGATAAACTGCCCTCTATCTCTAATTAGAGTTCCCATTATTTCTAGTTAAATGCCTTCTACCTCGAACTAGAGTGTTCTTTTACCGCTAACTAGACTGCCCTCCACCTACTGGAACAAAACCAATCTACTGATAGAATTTGCTCTGTAAAAGTAACCCAGGTACTGTATAGATCTTTCATATGCCCTTTATCAGCGCGTCTTTCCTTGTAAAACTTAGTCGATGACGAAGAAAGTATGTCAGGATGTATATTGATTTGCTGCACGATTTAAAGGCATTCTGCGTATGAATTAATAATCTGCTGTTCAACTTAAATCTGAACTTAAAACTTCTGAACGAAATTCGTGAGTTAAATTTTCTGTAAGATGAGCTTGTACTGAATACTGAATATAGAGTAACCTAAGCAAAACTGATATGGCACACATGGATCAAACAAGAAACATTTGTTAAATGAAGTTATAAAAATTTCTTAAAAATCTTTGGAATTTATTGGCATAATAGAATCATAATAGAATCATAATTCATTATATTTAAAATTCAGACGAGCTTCAGGAAAAATCCTTACAGTTTGAAAATTGTTTATTTTACTAATATCAGAGACATAAAAAGCTAGCCAACTGATATATTTCTGTTTCTACTGTCTCATAATTCATCATAAGGATTTAAAAATGCATTTCAAATGACGAGTTTATCCTGTAAACTATTTATCATGTATTAATTATTGAATAGTTTCCAATTAGAAAAATATATCACTTTTTAAAATTTTTTGAAATATTTAAAGAAAGCATCTGTGATTTCGAAACTTTGTTTTTAACCTAAAAGGTATATTATATCAAAATTACATTTTAGATTTTATTTTTAAAAAAATTAACGCTTCCACTTCAGGAATCTTTATTTGTAAGCTTAATTTCAATTTGTTCAATACTCTCACAATTTATTTACATTTCTAAACACAGATACCATAAAAATGTTTGATCATTCGCTTAATAAAATGCCAAAAGTCCCTAATTTGGATTCCATTTCATTTTAGAAATATCTTTTTTCAAATAGATTGACAAGCAAATTGAAGATCCCCCCCCCCCTCTATAAAAGTGAAAGATCTGAAGTTTTAAATAGTCTCAAATTAAAAAAAATATTCACGGATTGTATTTATTGTACCAAATTCGATTCGAACCACTCCATTTGTACGTGAGATATCGTCTCCACACACTAGATTCCTGACTATGTAAGTGTTATTTTCTTTAGCATTCCTAAAAGCAACAGCTATTGCCAACAACACTATTGTGTCAAATAACCGCCTTCTGTAACAGTTTAAGGGTCAATTCCTACTGATAAGCCAATACTCTATCACTTTGTTGAGCTTTGTTGCAATTGGCTTTATTTTGTGTGTCTCGTTTTGTTGCCGAGATCGTTCCTAACTTTATAGATTCTTCGCTGGGAGCGTTATAATCTTACTTTTTACTGAATAATATTATTACTATACTATAAATAGACCCAACATGTACAATCATATGCCTTTCCTTATTTCGATGTTTAAAGGCATACCTAGGTATCCTGTATTAGTTAACTCTCGTTCGTGCACGTCTATATAATATGCACTAAACTAATCAAGTGAGGGGGTGATGTATCAAAATTCTCAAGCACTTCCACTATAGCTAGAATCTTGGTTTGGGTGTCATTCGATCCGTCTCAGCTTCTAAATCAAAGGAAATATCCGAAACTTGAAATTGAGAGTGAGAGTAAACAATAATATAAAAAAACTCAAAACCTCTTTGTTTAATTATCCACCATTTCCACTCTAGCTAGAAACAAGGTTTTAGTCTCATTCTGTGCATTCTAGGTCACCGGAAACATTTAATAATTCAAAAGTTCGTATTAGAGGTGAAGATGATGCAAAGGAGTAATTGAAAAATTCTAAACCGCTTCTCAAAATAATCTTGCAAGCAAGCAAAAATCTCGGTTAGGTTGTTATACGATCCTTCTCAGCTCCTAAATCAGCTAAGAAAAAAACGAAAATTTGGAAATTTGAATTAGGAATACATAAACAAAGAGATTATTAAAAGAACTTACACCATTTTGCCTCTTATAAACAAATCCACAAACTTTTATATCCTTTCGCTGTCAATCGAAAAATTAAATAATTTTCTCGCACGTGGAAAACATACTTAATATATTTTCCCCTTTTAACATACTAACAGATTTATAAAATGTTCGACATTCCCATGCTTAAATATGAAAGGGGTTTGATATTCCGAAATGTTTAATTTTGACAACACTTAATCGGCAAGTTTGATTCAGCGTGTAGATGTTACATTTGATGACCATTAGCCATTGAGAACTTGCGAAGCGCAGGTGACATAACTAGCTACTTATACATACTGAGACATATCCTATAAGCAAAGTCCGACATAACCCAACTGCGCCCCGTAGCAGATAAAATGAACAAAATAGTTTTTGAAAACGTAATTTCATTCTAGAAAAATCTGATGTGGGCAGCACATGACTTTCTCTGCAGACTTATATCCTCGTTCTCTTTATTTAAATAAAATTTAATTCACTTAATTCAATTTTCGTTCACATTTGTGAACTGGACGTATTTTCAAAGTTAGTGTATAGAAAACACGAAAAAGTAAAGTATCTCAAGAACGGCTTGTCCTAGTGTAATAGGGTTGGTCTTATTCTTTTCTTCGTTAAAAATTACGTTAAAAGCATGCATTTAATAGAAATATTTAAGCATACCTAATTTTTTATTTTAGACTTTGACTATTTTTCGGGCCATTTTGCAAAAAAAAGCAAGTTATTTTTTTCCAAATCATACCAAAATTTAATTAGCGGCAGGGTAACACACAAGCGACTTATCTACCAAATTTTGTGAAATTCGGTCCAACAGTTTTTCAGCTAAAGTAGATAAAGGCAATTTTTGTGGGCCATTCCGCAAAAAAGGGTGGGTTTTGTCTTTACGAATCCTACCCAAAACTAATCAGCACCAAGATCTCCCCCAAGTTACTTACCTACCAAATTTTATGACATTCGGTTCATTAGTATTTTAGTTAGAGTGAATACATACATTTCACAGACAGACAGACACACACACAGACGTCACGCTAAAAATAGTTTTTTCGTATTCTAGAGGTCTCAAAACGTGTAGATCCGTCGAAAACTCGAGTTGTGATTTTTGGTATGATTCCATTCCCTATACATTACCATGTATTAAAGGGAAAGTAAAAATGTAAAAAAAAAATGTCCTCCGTTGGCTCCAATTAAAATATTTATGCGGCGACATTTAAGTTCGTTTCCGTAAAGGAAACAGAACTCTCAAAAGAGAATTCAGGGAAAAGAATTTATAGTAAAATGTCATAAAAAAGGCCACTATCAAGTTCACTCCAGTAATTCACTAAATGAAACTCGAACTGCAGTTTTTGATAATTACAACTTCATTTTAAGAAATATTTTTACTTGAGGCAAAGGCTAGACAAAATTTTAAATTCCTTAAGAGGTTCGATATTTTTTTGTTTTTCGTTTTGAAGCAGGAACTTCAGAAATAAATAACTTTTAGGCTTTAATTCGTCTTTATAATGAGTAGGAAAACCTAAAAAAAATTAAGCCAGTAGTGAAATAGATAATTTGTCATATTAACAAATATTTCATGCAGTTGTTTATTTTGCAATAAGGGATCATTGCTCTAAATCTTCAAAATATTAGATATTTTTTTCAAATATATATATACACTATGCGACAGTGAAAATGAAAAACCAAGAAGGAGTAGGCAGAAAATTATGCAAATTGCAAGGTAGACGCAGCTCACCGAATTATGTAAATAATGTGAAATGCGCAGCTACCCGCGCACTTTGTGTGAGATATAAGGGAAGGAACCTGCAGAATCGACAATAGTCGTGCTGCTCTGTCTGCCAGATTTTGCAATTTTCTTGTCTGAGGAAACGTGTAGTAGCAGATAATTCCAGGCCGCCGCCAACTGAGGCAGTTCCAGCAAACAGACGATTTCACGAGGGGTATGGTGATCGTACTCAGAAGGGCAGGTTGGTCCATACGCCAAATCTCAGCGGGCAGCCACGTACACGCGTCCACGGTACACCGGCTGTGGCGAAGATGGTTGGGACAAGAGAGTGCTTGAGGGGAGCCGGTACGGCCAGGGCGACGTCAGAACAAGTGGACCGATGCATCCGCCGACAAGTGTTGGCGGCTCAGCAGGCCACTTCCGTCTCCTTTTTGCAGCATGTAAAGGACACCCTTAATGCTCCCATATCGACCAAGAGACATTATCCGTCGATTGGTCGCCGGCGACCTGCACTCATGGCTCACGTTAAGAATACTGCCATTAACCCATTAGCCCAGACGCCTCCGTTTGCAATGGTGTCGGGGTAGAACCACGTGGAAGGCAGAATGATACAGGGTTGTGTTCTCAAACGAGTCACGCTTCTGTTTTAGCAATGACAGTCACCGTGTACGAGTCTGGCGCCGAAGTGGTAACAGGTCCAATCCGGCAGCATCTGTGGAACGCCACACCGCGAAATTATGGTTTGGGGCGCCATCGCCTACGATAGCAGATCCCCTATGGTCCGTATTGAGGGCTATATAACCCAACGATACGTGGAAAACGTGTTGCGACCGGTGACACTGCCCTTCCGTCACAAGGTACCCAATGCCATTTACCAGCAGGATAACGCCTGACCACACATGACACGCATCAACCAACATGCCCTGCAAGGTACCTAGGTTTTTCCTGGCCAGCAGTCTCCCCTGATCTCTCACCAATCGAACACGTCTGGGACGTGATTGGACGTTGCTTACGTGCGCTGCCACCGATGCGAATCTGCCGCATCTATATAGCCGCGTGTCGACCGCAAATTGCTGACAGAGAATGGGCAGCCATCTCTCAGGACACCATCCGTACGTTCATTGACTCTATACATAGGAATGTTGCTGCCTGTATCGCCGCCCACGGTGGTCCTACAACCTACTGATCAGATGGTGTTATCGGTCAGTGTATAGGCGTATCATTATGCAATGAATATCACTTATTGTTCATTGCTGTCTCTCTCTCTATTTGCCGATTTTCATCACTTTCTGCCCATTCATTCTTGGTGTCTCATTTTCACTGTCACGTAGTGTATACTGAAATAAAAACGTTTCTAAGTATTTCAAAGTAATTCACTTGAAAAATTTTCTATAATTACTAGAGTTATAGCACAAAATGTCTTAGGTCATATATTGGATATAATATGAGAAAATGAGTTTAAAAGATATTAAAATATAACTTTAAATCGTCTTTTCCAATCATTTTTTTATATATTATTACAAGCAAGATGATATTGGAAATTTTCAACATTTTTAATCGCACTTTCAGAATATATAATGCATGTTTATCTCTATAAAGTGAACCTACAATTTTTCATGCTTTTAAAACAAAATTAGGAGAATATAATATTAGAATTTCAAAAACATTGTGCAAACTAAGTGCAATACTGCATAAGTGCAACATTGCAAACAATTAATTTGTATAAACACAAATAATATTAGCTTCATAATAAGTATTTGCTCTTGAAGTAGATACCAAAAATTTTATTTTGAATGTAAAATTTTCTTAGAAGTGTTACGCACAAGCGCCATACTAATTTTTCTGTTCTAGAAATTGTTCATAGTTTTCTATAAAAAATATTTCTGTATATTATGCTATTAAAAATTGTACAGTGAAAGAAAATGTACATGCATTACTAGAAAGAAAAATTGTGTTTCTAAAATGTTTATTTTATAAGATATAAAATACGTATAGCTCAAACTGCTGCTAAAGTAATAAAACTAAAATAACTTCGCTGAGAGCAACATACAACACAAAATAAAAGTTAATTTAGTAGTAGTACATACCAATTTTTAACACTTTACAACAAAGTTGAAAAGTATTTATGACTTTGTTAACACTTTACAACAAAATTGAAAAGTGTTTATGACTTTGTTAACACTTTACAGCAAAGTTGAAAAGTGTTTATGACTTTGTTCATTCTGTCTGTATGCCTGTCTGTCTGTCCGTTAGCACGATAACTGCCGTAAAAATGACTTTATCAAAATGAAATTCTAGTATGTTGTTCAGACGATCTGTGGGACCTACTGGAATATAAATATATAATATCACCCAATTAGTTTTGGATTGAACCCGAGTTGAAAAAATGAAATACATTGAACCCTATGGGATCTAATTTTTCAAAAATCTTTAAGTGGATTTAAAATTCACAAATTGCTTCAAAAATTTTAGGAGACATTCAAATTATCCGATAAAATATATAAAAAAAATTTCAGCAAAATATATTCAGTAGTTTTTTAAATAAACATTAAAATAATAATTACACCATTTATATGAAATGATCACTTGATTATTATATGAAGAGATCACGTGACCCACTTCAAAATAAAATATGGCATCCATATTGTGTCAAAATCGTGATTTTTAAAGTTCTTTTTCATTCATATTCAGTGCTGTATCCTTCCTAAAACCGCTTTATTTTTGCTTAAATTCTGTGCATCTACATACTGAAACAACGCAATTACAATATATTTGAGTTTAAATGATCATCCAAATTTGATGAGCACACACTTTTCACATATGGAAAATGTAAAAAGCAAAATATGTAGAATGAGTTGTATAAGAACTGCTGCATTTCTTTAATGCAAAATCATTTAGCTCATGGAGTCTGCAATATAGCTGATATGAATGAAATATTCATTTATTTCACAGAGAGAAGAACAATTTTTTCGACGAAGTTTTAAACGTAGAGTTTAATTACTTGTACCTCCAAGGTCTTAAGTTTTTAAATAAAATAAATTATTATAGTATTGTGATGGATGACATAAATGGAAAATTGTTATGAATGAAATGCTGATTTCATAGAGAGAGCCAGGCGTGTTATATTTAGATGACGTCATTTGAATAAATTTCAGTTGTTATCGATGAAGTTTTCAAATATAATAAATTATTGTGGTATTATAATATAAAAAATATTGCCGAGGAATATATCGCATTTTACAGATGTTTGAACCAGGCAATTTATATTTCAATGCCGTCATTTGAATAAAGCTCATTTTTTTTATGAAGTTTTAAGTTTTCAAATATAATAAATTAATGTAGTATTGTGATAATTTTCAAAATATTACCTACGAATGTATCGCATTTTAGAGATGTTTAAATGAAATTGCAATGGAGTTGGAAAGTGTCTCATAATCAGTGCTTTATGCATGATTGATCTTTCTTGTTTGTTCTTTGCATTGTTCAGAACCATCAGCTCTCTATAAAAGTATATCTTAAAAAATATGTGCATTATAAATGATTAAAAAATATTAAAATAATTAAAATAAATGTTTTAAATAAATTGTACAATAAACAAATTAGATTTATCACTAGAAAGAAAAAGTGCATTTCCAAAATGTATAGTTTATAAAATATAAAATGCATACAGCTCCAACTGCTGGTAAAGTAATAAAATCAAAATCAATTAAGAACAACCTACAACACAAAATAATGGTTAAAACTGAAACAACTTTGTTATGAGCAACATACAGTGCAGAATAATAGTGATACAGGTAGTTCGCACCAATTTCTTGTTCTTCGAATGGTTCAGAGTTTCAGCTCACTATAAAAATCTTTCTTAATATTATCTTTTAAAAGTATTGTACATTAAAAAGAACATAGCAAAGTACATAAAACACTTCGTTAAGAGCAAGATAAAACAAAAATTTTTGCAATAGTTCATTTCAAACGAGTAATAGTTCATACCAATTTTTTTGTTCTATAAATGGTTATTAGTTTTCAGTTCTCTGTAAGAAATATTTCTTAATATTATGTGTCTTAAAATTGTACATTAAAAAAAAGAACATAGATTTATCATTAATAAAATAATAGAATTGTCACTAAAAATATGAACTATTTTTTCTTTCAATGTAAACATGTTTGAAACGTAATATTAAGAAATTATTTTTATAGAAATTTGAAAACAATAAACCATTTGTAAATAATTAATTATATGAGCTATTACTATGCGACGTTAATTTTCCGATTTGGTATTTTATCGCTTATTCATAATTTCCCTATACTTGTTACTTCCTCCATGGTTATTACATTTTTTTCTCCTCTCGCCGTGAGCAACCCCTTTACTTTGCTTCAGCCACGCTTGCTGTTCTAAAATTGACGATTAGAAGTTGAGCCTCTTGTTTGTCCCGAAGAAGGCAGTTAATTTCTTGCCTTCGAAATCCATCGACATTATTAAATTTGTGTTGTATGTTGCAAATAGCGAATTTTCCTTAATTTATCTGTATACATTGTTTATTCATTCACAGATAATTGAGCAATCTTACATTATAAAAGAAGATGTGCGTGTATGAGTTCTGTAGCAGTAACTCTAAGCATTGCACTCCATGCGATGTGTGCACAGACACATCAAGACCTGGGAAGGTTCATTTCAGCGAATTTTTTTTAAACTTCGAATTTGTTTAAAGAGGATTTTCAAAGAAAAAATTCATCATTTTGCGCCATTTTATCAAATTGAATATATTTTTACTTTCCTTATATGCATAGTATACTGTATAAGAAAAGTATTGTGACGGGGTCGAAAATTCGAATTCGAGTTTTCGACGGGAGAGCACGTTTCAAGCATCCCTGATCACGAATCGAACATTTATGCGGTGGTGTCTGTCTATGTGTGTGTGTGTGTGTGTATCAGTGAGTCTGTGGAGACGATATTTCACGAACAAATGAAGCGATTCGAATGAATTTTGGTACAAAAATTGTAATCCTTGACTACTAGAAGCCTATTGTTTTTAAATACAATCAAATATTCAGAACTCCTCCAAATTTTCGAGTGAAATTTTGAAAAAATCATCAAAAAATCATAACTTTTAATAAAGTTACGCAAATAGACACTTCTTATGTATTTTTTCCCTAGAAAACGATTGACGTAAACTTTAGAGCGCTAGCATGAACCGTTCTCGAAATATTGTACATTTTTCAAATAAATTTATCAAAACATTCCATAAATTGAAAAAAATATATAAACTGTTGAGAAACATGTTCAGATTTCATATGTAATATCATGCGATCAATTGGGTGACATCATTCTCGTGGATTTAGCTCGTTCCATTCATGAGAAAAGATACTTTAAACAATACTTTCGTATTTAAACGCCAATAGTCATTTATCTGCTATAAGAATAACTTATTTTTCAGTCCATAACGCTTGGTGAGATTTTGGCGATGAATTTGGCGGGATGTCGCCAACTTGGTGACTTTTTTAAATGTTGCCAAATAAACGAAAATCTCGCCAAATGGATAAAAATTACGCTAAATCAATGAAAATTTCAACTAATTGAAAAAAATTCAATATTTTGGAAAGAATGTATCTATTATAAGAATAACCTATTTTATTTTTACTGTAAAAGAAGTAAATACATTGTATTATATAAGGAAAATCATGTGCTGCCCACATCAGATTTTTTTTCTCGCTTTTGCAGACAACAGAAAATAATTTTAGAGCAGGTTCCAGGTGCATACAGTGGATGCATGCGCATAGATTAATCACTAGAAAGAAAAATTGCGTTTACAAAATGCATAATTTATAAGATATAAAATACGTATATCTCAAACTGCTGCTAAAGTAATAAAATCAAAATAACTTCATCGAAACCAACCTACAAAAAAATAATAGTTGAAACTAAAACAACTTCCTTAAGAGCTACATGCAATACAAATTAATAATCATAGTTCATTTAGTAATAGTTCTTACCAAATTTTTGTTCTTCAAATGGTTCAGATTTTTCTACTTTATAAGTATACTAGCAGCGATTACCCGCCGTTGCTCGGGATTTGCCATGCAAAACAGTGATAAAAATTACACCGGAACATATAGGGCCGTTAATCGTATACATTGTTTTTTCACTGTGAAAGATGTAAATTCATTGCATTATGTAAGAAAAAAAATCATTGTATTATATAAGTCATAGATGCATAGGAAGGAATCTTCCTCATGAAATGCTGATAATTACATAACCCTTTTAAGCACTTTACAACATAGTTGAAAAGTGTTTATGACTTTGTTCATTCTGTCTGTCTGTCCGTTAGCACTATAACTGCCGTAAATATGACTTTATCAAAATGAAATTTTAGTATGTTGTTCAGACGGTCTGTGGGACCTATGGGAATATAAATGAATAATATCACCAATTAATGGTTGAAAAAATGAAATACATTGAACCCTATGGAGCCTAATTTTTCAAACATTTTTAGGCGAATTTAAAATTCACAAATTTCTTCGAAAGTTTTAGGAGATATTCAAATTATCTCATAAAATATATAAAAAAATGTTCAACAAAATATATTCAGTAGTTTTTTAAATGACAATTAAATAATAATTAAACCCTTTATATGAAAAGATCACGTGCCCTACTTCAAAATAAAATATGGCATCCATCTTGTGTCGAAATCGTGATTTTTAAAATTAATTTTAATTTATATTTAGTGTCGTATCCGTCCTAAAACCTCTTCATTTTTGCTTAATTTTTGTGCATCTGTATTCTGAAACAGCACAATTGCAATATATTTGAGCTTAAATGATCATCAAACTTTGATTATTTTTACAACGAAATATAATTTTTGCTCATGTAGAATGTAAACTGTTTAGGCTGTAAGATGAGTTGAGTAAGAATTGCTGAATTTATTTTTATTCAAAATTATTTTGCTCAGGAGTATGCAATATAGGTGATATGAATGAAACATTCATTGATTTTACATACAGAAGCAGACGATTTAATGGCAGACTTCTTCGATGAAGTTTTATGCCTAGAATTAAATTATTTTTGGCATCCATGGTTTTAAGTTTTTAAGTAGAATGAATTATTGTTGCACTGTGATTAATGAAATAAAAATGTATGAATGAAATATTTACACTGCTTTTACACCCAGAGCCGGCCACACAAGTAGCTGCCTTAGAGTTGGTCGTGTAGTCTGGGTCTTCAATAGAGAGCCAGGTGATTTATATTTCGATGACGTCATTTGAATCAAGTTCGTTTTTTTTCGATGAAGTTTTAAATTTTCAAATATAATTAATTATTGCAGTTTTGTGATATATTACCTCTGAATGTATCGCATTTTAGAGATGTTTAAATAAAATTAAAGTTGGAAAGTGTTTGATAATCAATGCTTTATGCATGATTGATCTTTCTTGTGATTTCTTAATACTTTTTGTTGTTGAGTAAGCCGGCGAAAAATAAACCATGGTGATAGTTTATATTTAAATTCATATTTCAAACCTACGATTTTCAAAAGTGACTGACACGTTCAATAAACTCAAACAAAACTCAGAGATTTAATTGACTTTCACGTTAAAGCCAACGATTTCCAACCTTTTTCGTTGGGAATCATGGAGTTAGAGAGTAGAACTCCTAGGGAAAAGTTTCGTTTTCCATCAATACTTCGATAAACCCTGGTTTTAGAAACTCGAAACTTGGACAAAATTTATGGGGGCTATTTCAAAGCTACTCACCAAATTTCATTAAATTCGGCTCAACCGTTCTGCCGTGATGATGAGACAAACGAAAGTGTCGTTTTTCAGTGATATCATGAGAACCACTGGTCGTAAAAACTCGAAACATGGACTAAATTTTAAGTGGGGCTATTTCAGGACTATCCAGCAGATTTTATCAAATTCGGTTCAGCCGTTCTTCCGTAATGTTGGATCATACATACATACATACATACATACATATATACATATATACATACTTTTCTGCTTTATATATATATATATCTCTTAATATTGTCTTTTAAAAGAAATTTTACATTAAAAGAAAAAACAAATATTTGTTGCTAGAATGAAAAAAGTGCTTTTCAAAATGCGTAATTCATAAGATATAAAATAAGTACAGCTCAACCGGCTGCTAATGCAATAAAATCAAAATAAGGCTAAAGGATATGTTAAAGGATATGTTATAGTTTTCTGCGACATTTTCAGACGACATATCGAGATATCGCGAGAATTATTTTAGACCGAAACAGGCGATTTGGAAATTGGATGTGGTGTTAACTGCGTTATTTAGGTTGTGGAAACTTATTTAGTCCCGGCAAAGTCGTGTAATTCGTTCTAGTTGCTTCTTGAAGAAAACCAATCAACTGATCGTGTTACAGCATTAGAAACATTATTATAGATATAAAACATCTGATGTGGGCAGCACATGACTTTTCTTATATAATGCAATAAATTTACTACTTTTACAGTAAAAAAATAAGTTATTCTTATAGTAAATACTTATATACTTTTCAAGATATTGAATTTTCGTCTAGTCGTCATTTTTATTGATTTAGCGTCATTTTTTATCCATTTGGCTAGATTTTCGTTAATTTGATTTAGTGGAATGTCGCCGACTTAGCGACATTTGAAAATGTCGCCAAGTCGGCGACATTTCACAAAATTCATCTTCAAAATCTCGCCAAGCATTATGGATGGAGAGATAAGTTATTCTTACAGTGGATAAATAAGTATTGGCGTTCAAATACAAAAGTATTACTCAGAGTATCTTTACTTATGAATGGAGCTAGCTAGATCCACGAGAGTGATGTCACCCAATTGATCGCATGATATTACATATGAAACGTGAACATTTTTCTTAACAGTTAATATTTTTTTAATTTATGGGATTTTTTGATAAATTTATTTGAAAAATGTGCAATATCTCGAGAACGGTTCATGCTAGCGTTCAAAAGTTTATGTTAAACGTTTTCTAAGGAAAAGTTACGTAAGAAATATCTATTTGCGTAACTTTATTAAAGGTTTTTATTTTTTGATGACTTTTTCAAAATTTCACTCAAAAATTTAGGGAGAGTCTGAACATTCGATTGTGCTTCAAAACAATAGACTTTCAGTATTTACGGATTGTAATTTTTGTACCAAATTTCATTCGGGTCGCTCCATTCGTTCGTGAAACATCGTGTCCACACACCCACACACATCACCTCAAATATGTTCGATTCGTGATTAGGGATGCTTGAAACGTGCTCTCCCGTCGAAAACTCTAATTCAAGTTTTCGAACCCGTCACAATACTTTCCTTATACATTATACTATGTATATAAGGAAAGTAAAAATCGTTGCCCCTGTCCATTTGACAAACTTCGTTCCCCTGTAGAACTTTTATATTAAAACAACATATTCAAATATTAATAACATGTTAAAATAACATGCTTTCACTATACTCCATAACATTCCTATTTTGAATCGCAGATGCACAAAGCAGATACAGAGTTAAACCATAATTTAATTATTTCGGATGTAATTCTCTTTTAATTTGGAAGAAATTAAAAACTTAATGAAAAATTTATTTCTTGATGAGTTTTGATTTCTTGATGGTTTATTCAAAATTTTATTCGGAAATTTGAGAATCTTACGAGCATTCGATTGCATCTTATGCTTCCAGTATAAACGGATTGTAATTTTTGTACAAAATTCCATTGAAATCGCTCCATTCGTTCGTAAGATACGATCTCCAGAGACTCGCAGACATAAAAATACAAACATCACTTTAAAAACGTTCGATTCGTGTTCAGAGATATTTAAAATGTACTCGAAAAAAAATATTAAATATACTCGAGATTTAAAATGTCGTCGGAAACTCGAATTCGAATATTCGACCCCGTTGCAATATTGTATATATTATACTATGCATACTTATAAAGAAAGTAATAAATAATAATGAATTTCAGTTAATGAAACTAGAGTATCCAGATCTTTTTACATTGCAGATTCCAATTAAGAGTTTTCTGAGGCATTCACGTCCGCTTCCGGGGGCAAAAAAAAAATATTCAAACGAGAATTCTAGAAAATGGTAAAATCCCTGAAAAAGTTTGTCACCACTGAGTTAGTTCACTTCGATGATTAGCTAAAAGGAGTTTCTTTTGAAGTTTCCAATAATCGAAACTGCTTTTTTGGCAACTTTTCTGGAGAATTTTAAAAAACTTAAGTAGTTCTTTCTTTTGCCATTTTTCAATTCGTTTCGTTTTGAATTTAGAACTTTAAAATAAAGATTTAGTATAACTTAGCTATAAATTTCCAACCACTTATAATGCTGAGGTATAGACTCAATTAAGTTGCATAGCATATGTCACTCTGCGGAAGATTGCGATAAGAAATGATCTTCTCTCCGTTTGTCTGTAACACTTGCTGATGCATTTGACGAACTTGGCAAATGATTTAGCGACGTATCGCCAATTTGGCGATATTTCACCCCAATTGACGAAAATATCATCAAAATTACAAAAATAACACTAAATTAATGAAAATGACGTCTAATTGATGAATCAATTATTAAAATATTTTAATACATGAACTATGTCGCTTATTGAGGATGCTATCAATATTGATAATTGTTTATTTAGAGTTGCGCGAAATATAAGTTAATTTGGTACTTTGACATAGTTTTACGTCTTGTCATCCGGAAAATCGCCAAATTTGCATTTCAACGTTAAAAAGACAATACCGTGGATCTTATACATTATACTTTGACTGCAAAAGGAGTAAATCATTGCATTTTATAAGGAAAGTCATGCACTTTCCACATCAGATATTTGTTTTTTTTTTTCGATGTAGTTTACGAGATATTTTACTTTTTACGGACTTATGAAGTGACTGCCAACGGCTCTACCGTGCTGAATGCACCGGTTCTCGTTAGGTCACCGAAGTCAAGCAGCATCGGGCGTGGTTAGTACTTGGGTGGGTGACCACCTGGGAACACCGCGTGCTGTTGGCACATTTCGGACGTGGTAGCCCGGTGGTTTGCGCGCTGGATTTGCACGCTGCCACAACTGACGCCGTGTTCATGTGAAGTACGATCGCGTTAAACACTTGGGTCCGTAAGTCCTTCTGAGAGGTTGGTGGTAGGGGAAGGAGGGTACGGTCCCTGTGGATGCCTCCCCCACTGGGTTCCGGTCTAAATTGGGTGGTACTTCCCTGTCGTCCAAACGGTTACCTTACACCTTTCTGGTAGGTCGGACGGTCTGGGTCTCAACAACAACAACAGCACTTATGAAGTGAAAATTTTTCGTTCGTATCGGCAAGCTCATCAATATTCTCTGTATAATACCCCAAGATCTATAGCATACAAAAATACGAAATTTGGTACATATATATAGAAATTATAGGGTAACACAATGAAATAAACCGTTTACCGATTTAAACTTTAGTTTTGCTTAAAATAGATCCCAAAGTGAGCTCTGCGAACGCAGCGAGTAGGAGGCGAAACCTCCCAACTCGCAAAACATTTTATGGGGTATGGCGCAGCGTAGCGAGCAGGGAGCAGGTAGGTCTCTCTAGTGTGATAAATATTTTTAAAATTATAAAAACTATATTATATAACATTATTAAATTTTAAGCAAATCTATGATGATATATTATAAGCAGATTTAATGAACTTTTATTACATTACATACTATATTTTACTTACTATTTTCATTTTCCCTGCAATATATAGTATATGTAATGGAATCGACATGCTACAAGTATTTCATCACTGTTTATATATTTTCTATAACATCACATAGTTTTACAAACGGCTTTTTCACAGTTTTAGAAATTCAGTACTACAGAAATCAGAAACATAATTTTGTAGTAACCGTCATAGCTGTATCATATGAAAATTACAGCTCACAACCTCGTCAAAATTATTATTCGTTTATAAGTTTACATGATCATAGCCGTTCAACAAAACCATCATATTTCATGCCTACATACATGCTTTCAAATTGAATAATAATGCATTTCTAAGTTCCAGCCATCCTCACAAATAGACCATCTATGCTAAAATTGGAAACCACTAGCTTTCTTGAATGATTGTCTTTTGCAATTCTTAACAAGATGTGTTTGGGGGGCAATATCAAAGCTCCGAGGTCATTAAATATTTATGCGCCATGCAAAGAAACACATTTGAAAGCAACAAACCTGCAGCAATTATTCTGGAATGTTTCCAAATGTTTTGTTTCCTTGTTATCAAACTGGTATGCTTCCTATAACAGATGCAGACGATTTTGCATATTAAATGTACGTATTCCGGTTTATAGCATATTGTTCTTGATAACAAAACTTTCAGATATTTATCGCTGTAACCAAGTGGTGATACTTAAAGTCAGGAGATAGATTATTGCATTTTGACAAAGAAAATAAATGCAAAATAGCACGTTAAAAATGTGTACCTTTTGAAATATATTTTGAATGTTATGCGAAATAGTTGTGCAGACAAGTGATTAGAAATGTATAATGGAACTTTAGAAAAGATAAATATTAACTGTTATATCTTTGTTCTCTGATTTAAATATACTTTTAAATGACTCATCCTAGAATTTCGTATAGGAAAATACTATTTACTAGTTTTTCTGAATGTCAAAAAGTCTATTTATAAATTTGCCTGTGTACGAATTTATCCGAAAAAAGCACTTACTATGGTAAATCTAACACCTGACAAATACAAACTGAAATTTGATAGAATTTTTATATGCTGTCAAATTTCTTATTTTAAATAAATTAACACACAAATTTATAGAATAATCTTATTTTTCTTATATGAAAAAATTAAAAAATATATATATATGGTTGAACGGAAAAGAATTTGTTCGTGTCGAAAACATTTTTTGGGCAAAACGAAAATCCTGACGCGTTCTGCCTGTCGGTGGGTAAGCCTGTTTGTTCAAAATAAATGTAACCACTTTTCTCCGAAACTACTAAGCAGATTGAAACCACACTGGTTTCCCGTATCTAACACATTCCACAAAGCCAAAACTCACGTCACTGTTTTTCGCCCAATTTCCCCTGTTGTGAGCAAGCAGTATGTCAACTACCGCTTGACTATCAGAATCTCGGTAGTAGTGTCGTACAAGACAGAGCACCAGGCGCGAAGCGCCTTTAATCTCCAGTTTCAATATGTGGTTCTTATCGTCAAACTGTGACATTAATTCAGTGACCCTAATTGGAGGTTCGAGGTTTTTATTTACTACTTTTTATTATTTGTCCTAGCTCCTAGTGTGGCAGTTTGTTGCACATTTAGAGTTTAAGCAGTTTGGGGGGTTGATGCAGATCTAAGGGTTACCTAGCGTTTTGGCAGTTTAGAGTTTAGAATATTTTTTTTATAAAATAAAAGTCGCGAGTTTTATTTAAAAATCAGATGTTTGAGGTGGGATCTTTTACTTCCGATTATCGATGTTTAGAACAGCGCGGGGTCTCTTACGAGATTTGGCCTTGCGATGATCATAGTCATGCAGATTGAATAACAGTTCGTTTGGGACGGATGGCAAATTTCTGTAAAATTTAAGCGCTAGCTTTTTAATTTGGGCTCTAACAGTTTTTATTTTGAAGTCATTCCTAATTACCGAGTTTCTTAAGTACCTGGGAGCTTTCCTGATAATCCGTAGGATTTTGTTTTGTTTTGTCTCTAGGAGGTCTATTGTAGTTTTACAGGCATATCCCCATACGGGTGCTGCATACAGCATTCCCGGGCGGATGACCGATTTATAAATTAGAAGTTTATTTTGATAACTTAGATTTCCGTTTCCTATCATTGGGTATAAGGCTCCTGTGGCCATGTACGCTTTTTTGATTAAGTTCGTTACGTGCTGTTTCCAGGTTAGGTGGGAATCTATCGTTACACCTAGGTATTTAGTAGATTTTTCCGCTTTTAGGGCATGGTTGTTTATGTACAGAGGCGGCGGAGGTTTACGTTTTCTAGAGAAATAAATCCAATGACATTTATTGGGGTTTAATTTTATTCGCCATTTTTCCAGCCAAGTTTGGAGTATGTCTAAGTGTTGTTGTAGCTGTCTGTGCATTACTGAGACATAGGGGTGTTTTGCAAGTATCGCACTGTCGTCTGCATAGAGTGCCAGCTCTGTGTTTGGAGTCCTAGGGATGTCGTTCAGGTATATGTTAAAGAGTGTCGGGCCCAGGATAGAACCTTGCGGTACACTACTTTTAATGAGCTTGGGTGTAGATAAGTTACCTCCTACTCTGACTTGAAAGTGTCTGTTATTTAAGTATGAGATTAAAAGTTTGACAAGAGCGTCAGGGACTTTTAAAGTGATCAATTTGTACGCTAATCCACAGTGCCATACTTTATCAAAGGCTTTTTGTATGTCCAGAAAAATCGCAGCTGTGGGTGTCTTGTTATTGAGACCAGAAGATATGTACTCTACCACTCTCAGCAATTGATGAGTGGTGGAGTGCTTTGGCCGAAATCCAAACTGCTCCGGAATGATAATGTCATTCTCACTAAGGTGCGTGTTCAGTCTCTTAAGAATAATTTTCTCAGTAATTTTACTAAGTGTCGGTAGCAAGCTAATTGGTCTGTAGTTGGCTGGAATTGTGGCATCCTCACCAGGCTTATGGATTGTTATAATTATCGCTTCCTTCCATTCTTTGGGGAAATAGTTTAGTTTTAATATTTTATTTATTAAGATAGTCAAGTAACATATTACGTTTAAGGGTAGGTTTTTAACCGCAATATTTCTGATTTTGTCGTGCCCTGGGCTTATATGGTTTTTGAGATTTTTAATAATTTCTACTATCTCCTGCGGGGTAGCTGGGTCAATCTCAGCCGTTACTGGGGAATTCCTGAAGTTATTTAAAGTTTGACTAACCATTCTTAGGGTGTCCTGACACATTAGATCGTGGTTTGGTTGGAATTGTTTTTCATAATGGCTTGCGAGCGCCTCGGCTTTTTCCTCGTCTGAGTACGCGATTTTAGCACCATCTATTAGTGGCGGGAGCTTAATTTGAGGTTTCCTGAGTCTTTTTGCGAATTGCCAGAGCGATACGTCTTCTGGGCTAAGGGATTCGATTAGTTCTTTATACTGTTGCTGCTTTTCTGCGACAATTTTTTCCCTGACTTTGCACGTGAGTCTGTTAAGCTCCCTTTTAAGGGCGGGGTCTCTGTTAGCCTGCCATGTCTTACGTATTCTATTCCTTTGCCTGACTAATTGTTTGACATGGTGGGAAAGTGTGGGCATTTTTGGAGACTCACGATGTGTTGTAGCAGAGGCAATTGCTCTCTTGATTTCTGTTGTGAGTGTGTGCGTGGCAGAGTCAATATCCGCCGTGCTCATTATGTTAGGTACTGCTAAGTGCGGCTCGAAGAGTGCTCTTTTGAATACTTCCCAGTTGACCCTCTCTTGTCCCAAAGAGGCTGGAAGAGGCGTGTTCAGGTCGAATGTCACCAGTACCGGTAGATGATCCGAGTCAAATTCATCCAGGGTACTAATAGTGTGAGCGTAATCTATGTTCCGCGTTAGGACAAAGTCTATGAATGAGCCGTTGGCGCCTGAGAAGCAGGTTGGTGTCGACGGTACAATAATGTTAGTGTTTGTAGTGTTCAGCAGTCTGTGTATCTGTGTACCGCGTGAATTGGCTCTCCTACAGCCCCACGCTCGATGGTGTGCGTTGAAGTTTTCTGTCACTATCCAAGTTCTGTATTAGGCCCCAAATTCAGCCAATCCCTAACGAATCGTAGAATTGTGTCTCAGAACAGATGTGTGACAACTCAAGCCCCAAGCAAAATACTTTTTTCTCACTGAACCTTTTCTTTTAAATATTTTTGCTACTCTTTCTTTCTTCCTTGGTCATTTTTATTTGTTCATTCATGGTATCCTGCTACTCGTCCATTTCTCCATGGTTGTTTTAATCTTCACACTATTAAAAAACGTCTGTGGCAGAAATAACTGCTTTATATGTAATTTTTATTTTGAAGCGTATGGCATAATTTCGCGGACAATAACATACACTGTTTTCAAGGCATTACATAATAAATTCAATCATAATAAATTAAATAATAATAAATGACATATTACATGCATAATAAATTAAATAAGTTCACTATTATCATATGAGTAGGGGTTTTCTATGTACTTTCAATTAGATATAAATAGACACCAGTGTTTAGTAATTCTCACTAGTCGTTTTCGAGATATAAAAAATGTTACTTTTCCACATTAAACGTTTTATATAGGGGGAGAGATGTGTTGGACTCATAACTTTTAATATTATTTTATTCTTTATTGCTGCATTATTATCCTTTTTTATTATGAACTTCGGCATATTTACATGCTTGTAGAAACTTCTCCATCAACCTTACATTTTTTGTGTATACCAGAGATTATTCCAATATAGCATTTAACATTTCACTACCAATACAAGAAAACCTGCAATTTATATCTAGCTATGAATCTCTGCATTGTTAGTACACGTATTGTTTAACCAATGTTGTACCAAATCTTTAAAATAATTAAATTGATTAAGCAATGCAAAGTAACTAAACTTTACTAATGAAAATAATCCTAGTATAAAGAAATCAAGCTTCGATGAAAAATGGTTCGCAGATACAAAACAAGTTTTGAAGCATTCATAAATCTTATTTGGAAGCCACAGAGAAAACTTCTTATAAGAATATGCCGGAAAGAAGATATGCTAAATTGTTGTAATTTCGTAGGTCTTCTTCCATTCTGAGTTATTAAGAAGCAACAGTAGCAAAAGGTTAGTATTTTACCTTAATGGTAAGTAATTAAAATTTTTTATCTTGTAAAAAGTGGGAAAAACTAGGAAAACAGATTACAAGTATTAAAAGGGCAGGCTGTTCATTTTTTCTCGTATATACAAGGGGTGTCTAAGGTTTTTCTCTCAGAAAAGATTGAGTTACAATATTTTGGCACTTTATTGTACTTTTATGGACTCCAGGAGCTGTTTTAATCAGGAACTACATTTGAGCTACAGAGAACCTTATCTTTTAACTTGGCAGATGAGTTTATGCTTCCTACAGAACAGCCCATAGAAAATATTCTGGGAACTACGAGGTCTACCTGTAGCCATACGGTTCATTCTCTAGCCCTCTGTTCTGTAGAAGACTGGTTTGAGTGTGCGGAGTTCTGTATATGCATATGCAAAAGGCATTTAAGGCAATTCGTTTTTGAGCTAAAAGCCTAGACATTTAAATAATAATCATTTAACAGATAAGCATTTAACTATCAATCATTTAAGTGATAATAAGAGCTACATAAAGTATTGTCAGATAACTGAATAATCGATAATTTATTGTCTGGCTGAGTTGAGTTTAGGTGTTTAGTTAAGAGGTTCGATGCAATTATTTAACAAATAATCATTTAATTAACAATCATTTAAGTGACAGAAAATAACTTTATCAGTAAATAACTTTAAACTGAGCCTTCCACGCGTGGTGGCGCTGGTGTCTAGGGCAGTTCTACAGCAGTCAGCTCGGGAATGAATCAAAAAGTAGTGAGCTTGATGTCATGGGGGAAGGTTTTCGTCATTCGGGATGTCTCGGATCAGTGAAGATTTTGAGAGGCGTTGATAGCAAGTATTCGCTTTGTTACAATTAAAAATATTTGTTAATTTTGAAGTAGTATTATCCAGACATAAGCATCTTACACAGAGAATTACATTTTAAATTTGGCTGTGCACACCTTACCTAGCGACGTCCAGAGAGATTGAGTGACATCTGCGGGGAAGACAGTTGCAGTTAGCAAGTTCGGTCTCTCCTGTGAGCCCGAGAACAAAACGCGTGTGTTTGCTCTCCTCATGACATCATATGCGCAGAGCCGGATGAAAAAAATTAATTCAGTTATGCCCGGAAGCAACTCCCTGCCAAGGTTCTTTATTATAAGATTGGAAAGTCAGCCCGACAAGGAATTAAAAAGTTGTCAGCTCAACGTCGACGAGCGTATCATTCCGTCATTGGTAACGCCAGAGACAGTGATAACTTTATGAGTGGTTACCAAGACACAGCAAGTTTTGGCTTTATTACAATTAAAAATTGTTTGTAAATTTTGGAGTGGCAATATCCAGACATAAACAACTTGCGCAACGATTTTAAATTGTGTTGTGTATATCTTTCCCAGTGACGTCCAAAGAGATTTAGTGACGTTGGTGGGCAGAATGACAGTTGCAGTTAACAAATTTGGTATCTAATGAAAACCCGAGAACAAAATACGCACGTTTATTATTCACATAACATCATGCGCGCAGAGCGCTGTAGTCAATGCATTGTCTGATACGAAGGTCTATATTGTCTGATACGAATATCTGTATTGTCTGACACAGGAAGCGCGACATTGAGTGCTACCAAATGTTTCTGTACGTATTTTGTGACTCAGCTTTATTAAAAGTGTTTTTCAAAATGAGTGACAAAGGAGAGAAATCGAACTTTTACACGGAAAGTGTTCTTCTTAATGAAGCCCTGCAAGGTACTTCTTCCGCAAGCATGGGCTCATACGTTTCTATTTCTGACGCTGTTACTCTGTTACTCCTTAGTTGAAGGTATGTGCAAAATTTGGATCAGTCATGACCTGTAATTCACAAAATTACAGGTCATGACTTAATCCAAATTCTAAGCTTCGATCTGTAGATTGAGAATAATCATCACGTTAAGTCTTTGAGGGAAAACGATTTTTGAAACTTTCGCTCACTAACTATTGTTGAGCCACTGTTTCCATTTATCGTTTGGATACAAGAAATGTAATTTGCAGTTAATTCAAATGACTTTAAATACTTGAAAAAACAGATGACATGACATGTGATAAAACGTCCTATAATTTGTAAATAAACTTGAATTTATTTCGAAAGTTTTAATATTTGTAACTAATTATACGTTTTTCAGGATAAATTCAGGAACAGTTCTAATAAGAAATTTCCACATTTTTAATACAAAATTTAAATCGATTTAATCAAAACCTAAAAAGCAACAAATGATTTAGCTAAATAAATTGAATATCTTTTAACTATTTATATTAATGAAAATAATCCTATTCTGTAAAATCATGGCCTTGGTAGAAAAATAGCTCGAAGGTATAAATACATTTTAATAGAGCCATCTAACTTAACTTAAAAGCTAATCAAAAACTGCTTATAAGAATATCCTTAAAACAAGCTATTTAAATATCTTCATTATTTTGATTTATATAAATGTCACTCGCGAAGGTTTGTATTTCATCTTAATGGTTCGTAGTTATGAATTTTTATCTATTTAAGTAGAAAAAAGCCGAAATAATTTGAATATATATTAAAAAATCTGATGTGGGCAGCATATGACTTTCTCTACTTAATGCAGTCATTTCATTTCTTTTCTTTCAATACGAAATAATGATGTTCAAAATCTACAGCCCAATATTTTAACCATTGAATTGTACATTAATATTTAGCCCAATCCTAAATGTAAACGTGTAACATTATTTCGAAACACCAAATTATCTTATATATATAACTTGGCAATTTGAAATATTGCTAGCAACCACTAAACTAAACAATATAGTCCATATGTTAAAATATTTTAATAATTAATTCTCAATTTGGCGTCAATTTCGTAAATTTGGTTTTATTTTTACCAATTTGATTAAATTTTAACAAATCTTCAATCTTCTTGTCAATTTGGCACTATTTAAACAAAATGACCGAGTTGGCGATATTTTGTCAAATTAGCCGCCAACGTCAGCAAATTAGATGCCAAATATTACAGCTGAAAAATGAAGGTATTGGGCAACATATACTATATTTTATATAATTTTTTAGATACATTAATTTGAAAAATGTACATATATCGAGAACGGTATATGCTAGCGCTGTAAAGTTTGCATCATTCGTTTTATAATGACATATTACATCGGGAATGATTATTTCTTAATCAATATTAAAAGTGCTGATTTTTTAAAGACTTTTTCAAAAATTCTTTCAAAAATTGGGGGAGAGACTTCCAAAACAACGATTGCGTTTAAAATCAAAGATAATTAAGGTGCAAGTATTCACTCTAATTCTAATAATCCTACCAAATTACATTTGAAACACTTCACTCATATATATATATATACGTATATATATATATATATATATATATATATATATATATATATATATATATATATATATATACGTATATATATATATATATATATACAAGCAGATATCATCTCAAAAGTGCACGCTTCAAGTTCAGGGATGCTTGAAAAGTACACTTTTGTTGAAATCTCGAATCCAAATTTTTGACTCCATGATAATACTTTTCCCAATGCATAATACTACGTATGTATACATACAATACTTAATTCCTGATTTGCGATGAACTTTTAATATTAAATGTTATAATAATTGTCACAAAAAGGAAAGAGGCAAGTTCTTCTGTATTTAGATAAACAAAGAGATAGAAATACAACTTATAATTTTATTTATATAAATAATAACAATTTTACAATTCAACAACATATTCTCTGTAGACTGCATTTCTAGTCTTCTTATTATAAACAGAAATAAAGAGGGATCTTTCATTTATGGCCCTTGAGCAGCCAACATATAGTTGACCGTGAGAAAAGCAGCAAGTGTATATCCGCAGTACTGAACGGCTGCCCTTCTTTTGATGTATATCCCTGCTTTATTATAAACGATTAGATCACATTTAGATGTATATCCCTGCTTGATGTATATCCCTGCTTTATTATAAACGATTAGATCACATTTAGATGTATATCCCTGCTTGATGTATATCCCTGCTTTATTATAAACGATTAGATCACATTTAGATGTATATCCCTGCTTGATGTATATCCCTGCTTTATTATAAACGATTAGATCACATTTAGGCTCAAATAATTATTGACTAGCGTTGGTTTGGAGACTAAGGTTTATAAGGTCACTTTCAAAGTGAGGAAACTTTCGAAAGGACATGAAACCCAATAGATAAACAGACAGACAGACATACAGACAAACGGACGCCTAAATTCTATATGGAACAGGACAGGAGCTGTACATCAAAATTTTATAAAAATCGATAAAACCATTCTTTAGTGATAATGAGACAAACATATCGATATTCAATTTTTTTTATATAGATTAATGTATTGGTTTAATTTATATAATTTTCCAAAATTGACTATAAAACACACAAATGAGAAGTTTATTAAATGATATATGTAAGTATATTAAGTTTAAACTGCAATGTATAATAAAATAGAAGTTTTAATGCTATTTGTGGTATTTGTTGGACATCAGTCAAGGGTCAACCTCTTTTTTTATTTGAAAGGCATTTTGAAATAAAATATTTATATTACAACTGAATTCTTTGAAACGTTACAACAATAGGTCTTCAAAATAATGCAGATATAGATTTGACTGCTGGAATAAAATTTTTATCTATTTTATGTAGAAAAACATATACAGTTATCAAAATAAATATGCAGATCTAAAAGCACCGTCCCTTTGAAATACGAAATTGATATTTTCTTACTTTCTTTGAAAACGTTTCAAGAACTCTTGAACAGTGTATGTATTGTGTATTTCATATATATATATACTTTTCTGAAATTCTGACCACTCGAAAAACTGAAGATATTTATCTAACGTAAACAATGCAAATGTATATCAACTTGAAAAACTGACAGACCAATTTATTTTGAAGTTACATTTCAGTAATATATGAATATATAAATGCAGCAGTTTTTTTCTTTGATAAATGCCTTTGTTTTTATCAAAGAATATTTGAAGACTGTCTGTATTACAAGTAGCGTGATTTATTTCGTAGCTATTTCCTTACCTCCTTTTTTTATCTCTGTAAGAATTGTATCAGAAGTGAAGATAACGCCAGGTTCCTGACAGTTGCGACAAATGCTTGCGAGGATAAAAACTTCAGTAATTATTGAAACCCGTTAAGCCTGTGGGTTTATTCCCTTTCCTGAGACATGACAGTCACGACCCTGTCCTCTTTGAATTTTTCCCTTTTCTTCGATTTTTCTTATTTCTGGTTGAGGATTACACACTAGACATTTTAGATGAGATATTCCTTTATAAACAATATGCCTTTTGAACTGTTAGCCGGTTAATAGTGTCGTTAGAAAAAACTCTCTGCGTGAGGGTGAGGGGTTAGTAACAAACTACCTTGTTTCCAATTTCTCCAAATATTATTTCTACAAAAATCAATCGATTCTTATGGATTCTCGAGGGTTATGACCCCCCAAATCCCCCCCCTTGGCGGAGCTACTTTAGTCGCTTATCCCCATAGGTTTGAACTGATATAGAATGTTATCCAGACGAATTTGTACTTGCAACACCGGTAAGTAAATATGCATTCAGATGTTGATTTATTAAGCACTTCTACCAGGTTGGGGTTAGATCATATGTAAGATTTTTGTGGTAACTTCGTCTGCAAGATAATCATGGTTAAGTAAGATAGGTATGTAATCGTGGTTTGGCGCCAAGGTAGGTATGGTTAGAGCATGTAAAAGTACCAAAACCGTTTTTGCACACCCAAATATGCTTTGTATATGGGCTCACCTGCACTCAGAGACAGTTTCACCACGAAGTGGATGAAACAGACTCTTCAGATTGCACTTTTGAAGAAGGTCTAATTTCAAGTTAAACTTGTCATAAACATTTCTTCTATAAACGCCACATAAAGTTTGGGATGTTCACAGAAAATACAAAACCGTTAAAAATAATTTTAACAATCTTAGCATCCAAGTTTTTAAATAAGCTGAAAGCCTTGCTACCATGATTGATACTATAAGATCTCAAATCCAACTACTTCTTATGCTAAATATGTTTTACCGCACACCTACTAGGTTAAGTAAAGGTATGCATAATCAATCAATCGAGCCACAAAACGTGAAATTATACAAGGATGTTCCTCATATGGTAGTCGACCACGATACCACTTTGCCTGAATCTATATTTTATCCAACTCGACCTGAGAGAGTTATCGTTTTAGCATCTATGAGTTGCTATTTTACTCGCAGCAATGGCATGATCCCAGCGCATCACTCCGACTTATTTCTATAGTAATGAAACTAAGAAATATATCTGCAGTGATACAAAGGAACTTCAGAAAACAGTGCAAAAAAGTGCTCAAGAACTAGTGCACGATATTATTAAGTTAAAGTTATTTTATTTGGCTTCCTTACAGCTCTGTATCTCACACGGATGCAAGATCTGAACGTTTGCGAAATATCTGGCTTTGTATGTACAAGGCATGAGCCGTAAGAATGTATTTGGTCTCAAACGATTCTGGTACCGAAAAAAAATTGAGTGCTCTTTCGAGCAAAGTTCTTAAAGTGAAGAAAGCGATTCTTCTTCGCCAGTGACTTTTATGATGATCCGCACATGTGCAGATGATATCCAACATTTAATTGTATCTAAAACACTGATCTACAGATGCCATAGGTAATAGAACAGCCACCCAGGCAGACAACTACTCGAGAGGATCGTGCAGTCAGGGAAAGAGCCACGTCCACCCCAATAGCGTCGTTATCAGCCATGCGATGGCATTTGTCATCTTCTATGCATCGTGTATTAGGGGATACTGTTCAGAGACGACTAACAGGAGCTGTAATTAGATGTCGACGTCAATTAATGCGCCTACCACTGACCCCTCAAAATAAGCAGAGCCGTCTAGAGTGATGCCGCGCTCGGTTATCCAGAACAATGTCTGACTGGAGGCACGTTGTCTTTAGTGACAACTTCCACTTCTCTCTCAGTGCTGATGACCGCCGCCTATTGTATGGAGAAGGATTAGCCAGCGTTCCGATCCCGTATTTTCTGTTGAGCAGCACACAGCCATCCCACGTGGTGTGACAGTCTGGAAAGTCATCTTTTGGAACAACCAATTTCATCTGCTTGTCTGTACGTCCACAATATTCTGTTGCCGATTGTTCTGCCTATGCTGTCAAGCCGCCCAGGTTCCATTTACCAACGAAATAACACTTGATCATATGGAGCACGACTTACTCAACACGTTCTCCAGGATGGCCCTACAGGTCCCCGGACCTATCACCAATAGAACACATCTGGGACATGCTGGGACGGCAATTACAATCTTCTCAGAATACTACTGAATTGGCTGGACAGTTGTAATATTTAAGACAAAATCTTCCGCAGTGGGACATAAACATTTAATCGACACTATACCGCACCGAATATCGTCTTGTATATCTGTCAGGGGAGGATTGTTGGATTTACTAAAATGTCATCTTCTTGTGCCACCATTTCTCAATAAAACGTTATTTTGCTCTAATTCTAATCGTTTACATATCTCCTCAAAGTACACACACATGCCGAGTTTCGCGGCTGTAACTCAATTTCTTATGGGGCATATAATTTTTTGCAACAGTGTGTAATAAATATTCAATTTATACAAAATATGTCAAATACTGATGCTTTATTTTAAGTGAAAGAAAGTAAAAACTTTTCTCAATTTGAAATGTGGGGAGCAGGTGTGTTGCAATTCAAATAAATATGAATTTCGGGAAATAAACTTATTCGAAAACTCCATAGCGTATTGCATGAAACATTTTTCAAGAATATCTATTTTTTACCAGAGAAATAAGTCACCTGAGGAAAGAGGGGTTATGGTTTCAATTTCGTTGGTGCTAGAGTAAATATTCGATGAGTGTATAAACTGAAATGTGACCAATAAAATAATAACAGTTTTTCTGTTATGTCTAATAGTTGTAAAATAGTTTTAACTATATTTTTAAGTTTTTACTTTCCCCACATAGAACAAAGAAAGTACATGGAAAGTCGATGGGGTCGAAATTTAAATTGAAGTTTTCGATGCATGAGTACGTTTCAAACATCCATGAAATCGAATGGAATGTTTATGAGGGAATGTCTGTATGTATGTGTGTATGTTAATGTGTGTTAGTATACATGCATGAGTGCATGGACGTTATTGTGTACGTGTGTGTGTCAAGAGAGAGAGAGAGAGAGAGAGCATATGGGGTGTTTCGAAGAAAAATGGGTGCAAGTATTACAATCAGTGAATACTGGAACCCTATTGATTTAAAACATAACTAGACTTTTCGATAATCCCCATATTTTCGAATCAACTTTTGAAAAATCAGAACATTAAATAATGTTAAATAAGTAATTTTTATGCGTATTTTCTATTAGAAAACGCAGGAAATAAACATTAGAATGCTAGCTTAAATCATTCTCAAGATATTGGTCATTATTTTCATTTGCTTTTTGCTTTTTTTTTGCATGAAAACTCCAATATCTTCTAGTCGATGTAGTGTACCCGTAAGTGACAGACACCTCTGGTTCTTTGGATGTGGTAGCAGCTATAAAAACAGTTTATCTATTATTAATCAATTGCTGCACTGATGGAGTTTCATTTTTTCCTGTTTCAATATATTTTTATTTCAATCCCGGTGAAATTCTGAATTCGCTTTATGAAAAAAAATTAAATGTTTGTTTATCGATACACTCGCAGGGCCACTCATACAAACAATGCCCCCAACTCCTTCCGGACAATCATTTATTACGGGCCCCTTTTATACTTGATTTTCTTCGTTTTATCAATCTTTCACGTCTTTGTCTCCCTTAAAAATGTTATTGGAGATCTTGGCCCCTTAGGAGCCCCGATCCCCTGAGTTGAGTGGTGTCAGTCCCTCTCCACCCTATGACCCTCTGCGAAACTACAGACAGAAAATATGATGTAGATAATACATTTCTTACATTGTGCAATGCATTTAATTTTTTCACAGTGAAATAATGATGTATATGATCCAAGCACAATAATTTTGATATTGAAGTATACTCTAATTATTGGCATTTTCTGGATTACAACCCGGAAAACAAATTCAAAGTACCCAGTAAACTTACCCAATTACCCGCAACTCTAACTTGACAATTATCAATATTGATGACATTAGCAATATTCAATATAGTCTATACAGTTAAAACATTTAATCCATTAATTATCAATTTGGCGTCATTTTCGTTAATTTAGCATCATTTTTACAATTTTGCGATACTTAATCAATTTACCACCAATATATAAAAAAAAGTCTCCAACTTGGCGATATATCGCTAAATCAGTCGCCACGTTTGCCAAATTTATGGACTAGAGTTTCAGACACACAGATAAGAGGGATATCCTTATACAGGGTGTTTCTAAAGTACATTAAGGAATTGTCTATTAAGGAATTGTCGGCTATCAAAATACAAAACTATTACAAAACGTATCATCTCTCGTAAATGGAATACCGTGAACTAGATTCACTCGAATGATGTTAAAAAATGTGTCGCATAATATTGCATATGAAAATTGAACATATTTCACAACAGTTAATACCTTTTTGATTCCATATAATTTCTTTTATGGATGTGTTTGAAAAACGTGCTGCTGTATCTTGAGAAAGGCAGGTGCTAGCGATCTCAAACTTGTGTCACTCATTTACAAGTGAAAATTTAAGTATGGAAGGATTATTTATCGCTCATTATTGAAGATTCCTATGTATTATTATTTTTTAATTCATTCAAAAATTAGGGAGAGAGTTTTCTGGACGTTTAAAATCAATAGGGTTCTGCATTTACTGATTATAATAGTCGTAACAAATTATTTTCGAAACGCTATTATTGCGTCCACAGCTTCACACACATGCACACACACTAACATTCAGACATGCACACGTATAGACATCACCTCAAGAACGTTCGATTCGAGTTCAAAGATGGCTTAAAACGTGCTATTCCGTCAAAAAACGAACTGTCATTTTTGACACCATAACAATACTTTCGCTATACATTGTACTATGATGCATGCAGGGAAAATAAAAATAATTGATGTGGGTAGCACATGACTTTCCCTACCGACTCAAATTCGTTTTATCTTTATTTCTTTAATAATTCAATAAATTAAGTGCAATTGTACAATATAACACCCAATTTGCACTTTTAATTCGATTTTAGTTTTTTGGTAACTGGACATATTTTCAAAGGCGACGCAACAAAAATTTGGAAAAGCTAAATTATCTCAAACGGTCAGGACTAGAGCAAGGAGCTTAGGATTTGTCTTATTCTCTTCATACCCGAAATTACAGATAAAACAAGCATTAGCTGATAAATTTGAGCATACGTAGTCTCTTATTCTAGACATTGACGATTTTTGCGTACTATTCCGTAGAAAAAGACAGGTTATTTTTTCCCAATGCGACCCAAATCTAATCAGCATGAGGGTCAGACACATGTGACCTACCTGTAAAATGTTATGAAATCTGGGCAATTAGTTCTTAAGTGAGAGTGGACACATACAGTGCACACACAGACAGACACACACACAAACAGACACACACACACAGACGTCACTCCAAAAATATTTTTTTCGTGTTCTAGAAGTCCCAAAACGTGAAGATCGATCGAAAACCCGAGTTAAGATTTTCGACACGATTCCAATACTTTCCCTCTACTGTATTGCAAGGAAAGTAAAAATCTGATGTGGTCAGCACATGACTTTTCTGCAGACTCGAATTCATTTTCTCTTTATTTTATAAATAATTCATTATATAGAGTTTAATTGTATTAAATAACACGCATATTTAATTGAAATTACACTGAATTTACACTGTTAATTCAGCGGGGCGCGGTAGCCCATTGGTTAGCGCGCTGGAGTTGCACTCGGTAGGCCCGAGTTCGATTCCAGCCACTGCCAAAACTGCCGCCGTGTTCATGCGGAGTACGATCACGTTAAACATGTGGGTCCGAAAGTCCTTCCGAGAGGTTGGTGGTAGGGGAAGGAGGGTACGGTCCCTGTGGATGCCTCCCCCACTGGATTCCGGTCTAAATTGGGTGGCACTTCCCGACCGTCCAAACAGTTACCTTACACCTTTCTGGTAGGTCGGACGGTCTGGGTTTCAACAACAACAACAACTGTTAATTCAGCTTTCATTTTCATTTGGTAACTGAACTTATCAAAACCGGCGCAGCGAAAATGTAAAAAAATTAAATATCTCGGGAACGGCTAGACCTAGAGTGATAAGGTTGGTCTTATTCTTTTCATCAGCAAAAATGACATATAAAACAAGCATTTAATTAATGCATTTGAGCATATATAGTCTTTCATTTTAGATTTTGACGATTTTTGCGAACCATTTTTCATAAAAAAGTAGGTTCTTTTTTTTCCTGACCATACCAAAATCTAATCAGCACAAGGATAACGCACAAGTGACTAATCTACCAAATTTTGTGATATCAATTAGTTTTTCAGTTGGAGTGGATACAGACAATATTTACGAGGCATTTCGCAAATAAACGCATCTTCTTTTATCCCGAAATGTACCAAAATCTAATCAACACCAAGATCACTCACAAGGGCTTACCTATCAAATTTTATGAGTTTCGGTAAAATAGTCCTTAAGTTAAAGTGGATGAATACATTACACACACACACAGACGCCATGCTGAAGATGGTGTTTTGGTATTCTAGAGGTCCCGAAACGTGTATATCTGTTGAAATACGATTCCAATACTTTCTCTTTACATTACTATGTATTGCAGAAAAAGTACAAAACGCTAGTAAGAAAGCATAAAACTCGTAAGTAAATATAAGTACATTTCCCTTTACATTACTATGTATTGCAGAAAAAGAGTTTAGATCCGTCAAAAACTCGAGTTACTATTTTTGGTATGATTCCAATACTTCCCCTACACTTTATGCCATTGCCCATGTATTGCAGGGAAAGTAAAAATCTGATGTGAGCAGCACATGACTGCACACTCAAATTCTTTTTTTCTTTAATAATTCATTAGATTGAGTTTAATTGAACTAAATAACACTAAATTTGCATTTTCAATTCAATTTTTGTTATTATTTGGTAATTGGACATTTTTCCGAAATCGGCACAACAAAAATGCAAGAAATCTCAAATATCTTGAGAACAGTTAGTTCTAAAGTATAATGTAGTGTGTTACATTATTTTCCTCTTCAAAAATTGAGTATAAAACAAGAATTAATTTCATATATTTGAGTATATAATATTTAGTCTTTTTCTTTAAATTTTGGCGATTTTGACGGGCCATTTCGTAAAAAAAGGCAGGTTGTTCTTTTCCGAATGGTACCAAAATCTAATCAGCACCAGTGTATCCCACAAGTAACTAATCTACCAAATTTTGTGAAATTTGGCCAGTTAGTATTTTTTCTAGAGTGGATAAATGAAATTTTTACGGATCATTTCATAACAAAGGCGGGTTCTTCTTTTCCGAATCAAATCGAATTCTAATCAGCACCAGAGTATGCAACAAGTGACTTATCTGCCAAATTTTGTAAAATTTGGTCAAGTAGTATTTTAGCAAGGGTGGATAAATTAAATTTTTATGGGCCACTTCGCAAAACAACGCGGGTTCTGTTTTTACGAATCATACCAAAAACTAATCAGCACCATGGTCACATCCAAGTGACTTACCTACCAAATTTTATGACATTCGGTCCATTAGTTTTTGAGTTAGAGTGGATACATACATTGCACAGACAGACACACAGACTTACAGACACACACACAGACGTCACGCTAAAAATATTTTTTTCGTATTCTAGAGGTTTCGAAACGTGTAGATCCGTCGAAAACTCGAGTTACGATTTTCGTCATGATTCCAATACTTTACATTACCATGTATTGCAGGGAAAGTAAAAAGAGAGAAAAATAGAGTTTGTAGGAAAAGGTGAGTACTATCAACATTAAACTATTTTGTCTGGCAAGGAAAACATGCCATTACCTTTCGAAACGCGGTAATTTGATCATTTTTGAAAAAAGCGTTGATTCCGATTTTAAGTAATGCAAAGTCTAAAAAATTCACAAGATTTGCAAGTAATTGAAACATTTCATAAAAATAAATTCAGTTTCCAACCTCTTTATTCATTCTAAATTGTTCGCAGAAATTGGAGGGAAGTTAAAACGATTTCGAAATTCTATACTATATATGCAAATAACGCCTTCTCCACATGCCGTAAAATTTAATTTAAGACTTTCTAAGTAGGCAGTTTGAATGCGACAAATTTTTGCATTTCCTGATATTAAACCGAATCAGGTTACACATCGAGTTTTCTTAACGTCTATGTTGCATTTTTTCTTTTTTGAAAATATGCTGTTAGATAGTAAGATGCTCTTCTACTGTTTTTTCTATATCGAGTGTGAATAATTTAAGCACATTATTAATATTTGTCGAATGGCAACAGGCATATTTTATTTATAATATGGAAGAGAAAATATTTAATATGTGACAATGCATAAATGAGACACGTATTATAATAATAATCATTGTTGTTAGACAGTTAATAAATAGTCCAAAATTCAGCCTCGTTTCTATATATTTTTAACACATGTCACCACAAAAGAAAGTATATCCGGATGTTTAACCCCCGTGCTGTTACACATTAAACCTGATGGAATTAATTTCTCTAATCATTCCCCAAACATTCTGATACGCAACTTTTGATCAAAGACTATTCAGAACCTGGAAAACGGTTTTTTTGTAGATATGTATAATTAAATGCAAAATGATTTTACTGACATAGATTGTTATAATGCACATAGAAGGGCATGGAGTGCCAATGAAACTATTGAAACTATTGAATGAGAAAAGAAGATGATAAACATTAAATAATATATATATATATATATATATATATATATTTATATATATATATATATATATATATATATTTATATATACAGGGGGATTCAAAACAATGGGCACAACTTTAAGGCGTGGTCATAAATCACGCGGTTAAACACTGAACAGCGATGTCCAGCGAACACATTAATGCAATGTCGCACTCGTCGTCAGTTCTACCGCGGATTTCAGAAAGTATGGATTGTTTCACGAATCAAGAGAAGGCGGACATGCATTTCATGTACGGAGTTGCGGGTGGGAATGCGAAGAGAGCTCAAATCCATAGCTCCAACACAACGGAGCCCATTTCAGCCTGGCTGTGCCAAACACCTTGGGTGCAACATTCCCAGAATGATGGATTGATCAGGTTCACTTAGTCTCCTTAGATCACTTAGATCCTCAGTTTAACTTACTCCACATCAATAATCTTAAACGCATTTGTCAAAATTACCACTATCTGAATGTATTTGTAAATAATATTATTAATAATTTCAAATACACCGCGTAATAATTTTACAAATGCATTATTTATCCTTGATTGGATAACTCCTCTTTGTGAATTTCACCCGTTCTTATCACCTACTTAACTTACCACTAGGCCTGAGTCTGATACTGCTTACTATTTTTGAAAGACTACTTTCCACTTGTCCTGAGTCCTCTACTGCTTCCTATTTTTAAAAGTCTCCATACACATTATTTTTCGTTCAATTGCATTCATTCCGGTGTCCACTCGCTTTCACAAAGAAATGTAAAATGCTCTGTCAAATGTGTAAACTCCTACGTGGTGGCTGTGCCTGTGAGTTAATATTTCTGTTTTTTATATTTCTGGTTTATAATTCACTTGGTTTTTCTTATTTGTCCTTCCACTAGCCAGTAGACAGTTCCAATAGTGTCCATAGGTATTTACTATCGCCATTGTCAGAAACTGGCTGTTCTATCTGTTTTAATTCGAATTGTATGGCTGTCCTGACGAGAATGCAATTTTGAACTAACCGCCGTTTTTTGCGTAGTTTCTGTTGATTGCTCTCCATGTTTTGATCTTCAATCTTGAGCTATTTATTATTGTTTTTTCTTATTTTTGCCGTGTTTGCTTTTTATTATATATATATATATATATATATATACCTTTTTAATTATGATTTTTGTATACTCATCTTCCCCTCATCCCTTTTCCATTATAGTGAGAAGTTAGTTACCTTCTATTTTTATTCTTAGTCTTGGTCTACTTATTTGTAACAGATATGCTAGAGATGGATTTTTTGTACTTACCGTAGTTTATGTATAGTTTTTGATTAAAAATTTCATTTTTTATTTATATATAATATATATATATATATATATATATATATATATATATATATATATATATATATATATATATATGCCTCAGTTTGAATAGACGGCTCTGTAATAGTATTTTTATAAAATAGGTGCCTATTTAGAGCGCGGACAATGTCAGGTAATATGTTCTTGTTCCATAGTTTCATTCGCAAAAATAACATTAGAAACGTAATTATCGAAATCTTATTATCATTCGTGCACCAATAATGCTGATTAAAACGATCAAAGTAATGCATTCGTAAAAAATTATTTCAAAACACCGGAAGATATATGTATTTAAAATAAAAGATTAATTATTTGTATTTAGAATATAATAATACGCTCAATTTGGTTTTATTGACGTTTAGAGATTAGCAAATTATTTATAAAGAAATAAAACTATCTTACTTGGACGTGTTTTAAGTTCCAGAAAGAGATAAAAATAAAAGTATAAGTAATGTTATATTTAAATAAATTGGGTTTACAGTTAGTCATATGTTTTCTAAAATTTCATACGCATATATAATACAGTAATGGCAAATCCTGTGATGTATATAAAATCTAAAAATGATATCCGCCATGTTCTAGGAGAACAGCGGCTGAGCTTTCACGTTTGGGGTTGCCTACTGAAGAATCCGAACACTCTACTTAACTACGTGTAACCTTTTCAATTGAAGTCAATGTACTTTAATTCGATATGGCTGAAAATGGCTACCTGTAATTTGAAGGAGAGAATGAATCTTTCAGCAAGGTATACCTTAGACCTGAAAACACAACTCCGGTGCTGCAGTCACTTGGCGAAAACCATTTTGAGATGTCGTTACTTATTTGAAAGGAGATTTCTATTTTTGTACTTTTGTGGGGAGTTTTTACCATGGTTGTTTCTGAGGGATTTCATTACTTTTTGTAAAAATATGTATCCACATAATTGCGCAAAATTTATATAGCAGGATTGCAAATGTTACAGATCTTTTATTTACGTTTATTATGTTATGAAAAATGTAACTATTGAATGGCCACGCTTACCAAAATGTCATGAAATTAAATTTTAAGATAATGTTTTATACTAAATATGCGGCGAAATAAATAATCAAATTAATTTTTCTAATGGCCTTGAAACGTTTTAAATAATATATCCGTGCGTATAGTGATAACTTCCTACGCTTCATTTGCTGAGAGAATAACCCACCAAATTTATCACTAAAGTGCGATTCAACTTGAACAATCTGAAAAGAGAATCATTGGTCATTGACCACAATATTTATATTTTTAATTATACAACATATTTATTTAGGTAGCACTCAATTATTAAAAAATAGATTTACAACTTACTTCGTACAACAAGAACTAATTTGATCTCTTTTAAGAATAGACCTAAGAGGCGATGAGAGACCAGCAATATTTATTGAAACATCAAAAAAATTCTGCTCTTGACCTGATTGCAATAATATGCAGCTGGGGCGTACCTGTCTGTGGTACGTCTACATTTACACTGCATTAGAGATCACTGGCTTTGACTTGAGGCACATGGCAAGCATCCTCTAGAGTTGATTTCTATATAACTAGTTTTAACTTTTCGTCACAGTGAACAGTTTATTGTCCTCCATTTCGAGGATCCTTTGCAGTATGCTCATCATCTCCATACCTCAAAGAATCTTTACTAACTGCTGTTGTTTTCATTTCTCATATCTCGACGATCCTTTGATGTCTATCTTAATTCGGGGAAGCACGCCTTCCTTGTGTTTGATTGGTCTTGCTTTTTATGATAGCTAAGGGATGGTCCAAATCGCCTCCCCCCCTTTTTGATATAGCTTGTTCAAGTCTTGTCCAGAAGCATAAGTTACGCCCATGCAACTACTTTTCTGATGATGTCATCACCAGTTTGTGAATTTATGGATCGTAAACCTCTCCCAAATGACACGCCAACTCGTTCAACTTTGTTCAACTTCTTTTCACTGATACATTGCCTTAATTATATATTGCTTTATGTGGTCCCACATATTCAAGTTTTGAAATTCTAAATCAAATGTACCTTACAGTTTTAATAGAGAACTGTGTACAGCCGATCAAACGTAATTCCGGACACTCCGCAGTATTACGACTTCTCGGATCGTACTATAAAACCAAATCTATCATTAGTCTCGAAATTTAGACTCGAAAAACCATTTTTCATCTTCAAACAAATTTCAATATTAATTATTAATTATGAAAATCATATTTAAAAACATATGAATATAAACGTGGGTAAATTTTGACGACAATCGATTCTGTACTGTCGAAACCTCGATGTGCAAAATTTTAGTTCATTCTTTTGAGTAGCTATTGAAATATAGACCTACATTCAAAACTGCAAAATGCCTTTTGAGGACCGTCCATTAATTTCCGATGAAAAATAATCAGAAGAAAATTTTCAAAATTTCAGTGAAATGCTAAGTTTGGACTCTTGGCATTTGTGCAGAGAGTGATCAGTCATTGTTACTGCATTTGTGTTAGGGAAAAAATCCGATTTTTAAAGTCAAGGATTGTTGAATACTTACAACTAACACTGTAATTATTCAATTATAATTTTAATTAGACATAATTATTTTACATTAATGTATTTACGGAGGATAGGATATATTCACAAATGATCTTGCAAGAGACTAGACAGTTAACTACTAATGACGTGAAAAGTGAAGATGAAGGGTTGCAGGAGATTGGCGTAAAATGAGAGGGTCACAAATTGACTGATATCTCTCAATCGGCGAATCATCACAAAAATTCTATGAACCTTCATAATTTAAAATTGGTTAATGGTTTAAGCTGTAGATACGCCAATAAAATTATGTTTTTCTGGTTTTGAAATTCTAAATCAAATTTAATGTCAAGTTTAAAAAAATTATGTCTCCCATTGAAAGACACAAAATGCGTCCTCATTTATTACAATTAGTTTATTAGCTTAGGTTGTAGGTCGCTCAATACTAAAGGAAAAAATTTCGTTATGGAAAATTGTAAAAAGTGCCACTTTATAGTTAGTTTTCTGTATTATAATATTTTGTTTTGTTTTTCTCGGATTTATAGGAATATTTCAAAAAAAAATTAACCAAGTCTTTAGCTATCTTGAGTACTGAATTGCAGTCCCTTGAAATTCAGTGTTCGGTACGTTAAATATAACATACAGTTGCCAACTGCGAATTCGGACATGATGACTTGGCGGATCAGAGCATTTCGTTCTTAAACTATATATTATACAGTGCATGCAAGCAGATTAAAATGCAATGACGTTTAAAATTGGTTGTCAAATTTACAAACTCTTTCAAAACTTCCCAGCAATATCTCTTGAGCTGAATGAAAACTTCCCAGCGATATCTCTTAAGCTCTCAGCATGAGATGAAACAGAATGAAATAAATCACTAAATGTCGTTACTTTCATGAGATCTATAGAATGAGCGTATAACTCGAAATGAAAGTCTAGGGATAAAGTGCCCGTCTTTGTCTATTCTTCCTATTCTTACAGGATATTGAACGTTAGATCTTTTCATTCGTACTTGATGCCACACGAAACAAATAAATTTCAGAAAAAAACGAAGTAGTTTTCATGTTAGCAGCTATACAAACAACCAACTTTCGAGGTAATTGTTCTATCGATCAATCTAGATCGGAAAATAGAAATATCAGGATTAATATTTCTGAATGTAGAAATGCCTTGGACATTGTAGAAATACTAGCAAAAGCCGGTCTTTGAATAGTATGAAATATGCAAGCTATGGAAGATTTCAAATTTAAACTTAATTTAACAATTAATTATAAAATTAGAAATATAAAAAATTAAATTCAATATATGAGAATCCTGATACAAAAGAGCATATAAGATTTTAGAATTTTGATATTAAATTTAACAAATTAGAGTACAGAAAAACAGTGTAACCAATGTAACACATTTAAATCAGAAACACGTATTTAATGTACAGGAGAACGCTTAAATCAAAATGCATATAACTTCACACGCTTTGTACAGCTGTTTTTTAGTGTAGTAATGTATAGGGATATCACCCTACGCATAGGGACTTTTAGACTCAAATTATCGCTGGTGAGAAAAAAATATTTTTTACCATAGTGACCAAAACTTAGGGATATTCAGATTTTGATCTCCTAAAATGATGAAATTCGAACATTTTTTAAATACTAAATTTAAAAAGGGAGCTTTCATTATTTTTAAAATTTATTTTCAAACATTTTTTGCAAGATAATTGATATAATTCATAAATGCATTGCCATGGACCGTAAAACATAATGTATTAAATCTTAGAAAGTAAAAGGCGGTAGATAAATAAACATCAATGATTAGTTACTTTTCTAACTTTCAAAATTAATAAAATATTTATTTTAAGTATTTTCAGCGTAAAGGGCGAAGGGGGAATAAATTTTAGTCCCATATAATATTTTCTTTCTTCTCATGTTAGGCTTAAAATCATGCACCAAATCCATAGTCTAAAAAGGCAATTTTTGAAATATATTTAACATGTAAAATGATTTTGACTTACATTTTAAGAATAGATTTAAAATTTTCGACTTAAATTATACTTCAAAGCTTTACTGTAGAAAAATTCGCTGTTCTGAATATTAATTTTTCACATTACTTTTTGTTTACATGACGTACTTTATTCTTGTTTGTTACTTTAACTTTGTTTCGAACCCTAATTTAACTCCCGGGTAATGTCGATTACATTTTCTAGTCAACAATAAAACTGTTGAAGAAGTCATTTATTTGACACAACATGGCTATAGGCAAATTGCTGTCGTATTCAGAAACAATTCAATAAACAACATGAACTAACATGAACAGAAATCCAATATAGAACCTGTTTAAAATGACCTCTGTCACAAACTATGCACATTTCATTTCAGAAAGAATATTTCCTCCTTCTTTGACAACCATTGCATATACCGTGTCAAGAGTCCTGGTGAAACACATTTTTGTCATGTAATTACAACCTTCCATATACGCGTTTCGTTTGTTTCTGGTGTCGATTCTTACTAAGTAGCAATGCTCTAGATCTTTCTATTTGGCTTTTTTCGTCTACCCAGTTCTGTTGCTATGTTTTATCCCAACTTTTTTTAATTTTCACTTAGGGCGCTGCGATCACTTTTTCGATCAGGCATGGTCACTTTAGAGATAGATCTACCATGTGCACTCATGGATTTTTCCTAACAAAGTTGTTGGAGTTCTTACGGACCATCCTAGAACCCGTTATACTAACATAAATATAAATTCATAATTCTAATAAAAACCTATGTAGGCTAGGCCAGCGGTTCTCAACCTGTGGTATGCTTACCACTAGTGGTACGCGAGAAGATGACTGGTGGTACGTGTGTAATTTATGCAATATACAGTACAAAAATGTTATCATCCAAAAGTAATTCCGAGAGCGATTATTAGATCAAAAAATATAGTTTTTTTCAGACATCACATTTCTTCTGAAGAAAAAGAGCAAATAAATCATTGATATTTCATGTGACAGAAATTTAATAAATGATGTTAAAAACAACCCTTTAGTCAATTTCAGGATAAAATAAAAGAAAGATTTTAAAGTCCGAAAGAGCAACTACATTTTTAATGCCATTTTGTTCGACGTAAAGCAGGATTTCCTTCGATGCTGCTTAAAAATAATTATAGAAAGAAACTCAACTTGGGGCCAAATTTACGTGTAAAATTAAGTAATATAGAAGGAGATATAAAAAAACTAAATTCTTTCAAACAAGCGCAAGTATGACATTAAATGATTTTGTTAGTCATATTGTTAATCAATAGTCATATTGTTTAGTAATCATATTATTAATCAATAATTATATTGTAAATGATTAATCACATTGTTTATTAATCATGTTGTTAATCAACAGTCATATTGTTTAATAATCATATTGTTTATTAATCCCATTGTTAATCTTATTTGCGAAATTCAATTATTTTTATTCAGTTCTTTTTTCTAAAAACGAAGTAAAAATATGTGACAAAACCTTGAGTGTTTTTTGTCTTGACTTCTTTATTTGTATATAAGACATATATTTGTTAGTGGTACTGAAGGATTTAAATTTTGGATTTGGTGGTGTGCATTTATGAAAAGGTTGAGAACCCCTGGGTTATGCGATATTCATATCCCACTGTGCAAACATAACTTTCAGATAATGCATATTTGTAACATCGATGTATAAAACAAGAGCATTCCAGGTGAAGATGAAACATCAGGAAAAATAATTTAGCTGATTCCTAGCTACACGTTCAGAAGATAAAGAAAGTTAAGAAATAAGTTCCGAAGATAAAGAAAATACTTCTCGAAAACTATTGGCTAAAAAGTGTTGAAACTTGACTAACTGATAAAAAAAAATATTTTTTGCAGAAACTTTTTCTTTGTTTGCTAAACTATCAGGAAATATTACTTTCTGGTATGTAAGTATAAATTTCACTCTATTGATATTCTCGGTTTACATTTAAGATTCCTAAAAATTTCTCAATTGATATCCGTTCCAAACATTATTTAGAAAACGCTCAAAATATCTTTCAAAAATTACTGGCTGGCATTTCTCTGAATGATTTATATCTTAATTTTATTTTTATGCTTCTGTGAGACCAGGAGGCACCATATGCAATTTTTGACGAAGCAAAGGTCAGAGTTTTTGTTGCCGTTTTATGACAGTCTTGGGTCAGAAAGTCATGACTCCAATAAATATACGTCACCCAAATTTCAGGTGTGGTTGGGGCAAAATATCCTAGGTCCAAGTCTTAAACCAAGCCTCATTGGAAACCGAAAGAGCCCACAAATCAAATATAAGACATCGCACTGAGGAGCATCCCATGAGAGCAAGGAGGCAATACTTGAACCCCATGTCAAATGACGTGGCTGAACTGAGGAAAGTTAACGAATACAATAGAATGATTATTCTAAAGCAAAGAAAGAGAGTCAAGATTTCAATAACTGAAATGATTTTCTAAGTGAGTTGAGAGAGAGTCATATTTTCAAGCAGTATTATTCAGAAAGAGTGGTTGCTCATTTGAGTATTAGGAATGTTATAGAGAGTCTGACTCCAAATGTCAGAAAAAAAAATCGGAAAAGGTGACAATCCTGCTGAACTGCGAACTCGAAATACAAGGGTATATGCCAGTCTTCATGTATGTTAGGTCAATTTTTGATCTTTGGAATAAGATTCAAAAGATCAGATCTCTCGCGGTGCTTTTCTCCTCATTAAGAGACTGTTAAAATTGGTGCAATTTTATTTGTAACAATAATAGAGGTATGAATAAATGATAATTTATTTTAAATGTTAAAAATGTGGATTTTAATGTGTAGTGTTTTGATTTGATGATTATGTTAAGAAACTCACCCAAAGAAGTAATGGTGGATTTTGCGGCAATGATAGCAATGTACAAATGTTACGATTCACGACCACTTTAATTAAGATTAATATTTTAATCCATAAAATTCATTTAAAAAAAATTTAACCCAATTTAATGTTTTTTCACCACAGTTACTTTAGAGGTGAACTTCAGCTAAGATAAAAGAGAAGTAAGAGATGAAATAACAGATTCAACTCAAACCCCACAGCGACTTTTAATACTTTTCTCCAAGGGAAGGAAGGAGGTTGAAAGGGGTGATATTCGCCACCAAGCGATGCTGTGATCAATGGAACAAGATCGTCAGAATCGTTTACCGGGCAGGGTCCAAAGATGATCCCATCAAGTCTCTCGACTCCAGGCGCCTAGAGGTCTTGGAAGCTGGTCATAAGGGCCAGTTCCTCTCTATAACCGAAAAGAATCCACTTCATGAACTCAGGAGGGAACTCTCGGAGAACAATCCACGAATTAATGCAACTCTTTAGAGAAGAGGGATCGAAGGCAAAAAAGCCACGTCTTTACGCCGAAGAGCCCTCCCCTATATAGAAAAAAGATAAATTAACTATAAAACTTTCATCATTTTCTACTGTTTCTTCCCAAGAGATGAACGTCAGTAGAATATGCATGCTGTCATCCAGAAAAGCGTCAAATGTTAGAGAACTTTTCAATTTTGAAAAAATTGTGTCGTGAAACTTGTACATGTGGTCATTATGTCCCATTGAAAAAAGGTAAGTCTTTGCATTAAGTAGTGAAAATCAAGGTCTATCCACATCGGATTTTTACTTTTAATATGTGTGCTTTAGGTAGAAGCTATATGTAAGTTGGAACTAATGTATGAATTTTTTGTGAAAGTGTCATTTTATTTTCAATACTTTCGCGGACTCCTTTACCAGACTTCCAGGAGCCACAAGGGTTTCGCGAAGACCGATTTGTGAAGATATTTGGAGTGTGGGTTAGCCGCTTTTACATCATTATATTGTTTTGTACTTTATTTTAACGAAGTTATTTATCGTCAATTTCTTTTTCGCAGAAGTTTCGGCGATTTTGTACTTTTCTTATTGTTCACAAAACGTACCTCCATACTTCTAGATATCAACTTGAAAGTTAAATTAATTGATATGTTGA